>QLOH01000676.1:0-537479 GCA_026901365.1 Sesbania bispinosa | reverse complement strand
TAATATATAATAGGAGAACTACGTTACAAATTTTATTTTATCAAACATGGTTGGTCTACCGTAGACCCAAGATATAGTGGTCTATCCTAAAATGCACCGACTAAGAAATCCTTGAGAAGCCAAAGTAACCATGACGTCAGTAGCACACGGAGTTGTGAACGTTCATGAAGTTGGAAAAAACTTTCATCTGTATCATTTCTAGGTTTTAATACTAATCTCAACAAATAAAATTGCATTCATCTATATCAATGTCTATCAATTATGCTTCTTCTTCTTATCCTATTTATAAGACATTTGATTTTTTTTATGGTCTTATTTATAAGATAAAGCATAAAAATTTAAAAATATTTAATTTTTTTCTAAGTTTTACCATTGTTGAACAGTTGGGATTTTAAATTGACACAATTAACATAGCAATAAAGTTTAATTTTAAATAGGGTAAACTTGAAATGTGGTAAAGTAATTTTTAAAAAATCAATGCATTAATTATTTATAACATAATTTTTAATATGTGTGATTTGATCTTAATTGAATTTCATAAATAGGATCACATGGAGTACAATTAGTTTGAATAAAAAAAAATATCAACGGGATTCGTTCAAGTGGTACATGTGTGATTCCCCTTAAGCAAGGTCTCGGGAGAGCTAGCCCCACCATGATGTGGATGTTCCCGGCTCGAACAGGATTGCCTCCCATGGAGGATACCTGTGGTTAAACCAAAAAAAGTTTGAATAAAAAAGATGGAAGGAATTTTTAAAAATACTTATAGTTCTATTGAAATTACCAATTCAATAATAATCTCGCAAGTAATAATAATAAATCGAGGTTCACCAATTGATAGTGAACAAAAATTAAAAACTAACCAAATTGTAATAATTTAAATTAGATTACTTAATGGTGTCTTATAATATAGTCATCCTTGCAAAATCAACAAACGAAAAGAAACGATGACTAACAAATCTTTGAGAAGCCAAAGTAACCATCACATCAGTAGTTCATGGAGTTGTGAACGTTCATGAAGCTGAAAAACCTTTCACAAAGAAATCATAAAGTAACGTGTTGTAAGGTAGTGGGCCGACATAAAAATCTATCAGTGGCATCAACAAAATAAAATAATGGCAATTTAATCAAACAAAAGTATGAATATATAGAAAAAAAACAATTAAAAACTATCAGGATTTAATAGTTTAGATTAGATTACAACAACAGGGCAGCTCAAGAAAATTTTGCTGCACGTGGGTCAACGATAATATTTAAAATAATAAATATATATTAAAAAATATTTGAAGTTATCAATAAAACATTATATTTTTATTAAATGTTTTAATTTTTTTAATTGGTTAACTAATATTTTTAAAATACTTGTTACAGGACCGTAAACACAAATAACACATTATTTTGTATTTATATGTCTTTTTAAATTATATTTACACTTTAGTTTTTTTTTGTACCTATCCCTTATATTTTTAGACTCATTTTTCAAGGCAACTTGCATAAGCACATACAAGAGACATTAAAATTATGATGTGATTATTTGATTGTTTACTGTGATCACTCAAACATATATTTAAAACTTTTTTTTGGTAACATATATTTATATTTAAAATATTTAAACGGGATTTCACTTGGAAGGTGAAAGATAATATCTTTTAAAGGATATATATTAGTATTTAATAATATGGTATCACATCATTTAATGAATATGACCCCGTTTGAAAATACAACTTATTTAAGTGCTTATAACATAAACTCTTATTTAATAAGCACTTAATGAATAAGCTCTTAAAAAGATTGATGAAAATTGAAGAGGGTGCAGTGTACTTAAATTCCCCATAAATTATTCTATAAACAACGTAACAACACATTATCAAATGTTTATATAAATTTTTTTACATAGATCGACGATGTATATCTATTAAACTCTATATTTTTGCATCAAATTTTCATTTCTAACTTAAAAATTAATTTTAGTTATAAATAACAGAGTAGCTTTTATATCAATTGACATTTTATATTAAATTTTATTATTATTTTTTAAAGAATAAACATAAATTATATCACTTTATATCAAGATAATCCAAATTTAACTTTATAAAAATATTTAAGACACATACACTACCCTTCAAACTCGAATATTAAAAAAATCAAGTACTAGTACAATGATTTAAAAGGTAAGTATATCTTAACTAAATTAATATTATTTAATGATATTATATTAAAATATTATTTATTTAATTTAGATTTTATTTTTTAAAGATGTCATTTAGCGAATCATGTGTCTTTTTTAAAATGGAGAAAGGGTATTTTTATTTAAAATAAGTTTAAAAAATCAAATTTTTTCGTAGAAGAATGTTTAGAGAAGAAAAAACACATTTTAGATGACATAAGAAAAACTTGAATAAAATTAATTAATATAAATTGATTATTTTTTTTATGTTTGTGTGCGGGCTAGAAAATACATTTATTTATGTGGATTTTTGTCACACAATTCCCTATTCAATGTGAAATTACTTTGGGCTTCGGCAGAGTCAAATAAAGCGGTTTTGATTTTGACTAGTGATTTTTTAATAAGAGAATGTTAAATTGTTAATGAGTGTTCGGAAGACTTATTACATAATTTCTTCATTTCTTCATTTCTTTTTTCATATATTACATAATTTTTCTTTGAAAAATAAATAAAAAAGAGAAAACCAGCAGGATAAGGAGAGTCCCGGAAAGGAGGGAAAGACTTATTTATTAATGTTAGACAAAAACGTCCCATTCTCACTCTCGAATCTCTATACATTTCTAAGTCTCAACTCATTCATCATCCTCTTCTCTCTCCCTCTTTGCCTTCAATTGATCATAGGGATTCGTTCTCTTTTGGTTTTGTTAACCAAAAGAAAAGACGAGTCTCTTTGATTCATTCTGATTCTGTCTCTGTGTTGAGCTGAGCATATCATCATTGTCATTGATGGGCACAGAAAACGACACAGTGACAGTACACGTGGTTACCAATGGCCATCCTCCTCCACTTGATTCTGGCCATGCCCGTCTTCGCGAGCTCGGTTACAAACAAGAGCTCAAGCGTGATCTTTCGTAAGTACTAGTAACCTTCTCTTCTCTTTCTCATCTCATAAGTGGACTTAATTTTTTTTTGTTTTTACAATTGCAGGGTTCTTTCAAATTTCGCCTTTTCCTTTTCTATTATATCAGTGCTCACTGGAGTCACCACCCTTTACAACACTGGCTTGAACTACGGTGGCACTGTTTCTTTAGTCTATGGCTGGTTTGTTGCTTCTGCTTTCACTATGACTGTTGCACTCTCCATGGCTGAGATTTGTTCCTCTTATCCAACCTCTGGTGGCCTTTACTATTGGAGCGCCAAGCTTGCTGGCCCCACATGGGCACCCTTTGCTTCCTGGATTACTGGCTGGTATACTACTCCTTTCATTTTTTTTTCCTCTTCTTCTCTTTTTACAACTATCATTAAATTAAATTAATATCAGAAAAATAAATAAAAATGGTTCTACACGTGTAGCTTTTCCCTGAGCACAGGACATGAATGAATGACAAAGCTATGAGTCCCTCTGGAATGCAATGCATATTCAAGTTGTTGACCTGTCATAGGAATCAAATTCATTTTTTTTTCTTCTTTTGTTCATATTCATATCAATGATTTTGGATTCTTTACTAATTAGAGTTCCGTAAGGGATGGAGATACCTCAGAACTGGCATCTTTATCTAATATACTAGTTGGTCTTTGCTAGTGTTGACCTACCATTATTCTATTTAGTCTTTTGCTATATCTTCCTAATGATTTTCCTAATACTTGATTAAATATACAATTTGATCCATATAATATATTTCTTGTGTTGCTTTAGTTCCCAAAAGTCTCCCTCTATAAATCGGTTCCTAAAGTTGTAAGCTTGTGAACAAGTTGACTTTATCAGAGTTGCTAATGTACTAACAAGCTCATCCCATTAGGAGATCCATTTGTACAGAGGAAACTGTATCTTTGATGGTCTAATTGTATATTTTCTCTCATACTCAATAATCATTATAGTGTTGAATGGAAAGAAAATGCATATCTTGGAAACATAAAAAACGTGAGTTTGAAATAGCTTGTTTGAATAATAACCACTTATTTTTTGCAGCTTTTTGAGAAAGCTTTTGAAAAAAGAATCATTTATTTCTCATTACTTTCTTCATGTATAAACTAGGAAATTATAAGATGATTAATTAGGAATATTTGGAGTAGGGTTTTATTCTATTTGAAGAAAGCTACTAATCCACTGTTTCACTTGGAGTCTTTTAAATACTTATTTCCTTTTTATTTCGTACCTCATCACCATCACATTATGGTTCCCTGTTAACATTTGCATCTAAAAGCTTTTTCTATGCACAATTCAAGATATGCTACGAAATGGCCACAAATGCCTGGGGGTTTTCACATAGAGGGGAGGAGGTATCATTAGACTTTTGATGGTTAATTTGTTTAGTAGTATGTAAGCCATGTCTTAATTTGCCTGACTACCACCTATTGTTTATGATAATGCAATTTTGAATTTTATATAAGGATCTTATTGGGGCCTGATTGGATTTAAATTTTTTGAAGTGCCATTCTCCCCTATGCATGTAAGTTAGAGAGAAGCATGTTGTGCATTCTGATAAGCAAACTCAAATTTCTTGAACTTTGACCAACAAAATATTTTATAATTTAATGGTTGAGATTTGGGCGATTTGAAAGGTCAATGGTGTGGAAAAAGGTTGATAGAAGGTTTATCTATATTATAATAGGTTTGTATTTTGAGCCTAAAGATGGGTGAAAAAAGAATCACCACCATCTGATCTTTTAGACCAGAAAAAAGACATTTGAAGATTATATATGCAATTACACCATTACTGTGTGCAGCAGACAAGTCATTCTCAAGATTTTCCATTAGCAATTTTCAAGTTGTATTTATGCAAGTATGACTTGTCAGTTAAAAAGCCACATCAATCATGAACATGTACAGAACATTTTGAACAACAATTTGAACTTATATTTTAGAGACTTAATTATTCAGTAGTGTAATCATAAGATCAACAACAAGATGGATCTTCTGTTAAATTCTCTTGCAAAATTGACAGTTATTTTAATTAATGATATTGCACATAATTTTAAAGCATTTCTTCCCTTTTTATTGTCCTTCCTGATTTTTGAAAATTTAATGCTCTTAACCAGCAGGCAATACTTCATATGTATTATGTGGCTACTTGAAATTGAAGTTTATTACTTAATCAGCATGTCAAATCTAATAACAAGATACACTGCTATATTTGCTTTCCTACAGTCATTTCTTTGATATGTGTTGATGGTTTCTCTTCTTTTGCAGGTTCAATATTGTTGGCCAGGTATTCTTAAGAAGACACATATTCTAGAAATTTCAACATCCTTCACTTTTCACTGCAAGGTCAAACTTGTATGGGATGTAGATTTCTAAAAATCTAATCGACGCTCTAAATTTTGATTTCTTTACATTTGCAGTGGGCCGTGACAACAAGTGTAGATTTTTCACTTGCACAACTCATTCAGGTTATCATTCTCCTTAGTACTGGTGGAAAAAATGGTGGTGGATATGAAGGATCTAAATATGTAGTTATTGCTTTCCATGGGGGAATTTTGCTCCTACATGGTATAATAAACAGCCTTCCTATTTCATTGCTATCATTCTTAGGGCAGTTAGCTGCTATCTGGAATGTTTTAGGTATGAAAAAAGTTTCCTATTTGATTTAGTTTTTTTCTAAATTCAGTTCTTAGATCAGTGGTAATCCTTTTGAGATCTCTAATTGGAATGGGCAAATTTTTAGGTGTTTTTGTGCTTATGATTGTCATTCCATCTGTTTCAACGGAAAGAGCTAGTGCCAAGTTTGTTTTCACTCATTTCAATGCTGAGAATGGGGATGGAATCAACAGCAGACCCTACATATTTCTCTTGGGACTTCTAATGAGTCAGTATACCCTAACTGGGTATGATGCATCAGCTCATATGGTAAATCTTTTCTACTTTTTTCTTTCTTTTCTCAGAATTTGAGGCCTTGAAAAACTTTTAAAAATTTCCTTCTCTGACAAACTAAACACTTCTTTTGAGTGCTTCTAAAAAAGAATCATGTATTGTTGTTAAACCTGTGAGTTCTTGTTAGCAGCTCAAACCCTGGGACTGGCTGTGGAATTTGCGTAGCTCCACTAATCTGCTGATTTATCTGCCAGTCCAGGGTTAGACAATTCCAGATGAGTTAAGATTTTGTAACTTTTAGCAAACTAAATAAGTATGATGAACTCTGTAAGAGATATGAGTATAAGAAAAATTAAACTAAATTGGGGTTAACATTTTACTTCTGTTGCATCTTTTATTAGCTGGGGATCTTGAATTAAGGATCTACCCTGGTACCCCTATTTGTGGCCCAGTTTAAACTCTTTCTGAGATTATAAACACTGGCATTTCCCAAGTTAAGTAGGATCCATCTTATGACCAGTTAATATGAAAATTGGTGTGTTGAACTGATTTTCTTTATGAATTAACTCAAATGTCCTCTATTAACAACCTCAGTTTAAGTATTAAGAGTTATATTTACTAAGTTGGTCTTGCTTTTCCACTTTGAAAATTTTGTGCCACTCATTTACATTGATGGATTGAAGTTACTAAATTATTTAGACTAGGATTTCCTGTTTTACTGTAAACTTGCATTTTCAGACAGAGGAGACCAAGGATGCTGATAGAAATGGACCGAAAGGAATCATCAGCGCTGTTGGGATATCTATTATTGTTGGATGGGGTTACATATTAGGCATTACCTTTGCTGTTACAGACATCCCTTACCTTTGAGTGAAAATAATAATTCTGGTGGATATGCCATAGCTGAGATATTTTATCTTGCATTTAAGAGAAGATATGGCACAGGAGTTGGGGGTATTATTTGCTTGGGAATTGTTGCTGTTGCCATATTTTTCTGTGGTATGAGTTCAGTTACCAGCAATTCAAGGTAACTGTACCTGCTCTCAGTGCTCTTTCCATACCATATGAGAGGGATTTAGTTTAATTTCTAGAGTTACTTATGAAATGATGCTTAAAACATGTACAGGATGGCTTATGCTTTCTCAAGAGATGGGGCCATGCCATTGTCATCATTGTGGCATAAGGTCAACAAGCAGGAGGTCCCCATATATGCAGTTTGGCTTTCCGTTATTGTATCATTTTGCATGGCCCTAACGGTATGTATTTTATTACAAGATTCCCTTTTTTAATTAGTTTTAACTCTGCCCATGTGATCTTAATGTATGTTATAATTCCCATCAATCTATTCTTGCCAAGTGTGTCTAATTCAATTCAAACTCTATTGCAGTCTCTTGGAAGCATAGTGGCGTTTGAGGCCATGGTGTCTATAGCAACGATTGGGCTCTATATTGCTTATGCGCTACCTATCTTCTTTAGGGTGACATTGGCACGGAAGCATTTTGTGCCAGGGCCTTTCAACTTGGGTGGTTATGGAGTCATAGTTGGCTGGGTTGCAGTTATTTGGGTGGTGGCCATCTCCATCCTTTTCTCGTTGCCAGTTTCCTACCCAATAACCATTGAGACACTTAACTACACCCCTATTGCTGTTGGATGTTTGCTTATTCTTGTAGTATCTTACTGGATAATAGCTGGTCGGCTTTGGTTTAAAGGCCCTATAACCAATATTCAAAAGTGAAGGAGTTATAAACATGAATTCATAATCATACCTACTGTCGCAACAATCATGTTTGTAACATAATTTTGATAGAAAATAAACACACTTGCATATTTGGTGAATTGAACTAATGTTCAATATTATGGTTATTTTTTGAACCACCGTTTGGAATTTATTTTTCAATCATTGTTTAATATCCATGTCATACATATGTAAATATGGTGAAACATAGGCTTTAGAGATCCATAGGGGTAAAAGAGAAAAAACTGCTAGCTTTTGACAGGTATGTTAGAATATTGAGAATTTGAGACAACACCGGTGTGGTTTAATATAATGTAACTGAACAAAATAAATGAATAAAACAAAGTTTGCTAAATAGAGAATTACAAATCAGAAGAAACCATCAACAAAACCAACAAAGAACAAACTACCCCCAAATCCAATCAAATTACCATTCCAAATAAGGCTAAATCAGGGACTACTCACAACAATCCTTTAATTCAACCGTGTGACATCACCATGGTAGCCAAATAGATATGACATATTAATCAACCATTGCCAAGCCACCTAATACCAAATGAAAAAAATCCACCGTACGTCTTAATAGTGCAATTCTCATCAGCACAGAATTACATGGGCATCAGCTTGTATCAGAAAAGAAAAGACAGCGAAGAAAAGTCCCACCATACACCAAAAACACATGTACATCCAGAGAAACCAACCCAAAGTACTCCAATAATCTACTACCATCAGGAATACAGAGCTGAATAAAACCCATAGAAACCACAGTACCTTTAAACCAACAACAAACAAGAAATATCAGTATAAACATTTCTCAGTTATAGCAAAAGTTTAAGCACTTTCCGGGACTACTAGACCACAACATAAAAGAATATAAGAATGAAGTATCCTTAGCTTTTAACTATTTATCAGCAGGTTCCAATAATTTATAGGAGAAAATGACCTCATTTTAAGTTGACCACAAAGACCACATGACCACCAACCAAATCAAGGATCACCTGAGCCTATCTTTTGCACTACATTGTGGTAACTCAACAAAATGTTCAAAATTAGACAAACAACTATTATGTAAAACAGAACAAAATCCACCCCATTCCAAGCACAGCATCCAGAATCTAGATGCAAAGAAACACTCAAAAAACATATGTGAAGCGGTTTCTAAGCCTTGTCCACACTAAACACAGTCTCCATTAGAGTCTTGAATCACTTTTCTTTTAATTAAATTTTCCTTTGTGGAAATTCTGTTTAAAATTGCTTTCCAAACGAAACCAGACAAACACCTTCTTAGGTACATACTTAGACCACAAAAAAGAATGCATAAGCAACTCTGTAGTAATAGCCTCATTAACAATTAAGTTATAAGCCGACTTAACTGAATAAACATCTGCTGGATCTGCACTTCATCTCCACCTATTAGGTTTAACTTCAATCAAATTCACATTCTGCAACTCTAAAATAAGCTGCTAAAGTTGCTCATGTTCCCATTGGAAAAAGCCTCAACGGCAACTCCAATTCCACACCAATCCACTCGCACCTCTTGAAATCATACTAGCTAAAGACACATCCTTATTGTTTGCAATAAAAAACAATATGGTGGATCGGTTACACAATGGGACATCACCACACCACACATCCTTCCAAAATAATGTCACACCCATTCCCCACTACTTTGACACACCCACTCGAGAACCTGTCAAAAGTAATACCACTAGCAGTATCAATTGACCATAGGTCAGACCACCAAGAAGATCCCATATGACTCACCCTACTCATACCTACATTCCTCTCACCATAAATGGATTGAAGGACCCTATACCATAACCCCTCTCTTTGCACTAATAGCTCCCACCTCCATTTCCCTAGAAGAGCAAAGTTAAATGCTCTAAAATAAAAAATTCTCAATCCCCATGTCTTTTCTCCCTAAACATCCTCCCAAAAAAACTCAAGAAAATTTATTTATTTTTCTTTGCACCCTCCCCAAAGAAATGAAATAAATAGAGAATTTCGTTGAGAAATAATATCTTTGGGAGTCTTGAAGGAAAGGAAATAAATCGGAATGGAATGTAGTACCGACTTCAAAAGGACAATATGATCACCAAAATACAACATCTTGCACTTCGACTTAGATAAGCGATATTTCACCTTCTGAACAACCAGTTTCCAAGTATTCTATAATTACAATAAAATATCGTTTATAATTTTTTATTGATAGATATTACTATCTCATTGTCTCTCTTAGTACCTCTCCTAAAATTACAATTTTCTCAGGTCACTTGACACTTTTTATCATCATTATTGTTTGCTTGCCACCATCACTTGATATCCTTAATTGTTGCTCCAGACCACATTTTTTACCGTGGTCATTGCCACTCAACATTTTTTTATCATCACCATTGTTGTTTGACATCCTGAATTTTTACCACCACCCGACACTCTCCATTGTTGTTGTCATACTATCCAACACCATTTATTCATGTTGGCACTCTCCACCCCTGTCATTATAACTCAAAACCCCCCATCACTACCACTACCACTATCACCCACCACTATCATTTTTCAATGGTCTTAATCATTATAATCGCCGTCAAACACCCTCCACCATTGTTATCATGTTGCTCAACACCATCCATTTATACTTGACACCCTTCACTGTCGTTGCCATAATCCAAAACCATTCATCATTGCCACCATCTCTGACACTCCATCACCGCCACCATAGCCTAAGAATATATGTATGTATGTAATTGAATATATCTATTATGGGATTTCAGTATTTCAGTTTCATTTTTACTTTGGATTAGGCTCAGTTTGCTCTCCCAAATCGAAACTCAAGGTGCACATGTTTAAAACTCGTTTAATATCAGTTAAACTTAGTTTTGATCATGTGGGTATGTATGTAACTCCAAGTCAAATTTGACATGAAACTTGACATCACATCTAATTTTACATGCAAACAAAAAATTAGTGCAAGTATTTTCATTGCATGTGAATTTTTAAATGAGTTTTATTTTTTCACACTCCCTTTTATATCTCATTTTTTTATCTCTATTTCTTTTATCATCATATCAATTATCATTTCTTTCACTTACCGTAACTTATTTATTTTTTCTCTCTTCCCTCCACACACCAAATTTGGGTATGTCAATGTATTTTTATCGTTTTTAAATTTAAATAAATTTAAATTTAAAAATATAAATTAAAATAAAAAAAATATTTATTTTCTTAAAAAATATAAGGTATATGTAACTAATTCAGTTTAGATCTAAAGATATAGAAAAAAAGTATTTAAAACTTTTAAGAAAATGTGCGTAATTTATAAATTCAAATATATATATATGAACCGGGATTTAATATTTAAAAATAAGAGAAATAAAAATAAGAAAAAAATTAAAAGTATATGTATTTTTTTAAAACATTTAAGAAATAAAATTTCTGAAACAGATTATATTCTAATTTATATATATATATATATATAGAGAGAGAGAGAGAGAGAGGTGTAGAAAATTGGATAATTATGATTTTGACATATTGATGGGCTGAGCTTTAACGAGCATGGGCTAGTGCTAAAGGTCGTCAGTGACCACGGCAAAAGGAACAAGTGGCATTCTTTAATAACCGTTCAATTTAGAAAACCAACTTAACGTCTAGTAAGCTAGCAAGTGTTTGTCTGTTACATAACAATATTAACCCACACTCAAATTATATTCTTACATTCACTATTCCCTTCTAACTTAAAATCTTTCGAGTAATGTTTTTCATACCATCAAAACATATACAACAACTTATATAACACACTTTTCTCTCTATATCTCTCCATCATATCACCCATCACATCCCATCTTTCTCTCTTTTACTTCTATTTTATATTTTATCTTTTTACGTTGTATTGGTGTATGAAAAACATTTCTCAAATCTTTTTACGGTCAATCTATTAGAAAAGAGTAGTACACAGCACTTTCAGCAATATATATAGAAACTAAAAGCTTAATATTTCACACAAGATTATGTCTCTGTATATTTGCATAAGATCATATCTTTGTTTCTCGCAAAAAATTAGGAACGACGTATACTGACACCGAATCTGTCATTTTCCAAAAACACTTTAAGGAAATTAACATCATTTATACACTTCACTTATAAATATGTGAAACACGTACATGTACATATATAGGATAGATAATGCCTAACTATTTCTGGAAAAGAAAAGGGAACCTAGCTATATATATACATATATAGTTTTCCATATACATTTAGGGTTAAGCTAGCAGAATCACCGGATAACAGAAAGGTTTAATTTCCATTTGCTCTGAATACGCTTCAGTGTGAGAATTTCCATGTATCACGTAAATCTACCTTATGATATCTGTGGTAGTGAATTATATATATATATCAAAAGTCTGGAGGAGTGAGGCTGTCAAGAACATTCTTGAGGTTGGCAGTGTATTCATCCATTTCATATGGAGGAGGAATAATTCCATTTTCAAACCAATCACCAAAAGTCTCAGAGTCTACTTCGCCAAGCATTTTTATCACACGAAGCCGTTCCAACTCATCATCATCATTTGCAGGTTGTTCTTCTTTTCTCACTACTGTTACTGTCGTCCATTCACTGTCTCCACCGTTGCTCACTACTTCACCTGGATTCCCTGCTGCGTTCACAATCTCTGACTCTGCTGCTGCTGGGAGCGACACCCCTATCAAATATTCAAATATATATAATTAATTAATAATGAGTCATTAACCTAAATGCCAGTTAATTTAATTAATTATAAGATCAGTGAAAATTGAATTAACCAAAGCTAAGGGAAGAATTTATATATCTATATTCTAATTAATTAATACCTTGTGCTGATCCTGTGCTGGACCCTTCAGGTGGTGAGCGAAACTTTGCCTTGACACTTGAGCATGATGAGGTCTTCACTGCACCCGAATCAGATTTCCTGCTGTCATTTTCCGTATGCTTCATCCGACTTTTGTATTTCTGTAGTAGGAAGAAGAGAACCACATTAATGAATAATTGGTGAAGCAGAACAGGAACAAGAGAGACAAGTTCAAAGAAAAAAAACGGAAATTAATTAAGAAGATGTAAGAAAAATAAGTTTAAAATATTGGGATTCTATATATGCATGAGTTAATTAGTTATTTCATATTTGGCACAGTTAATTAATGTGGCATCATACCCCAACAGCCAGATTAATTAATTATTGTATCACAAATGGCCTACCTAGCATGTAGCGTTAGACATCAACAAATAGTAATAATTTGGGCAACACAAAATTGTGAGAAATTAAACCATTGGCATTAATTGGATGTGCGAGTTGAAGAGGAGTTAACCTGGTAGTGGCTAGCAACCTGACGGATTGTGAGGGAAGCGTCATTCATCATATATAATATGGCTTTGGGACGAGCTTCAAAATACAAAAAAAAAAATGATCAGTTAATATATAGATACTATATATAATTACCTAATCAAATAAGAATGAGTATTAATTCTATATGGTGAGGGAAAATTAAAAGTAAGAGATGCACAGTACCGTTCTCTCCTAAGTGACGCACGGCTTCTTCAAACTTGAGATGCAACTCAGGTGTCCAAAGACGTTTTTTATCACCAAATAAACTGTCACGAAAATTTTGACTGAACAAGTTCATCTGAGGTACTGAATGCTTCCATAACCATGAAGGTGGTCGGGTTGGGTATGTTGAGTGCTCACAAACTCTCCCACCACCTTGGCTTCTATGCAGTCCTTCTCTGGCTCCTACCAACGAATCACCTCCCATTTTCTTGTTATGATCAACTTTCCCCTTCCCCTTCCCATGGTTTCTAATTTCTCCATCAACCTCTGTGTCATTGGCATGCTGTGCCTGTGGCTGTGGTGATCCTTCTGCAGTAATATCTTGAGATTCTTTATAGATCAATTTTGACGATTGATACATGTCCTGCAATATACATTTTAAATCGCATAACATGATCGGTTCCTCAATGAAGTAACAGGATTCTGAAGCTAACGCTTTCTCATCCGTCACATCATCAAATCCTCCAGAGTACATGACTGCGCGCACACGAGTAAGTGGGTGAGACCATATATATATATATAGAGAAAATCAAACATCCTAACTAACTAACTAACTAAAAGCTTACATATCACAGGAATGCGTTTTCCAAGCACTAAGTGCACAAAAGAAACGGCATCCACGCCAGGCATGTTAAGTTTAGTCATGATCATTTTGAATCTTCCTTTATCCTCTAGAATCATGGATGCAGCTGTTGGTGTGTTAGATGTAGCCGTAACTGATCAACAACCAAACAGTTATACAGTTAATTAATGGGAATATTCTCCATTTGAAGAGTGATCAATTTCTCAACATTGCAAAGTCATACAGAACAGAGCCAATTGGAGAAAGGTTTTTCTTCAATAAATAAAGAAAAATGATTTAAAAATAATGAATCATTGAAATTAAAGAGATACTATATTTAAAAAAATCTCATCAGATGCTGAGTTCAAAACAAATATTTCAGAAATTAAAACTATAAGATAGCTACAAAGACATGCATATCAGATTCAGTACTCAAACTATAGTAAATGAAACATTAATCAATTGAGGGTGCTAGGGCTCACATGACCCGAGAATTACACAGGAGACGATCACAAAAATGTAAATTAAAAAAAAAATGCTATAAAATAAACACGGCCTAAAATTTTACATGTCTCTGATCTCTGATCATTTGAGAGCCATTTCTAATTAATTTATTCCAAATCTTTTTTTTTTGCAGTTAGCTTTCAGTCTCTGGATCCTAAATTATTTTTTTTCATGTGCATGTATTAGCAAAAGTAAAGACCTCAATTAGTTATTGTTAGTCTTGATCACAAATACGCATGCATGAATGAAGAAGACACAAAAAAGATTCAAAGTAGGACTAAAACAGATCACAGAGGGCTACTAAACCAATTGATCAGAGGATATAATTAAACCAGGGCAGGAAAAGAGAGAGACTGAGAATAAAAAAAAAGTCAAAGTAAACCTTTGAATGAGTATTTCTCAAGCAGTGTTTTGAGGTTCACTAGAGTCCGTGTATCATTATGTATAAGCAGAATGCTTAAGCCTCGTGCAAATCTAGGAACATCAGTGGTCAATGGCTTTGACTGTGATTTACCTTCCATTCTCAGAAGCCTGATAGATGAGAATTAATGAGGTAAGAAAATGTTAACAATTATAGAGACAGAGAAAAGAAAGGAAGAAGCTTTGAATTGGAGTGTGGCTAATTAAGGATTCTGAAAAGTGGGGCTTGAAGAGTACAGAACCAGAATGGGCAATACCAACCGCTTGGACTATGGTTTATATGAAGATTTTGCAAGGGCAACATCAGTTACAATAAACGTGACCTTCTAAAACAAACAAAAATATAATTAAAAAAAGACGAAAAAAACAAAATTCAAAGCCACGTCAAGTGCCGGGATTCCCTTTTAAAGACTAGTATAAACTATACACTACATTGCTATCCACGGTGCTCACTACAATTTTGAGTGAGCAAATAACTGATCACTAATGTGGAGATAAGATCGCGGTAAGGAACTGGTTTACGCCCACATGATATTAAACTCTATCTACTTTCATGTTACAAATGATTCATTCACACTTGTTTGGGTCCAATGGTAAATTTTTATTATAGTTAGTGACGTACATTCAATAAAATATGCTTTATAAATCAAAATGGTTTGTTGTTAGTTAATATTGGTCTACTCTTAGTCCAACAGTTAATAATTACATATCTAAAGTTTAATATTACATAATGTAGTACTATTTAATTCTCCATTTATAAACCCAAAACATTAATAATTAATCTTTTATTAACTGTTAAAAATTAATAAGACCCATTTGAACTAAAAAGATAAAAGGTAAAATAGAAAATTTTAAATTTATTTTCATGAGAACAAAAAATAATTACATTCATTAATATATGTATTTTTTTTTTGTCTAAATGGATAGTTAAATAGAAGTAGAGGTAATATTAAATAAAAAATTAACATCAAATTATAAGAAATTAATTTCTAAAAAAAATTAAAATTAACATAAAAAATTATATTGTAAGTCTTAAATTGAGTTATTTCTAGGTTGATTTCACGGGTTCTCGTGCCATTTTTACTTATTCATTCATTTTTCTGTCAAATTAAATAATTCAATTTAACTTATTTTATTAAAAAATTTAAAGAATATATAATTTTTGTTGATTTTTTTTTTTTGCTATAGCTTAATAGAGAACCGTTTTCACACGAGAAAAAAAAACTGTTCGAATGTGATTATTTTGCAATCCAATTTAATTTATTTTATTAAATAATTTAAAGAATATATAATTTTTTATTTAAAAATTATATTTTTTATTATAGTTTAATAGAGAACCGTTTTCACACGAGAAATAAAAACTGTTCGAATGTGATTATTTTATATATTTTTTACTTTTGCCTAGTTCATTTTTGGGAAACTTTATAATGAGGAAATATAGTTTTATATGAAGGGTCAAACGTCTAAGTTTGACTCCTTGACTGGGGACGTTGGTTGCATGACGCATGAATTTTCAGTGCAATGATCTTCCATTTACATTTGTTACAAGATAACACACATGGTCATGGACATGGTTCAAATCAGCAATAAGTAAGGATCATACTTTTATGTGATACTTTTATTCAAAAGAAGATCTATTGTGATTTCAGGTGGATCTGAATTTTAAAGATATTAGGCTCACTTTAAAAACTATATATATTGCAGGCATGACTCATGTTATTAAAAAAAAATTTGTTGTGTCTCCAAATGGATTTTTTTAATATATAATGACGAATATATATTCAAATTAAATCTGAGACTATTTATGAGAAGAATTTAATGTACCTAAAAGAATTAACTTCTTATATGTTTAAATGGTAAATGCATGTTAACAAATATCCTTAAAATACTAATTAAAGAAATCAATCAACACTACAAGAATTTTCCTAATTAACCATGAATTTTAATTAAATTTTACAATCATAATTAATTAAATAAATTTTTTTTAAAAAAAATATTATGATTAGCGATGGCTAGGTTGTCTTAATCGACGCTAAATGCTATACGTTTAGCGACGGGTAGGTCGTCTCTACATTATGCCTGTCGCTAAATTGCGACGGCTAAGGCCATCCAAATGTTGCGACGGCCGGGTAGCGACGGCCGTGCGTCGTTACGTTGCGACGGCTGACAAATAGTCGTCGCTATTGCATTAACGACGGGGTCTGTAGCGATGGTCTGTTAGTCGTCGCTCTGCTGTCGCTAGAGCCCGTGTAGCGACGACTTATGGCCGTCTCCAATCATCGATTTTTTTGAAGTGCAAAATAGAAAAATTATTAATAAAGTAGTTTTTGCGTTAAAAATATGAAAAAAAATTTAATACTTGTTTTTTAAATAATTTATATTATATTTACATGAGCAGATTAAAATTTTATGGTGTCTATTCGCAAAATGGTGAAAGTTTAGGATGGTTATATATTTTTTCCCATTTTTTCTATGTCTCATTTCTTTTCCTATCACATCAATTATCATATCTTTCATTTTCTTCATTCATTTATTAAATTTACTACCTTTTTCTTCCCTACACTCCCACACCCAAAATATAGATTGCAAAGTTTTAATTCTCTTAAAGAAATAATTACTTTTTAATACTCATTTATTTTATACTTTCTTTCACATCTTAATTTTTCCATCTCTCTTTCATTTCCTATCAAATTAAGATATTATTTAAAATAAAGTCAACACATTAAAATATAATTTTTTCAAATGAATAATATAAAGTAATAGCATCAAAATACTATTTTAAATTAACCCATATTAAAATATTATTTTATCTAATAATATAAAAAACAATCCAAATCACCATTAATATTAAAAAATAAAATTACATTTATGAATAATAAAAAGTGAGCCATGGCCTTATTCAATAGTAGAAGTGTTATTATTTTTTACGTCATAGAAGTATTATTCGGTGTTATAAATGTTAATGCAAACATGAAATAATATGTTTTATAAAGACCATATATAGCTTCATAACATATTCGTCACGTAGTTTCTATGATATAAAAATAGAAAAATTATTAATAGAGTAGTTATTGCGTTAAAATATGAAAAATATTAATACTTGTCTTTTAAATAATTTATATAATATTTACATGAGTAAATTGAAATTTTATGGTGCCTTTTTACAAAATGGTGAAAGTTTAGGGTGGTTCTATACTTTTTCCCATTTTTTCTTTGTCCCATTTCACTACAAGAAAAACAGTTTTTAACGACGGCCAAAAGTCGTCACTACAGGGGAAAAACCGTCGGTATTTCATACCTAGCGACGACCAACCAGTCATGTTAAAAACCTCGTCGTTAATGTAACAGCGACGACATTTTACGGCCTACTAGGCATGACAAACAAACCCGAGCCTACGGATACCGACCTGTCCCCGCCTCGACTTTGACGGGGAAAACCCGCTTTGACCGGGTTTAAGTAAAATCTGACCATGAACCCGTCCCGTCTTTAACGGGGACGAGAGATGGTTGGGGGTGTAAGAACCTGCCCCGCCCCAACAGAATAAATAATTTTAATATACTAATAGTTAAATAATAAAGGTAAATTTATATTTTTTATTTATAATTTTAATATACTAATTCTTAAGTTTCTTCTTTTTTAGGATTATCAATGTTAACATTTACATGTTATTTGAATTAGAGTATATTAGATATATACAACTAATTTAAAAACATATATTTAAGTTATAAAGAAATAGAGAAGGTGAAATCCCCGCGGGTTTCTCTGAACCCGGCAAAGACTTGCTGAGATGAGGTTAAGTTTCATAATTCCATACATGCTCTCTTTAAACCCGACTCGCCCCGAATTTTATGGGGATGGAGAGAGCAAAAACCCGCCTCGGACCCGTCCCGTTGCCATGCCCATGATCGACCCTACATAGGGTCGGCATGACCGTCGCTAGTTCCATGGTCATCACAACATAGCGACGGTCAGGCCGTCGTTAATATTTTTCCAAAAAAATATCCTTTCTTCCCATATTTATCAAATGTGAGAATTGAACCCACAACCTACATGATCATCAAGAAAGCGCATAATTTGTTACGCTAGATTGGTTTCGTGAAACATATAATGCCAAACATTTATATACATAGTGAAAAATAACAAGAAATTAGTGTCGGTCAGGCCATCACTGACTTTACGAAGACGACGCTAAAATTTTTTTTGCCTTAGCGCGCGGACGCTATTAATAAAGTTAGCGTCGGCCTGTCCCCAAAAAAAATGTAAAAAAAAAAAAACCCGTCCGACTTGCGGCTAAAAAATACGCAAGGGTCTTGGTGCCATCACATGAATGAGCATAGCGCTGGCGGTGCAGCGAGGAAGGGACGAGCGGTGGCGGCCCGACACGCCCACACCCAAAAAAGAGAGGAACAAAGTGGGAAGTCTCGTAAGGAAAGAAGGAGGGGAACACGCAGGGAGGGGATACTGAGGGCACAGCGGAAGGGGGGCACCCGCGGAATAGAAAGGCAACAACAGGAAAGATAATGGGCGAAATAGTATTTAAAATTAAAATATTATTTAAAATAAAGTCAACACATTAAAATATAATTTTTCTAAATAAATAATATAAAGTAATAGCATCAAAGTATTATTTTAAATCAACCCACATTAAAATATTTTTTTATCTAATAATATAAAAAAACAATCCAATTCACCATTAATATTGAAAAAAATAAAATTACATTTATGAATAATAAAAAGTGAACCATGGCCTTATTCAATAGTAGAAGTGTTATTCTTTTTGACGTCATAGAAGTGTTATTCGGTCTTATAAATGTTTAATGCAAACATGAAATAATATGTTTTATAAATACCATATATAGCTTCATAACAGATTTGTCACATAACTTCTACAATATAAAAATAGAAAAATTATTAATAGAGTAGTTTTTGCGTTTAGAATACGGAAAATATTAATACTCGCTTTTTAAATAATTTATATAATATTTTCATGAGTACGTTAAAATTTTATGACGCTTTTTTTTACAAAATGGTGAAAGTTTAGAGTGGTTATATACTTTTTTTCCATTTTTACTTTGTCTTGTTTCACTACAAGAAAATATAGTTTTTAATGACGGCCAAAAGTCGTCGCTACAGTGGAAAACTGTCGTTAAAAGCATCGTCGTTAATGCAGTAGCGACAACATTTTACGGCTGACTGGACATGGCAAACAAACCCGAACCTGCGGGTACCGACCTGTCCTCGCCCTGACTTTAATGGGGAAAACCCGCTTTGACCGGGTTTAAGTAAAACCCGACCATGAACCCCGTCTTTAACGGGGACGAGGGAGGGTCTGGAGTGTAAGAACCTGCCCCTGCCCCGACAGAATAATTAAATAATTTTAATATACTAATAGTTAAATAATAAAGGTAAATTTATATATTTTCCTTGAAATATAATATAATTCTTAAGTTTCTTTATTTGTTTTAGGATTATAAATATTTATATTTACATGTTATTTGAATTAGAGTATATTATACATTTATATATATACAACTGATTTAAAAACATATATTTAAGTTATAAAGAAATAAAGAAAAAGATGAAAATAAAGGTGAAATACACACGAATTTTCCCGAACCCGACGGGGATCCATTGGGATGGGATTGGATTTCATAATTCCATATCCGCTCTTTTTAATCTGAACCCGCCCCGAATTTTATGGGACGGGAACAAGGAGAGCAAAACCCGCCCCCGACTCGTCCTGTTGCCATGCCCATGGCCGACGCACGACTGACCCTACATGGCGTCGGCCTAGCCGTCACTAGTTTCATGGCCGTCACAATATAGCGACGGCCTGCTAATACTTTTCCGAAAAAATATCATTTAATTTCTTTCCAAATTATCAAATGTAAGATTCGAACCCACAACCTGCATGATACCAAGAAAGAGCATTGTTACGCTATATTTGTTTCTTGAAACATATAGTGCAAAGTATTATATACATAGTGAAAATAACAAGAAATTAGTGTCGGTTTACGAAGGCCGATGCTATTTTTTTTGCCTTTAGCGTCAAGATGCTATTTAATAAAGTTAGCATTGACCCGTTACATAAAAAAATGTAAAAAAAAACATCGCTAAATACCCGCATCTAATTAAAAACGCGTTATTTTTGTAGTTTTTCTTTTCATATCACATCAATTATCATATATTTCATTTTCTTTATTCATTTATTGAATTTACTACCTTTTTCTTCCCTACACTCCCACACCAAAAAAATAGATTGACAAAGTTTTAATTCTCTCAAAGAAATAATTACTTTTCAACACTCATTTATTTTATACTTTCTTTCAAATCTTAATTTTTTTCATCTCTCTTTTCACTTCCTATCAAATTAAAATATTATTTAAATAAAGTCAACACATTAAAATATAAATTTTTCAAATGAATAATATAAAGTAATAACATTAAAATACTATTTAAATCAACCCACATTAAAATATTACTTTATCTAATAATATAAAAAACAATCCAATTCACTATTAATATTAAAAAAATAAATTGCATTTATAATAAAAAAGTGAGTCATGGCTTATTCAATAGTAAAAGTGTTATTCTTTTTTACGTCATGGAAGTGTTATTCGGTCTTATAAATGTTTAGTGCAAACATGAAATAATATCTTGTGTAAAGAACATATATAGCTTCGTAACATTATTCACATAACTTCTACAATATATATGTGTAGATATATAAAACAGGACATCAAGTTACTCCAAGAATAATTTTTTAATCTTACTCTAACCCTTGATTATATCTAATCTCACGGCTTATGTTAACTTTTTAAACGATCTCAGTGACCCTATTTTCCTCTATTTCCATTAGGTTGCCTTTCATCGGAGATAAAATATTTGTTTATATAAAAATTAAAATAAAATTATAAGAAATTAGTTTATATAAAAAAAATATATTGTAAGTCTTAAATTGAATTATTTCTAGGTTGATTTGACTGATTCTCGATGCCATTTTTACTTATTCATTCGTTTTTGTCAAATTAAGTTTTTCAATTTAACTTATTTTATTAAATAATTTAAAGAATATATATTTTTTTATTTAAATTTTATATTTTTTACTATAGTTTAATAGAGAACCGTTTTCATACGAGAAAAAAAGTGTTCGAATGTGATTATTTTATAATCCAATTTAACTTATTTTATTAAATAATTTAAAGAATATATAATTTTTTATTTAAAATTTATATTTTTTTACTATATAGTTTAATAGAGAATCGTTTTCACACGAGAAAAAAAAACTGTTCGAATGTGATTATTTATATATATTTTACTTTTGCCTGGTTGATTTTTTGGGAAACTTTAATTAATGAGGAAATATAGTTTTATATGAAGGGTCAAACGTCTAAGTTTGACTCCTTGACTGGGGACGTTGGTTGCATGACGCATGAATTTTCAGTGCAATGATCTTCCATTTACATTTGTTACAAGATAACACACATGGTCATGGACATGGTTCAAATCAGCAATAAGTAAGGATCATACTTTTATGTGATAATTTTATTCAAAAAGAAGATCTATTGTGATTTCAGGTGGATCTGAATTTTAAAGATATTAGGCTCACTTTAAAAACTATATATATTGCAGGCATGACTCATGTTATTAAAAGTTTTTTAATAACATGAGTAATAAATAATAAAAAGTAATAGAATCAAAATACTATTTTAAACCAGTTCATATTAAATATTAGTTTATCTAATAAATAGTAAAAAAACAATCCAACTCATCACCATTAATATTAAAAAATAAAATTGTATTTATGAATAATAAAAAAGTGAGTTATGGTTATTCAATCGTAGAAGTGTAGATAGATGTTCTGTTATTCGCTCTTATAAATGTTTAATGCAAACATCAAATAATGTTTTATAAAGACCATAACTTCATAACAGATTTGTCACACAACTTCTATAAAATATTTATTTAGATGAGAGTTCGATTTACATCAGTGTAAGTTACACTAAATATTATATTATTAATAATTTTAAATTGCATGTGAATTTTATTGATCCAACTATTGAATTATAACTATTTATCATTGAGATTATTTGTGTCAAATTTCCTAAAATTTTAACACTAATAATTTGATAATCAAATTGATCATATTTTCATATATTTCAAAAATATATATGACATTAATCTTGACATATATTAATGATGTATTAAATAATTTTGGATCAATGTAAAATTTTATAGATATGATCTATATGATTTTAACTTTCAATCAAATGATGGGTTTTGAAAAAAAAATATTTGTAGAAAACCTGTTCAATGGTGTAATACTTTGTGTAATTTACACTGATGTAAGTTGAACCCTTCTCATGTGTGTTTGTTGTGTGCGCGCACGTGTGTGCATGCGGGCGGGCGTAGGTGTGTATCCGTGCGTGCACGTGTGTGTGTTGTGTGTGTGAGAGGGATGTAACCAGAATTAGAGATGATAAATTGGGTTACTCGGCTCGGCCTAGGTCAACCCAATGCTAATAGCGATCTTTATTGGGTTGGGCTAAAAAGCCTAGAAGTTATTTGGGCTTTTAATAAATACCCGATCCATACCTTTTGTGGGCTTTTTATGGGTAACCTGAGTATTATTATTCAGGTTTCTAAGATAAGTGTCTGAACCCTATATATTTATGAAATTTTCCCGGTTGATCCGGTAAAACTAGCCCATTTACCCATTTTTGCAATTCTACCGGTGGAACCTTTAATTTTTGTAGGTGTGGATGGGAGTTGAGAATTTTAAGAGATGAGATGACGAATAGTCGTGTGAGATGAAATTGGTCAATTCTAGCTAATTATTTCGGAATGCACAATGACTCTATTTTATTAACATGAATTCGATACAAATTAACTAGTAAAGAGACCTGTGCTTAGCGTTTTTATTTTTATTATTTAATCATTTGTGTATATAATTAAATAATTATTTGAAATTCTATATTAATTAAATTATTTGAGTTAATATATATATATATATATATATATATATATATAGGATAATAAGAAGGACAATTCACAAATATTTTATTTCTGATGGCGCTCAAAAGGTAATCAGATTGTTATGTCACATTTTTTCTTTTTCCTTTTCTGTTTGGTGGTGTATTCTCTTAAGTGTATGTCTACTCAAATCGAAAATTTGTCAGGTTGGGCAAAAGCGGGGTAGATTGAATATTGAGGAAGAGGATGATTCACAGCACAAAAAGAAGGTTCGTTACGAGTTCCTGCTACGCAATGGATTTCAGTTTACAATGCTAGACTGCCAATGAAATAAAGGTTAGAACACTGCAATATTCTTTTTAGCTGTTTTCCCTCAATCCAGCAGTCAAATATATAAGAATAAACTTTCGTATAACATGAGTTTATTGTGACTTTTTAAATTTGTTACATTTAAGGTATCATTACAATGTGGCTGATGCAAGATTATCCCACCATTTTGATAGAGGGATTGCATATGGCCTTCTTATTAGTTGTGTGTCATTTTGTTCCAATCTGTGGGCACTTATTATGGATGCTGGAACTGGTTTTACAAATCAAGTTTACAAGTTATCGCCTTTAATTTTTCTTACACAAGATGAAATATGTTGTATGCCTTGCAGTTTTTTTTTTTCCTTCTAAATGTAATTTATTGTGATTAAACTTATCCATGTGACTCTGTTTCTCTTTGTAGGAATGGATCATGGAACAGTGGGATAAGACCTATTACATTACTTCTATTGCAGGGACCAACAATGGGAACTCTCTTGCGGTGATGTAAAAAAGGTCAATTGTTTGCTAATAAATCTAATTTTTGCTGTGTTAAATTAAATTGGTTGATATTTTTTATGGCTGATGTATCATGTTATCCAGTATCATTGGTAAGCTTTTCAGGATTTTTCTTTTACCATGCAATTATTCTTACATTTGGAGATGAACAAGTTTTGGTGTTTACTTTGTGCTTATATTAATTTGGTACTAAGAGACTTATTATTCTATTTTATAATAAAGAAAAATTAAATAAAAAACTTAAATAGAATAGTGCTACATGCTTTACAAATATAATATTAATATAAATATTATTTTTAAAATTATATTAACACAAATAAATTTATTGAACTTGTTGCACGGATAACGTGATTTTTTATTATCATTTATAATTCAAATACTAGAATAATTATTTTTATAAAACAATGAAATTGTAAGAAAAATAAATTAAAATTAAATATATTTCAATCTTAAAATTTATCAGGTTTATAAAATTTGGTGAAATGTAATTTTTCATCCCTAAATTTTTTGTCAACTTTAAACCTGTGGAAAAAAAAGCAATTGTTAGAAGAGCTAACCCCACCATTAGGGGTGGGAATAGGCTAGGCCAAGCTAGACTTTGATTAAATAGGCTTGACCTATTTTATAAATTTAAGGCCTAAGCCTGGCCTATTACCTATGATAGGCTTTTTTTAGGCCTGGCCTGGCCTTTTCAAAAACTTGGTCGGACCTGTTAGCCTATTTAAAGGCCTTTATCTGAAAAGGGACAATAAATCGATTTCTAAGCCCAAAAACTGCATGTATCCTCATTTTTCTTATCTAACATCTTAGTCAATACTCAATACTAAAATACATGATATTGGGCCTGCAAAATCTTTAACCCAAACCAATACAACAAATAAAATATAAAAGCAATTTACAAATTATAGATATATACTAATATAATAATATTAAGTGTATTCAAATTCGTTATAACTTATAAGTTATAAGTAATTAATATTTATATAATTTTAATATATTTACTAGTTTTTTAAATATAAATAGGCCGATCTATTAGGCTTTGTAGGCTTGTGAGTTGGCCTAAGCCTAGCCTCTTTATTTAAATAGGCTTTTTAAAATGCCTGAACCTAACCTTTTATTAAATATGCTAGGCCAAACTAGGCTTTAATTAGGCCAGGCCATAGGCCCCTGTCGGCGGCCTGGCCTATTCCCACCCCTACCCACCATGATGTTGATATTCAAGACTTGAGCATGACTAACTCGCGTGGTGGGGTACCTAAGGTTCATAAAAAAATCACTTTAAACATATAATTGAAAATTTAGCTTACCCTTTAAACGTACTATACTCAATATATAATAAATCAAAATACAAAATAATTTTATTGAAATATAAGAAAAAACATGATCATAAACTTTATAATTATAATAATTAAAAAATATGTTCGTAGAAAATAATAACCAATACATTATAAATATAATTATAAATTTAAAATATATTGAGATTCGAGATCTCTCATTCCATGCCACTTAAAACCTATATAAAGCTCATCTTTAAAGCTTAAGTTGTTTGATTAATTAATCAATGTACTGGCCGAGCATTTAGAAATTTGAACCAAAAATAGTTAAGCTCATTTATACCCCACCATCAATGTAAGAATGGTAAGAAAGTATTACATTATCTCCAATGATGTGTTGTTATATTATTTATTTATTTAATAACACATTAAATATTATATTCATTAAATGATGTAAAATGTTTAGTATATTCATAAAATATTTATTTATTTTTTCACATTAAAAGTTATTTACTAACTAAACTTTGCTTGAGGCGGGAGTTTGAGACTCGTTGATTACTTGTTGAAGTGGAAACTCATAGTTTATCAATTATGAGGATGGGGAATAGAGCATAACAAGGACACTCATACTTTGAAGAACTCATAATAAGAGCTGGTAAATTGGGTATTCGGTTCGTCCCTTCTCAATTTTCATAGATCTGGCTAAAAATTACAGTGTTATTAGGACAAGTTAAAAAAGAGTTATTTAAATTTTTAAAAGAAGTCTTGACTTCTATATTTTTACGGAATAGTATGGCGGGTTAGCCTGTTTAACGGGCTCTACTCATAATAGAGTGCAGAAGACTTGCTTCTTTTCTTTCTTTTTATTTTTGGTCGAAAGAAGATTTGCTTCTGTTTTTCATTTTTTCCTGTCAACGTCCATTGGTTATGTTTCAAGATTCGGCCTGTGGACTATTTAGCCAAAAAGGCCTGTTATTTTGGTGATTCAGTTTCTAGCCCATCAGGATTTGTTGATGGTTTTGACAAAAAAAAAAAGATTTGTTGATGGCTTTGCCCAGGTTGCTTCTTCCTAATTTGTAATAAATTTTAGTTTTGACAAAAAAAAATGTAATGAATTTTACTTTCGTTAAAAAATGAATTTTACTTAAAAAATCTTTGACTTAAAAAAAGAATTTGACTTAAAAAAACTTTATTAATAATTTTTAAATGTCTCAATATCGTAGCCTTGAAATATTATTAAAACAATAATAATAATATCTCAATAGTAAACACGGTTAACAAAGTTATAAATATAAATGTCTCTTTGATTTTCAGTTATTAATACTCAAAATCTATTTTATATGATTCATTTTAAATTATTTTTATTTAACGTAGTTCATAATATTTTATCATTAATTTTAAAATCCTATTAAAAATCAATTTTAGCCAACTCTGCTGTAAGTGAATTAACGAATTTCAATTTTGAAGCGGGATAGTTAAAACAAGTTAAACAACAACAATAATATCTCAAATTCAATAGTAAACCACGGTTAACAAGGCTATGCCCATAAGTATACGTAAATTAACGAATTTCAATTTTGAAGCGGGATAATGAATTAGGATACGAAAGCACCAATGAATCAAAATTCCAACATCCAAAAGACGCAGAGGGAGAAAGTAGATCGATGATGGTGAGCCTCTGACTCAAATTGAAATTAGGGTTTCTCTTCCAATCCCTATCTCAGATTTCTGTGTTTTCTTTGCAGGATGAAACCGAAGAACTCGAGCCCTTGTTTGATTACAGTCGCGTTCAGCCCTTCAATTTCGTGTGCCTTGACGGTTCGTTTCTTTTCTTATGTATTTTTGTTTTTCTTTGCACGATGATGTGAAAGCCCAAATGTGGATAAAATGTTTCGGTTTCTCTTTTATTTTTACCCAATCGAGATCACTATTTGTTGTTGATGAACCGTAGCAGATGATGCAGATGATGAACGTGTCAGTAGCGTTAATAACAAGAGGAAGGCTTCACAGCCTGTAATGTTTTCCTGCCTCCATTTTTTCTTCTTCTATTTTTCGCACCTTCTTATGTTTTTGTAACTGTTGCGTGGTTCAGGCTGAGAATGTAAAGAATCCAGTGAAAGCACCGGTGGTGGACATTGAGGACAAGGATGATGATTGGTTACCTCCTCCACCGAAGGCCCCGAGTAATGCCCAGAGACAGAGGACGATTGATGAGGATTCAACTCTGAAGAAGTTGAGGTTGAGCGCATTTCACTCTTCATTGAAATTTTCAATTGTCAAATTCTAGCTGCTTGCTATTGCCTCATTTGGTTTTTACCACCCTTAATTTTATATTATACAGATACTCAGCTGGAAGTAGCTGCCCTAACAGGATAAGCATACTGCATATATATTTTTTCTTGGCAGTGAGGGTAGTACATTGGGAATTATTCTCTTGAGCACTGACCACTGACGTGATCGAACTTATAGATATTATGCTAGCCTTTTTACTTGATGTTGATTTTTTTTTATAAAAAAGTCTACTATAGCCCAAACTGGAAATTGCAATGATCAAATGTAACAGTTGGCATTGGTTCCCCTTTCCTTCCACTTTACCTCTCTCTTTTTTGTATTAACATGGAGAGGGCCGTGAATAAAAATCAAAGAAAACATATTAGAATTTTGAGGTCAGGAAATTATAAAAATTAATCATCTTTGATTTCATATGGAGCTTGACATGTTTCTTGTGTTGCTCCTGCATGTCAACATCACACAGGGTTTTGCATTCATATACATGGTCTCATAGACAGATTATGCGTTGGATGAAGAAAATGCTTTTAGTCTTCAGAACTAATTAAGGCTATTCTTGGTTTGGAAACTTTGCTAAATTGAAGTTATACTAGCCTTATGTTCTTATCACTATGCTGATGTGCTTATATTCTTCATCTACCAATAGTTATCCCTTCTCTCCCTATTTATTTTAAGGTGTTAATTATGCGTGCAGATTAAAGAAGCAGGAGCTTGTCTCTTTTGCTGAATCAGCAAAAAATTTGTTAAAAACTGTTGAGGAGTCTGCAAAAATGGAGATCTGTAATTCATTGCAGTCTTCCAAGGATGGTGTGAGCGAAAAAACTTCAGAACCTTCTGAAAGAGCTAAGATTGTCATCTCTGTTCAAGACAAGGATGAAACTAAGCAGATTCGTATGTTCATGGTATATAATTCCTTATGTTACAAGGGTGTTGTTTCTGATATGCTTATTTTTTCTTTTAGAGTTGCATTTCATTTTAGGTCATATTGAATGTATTTCCAAAATAGGAGAAAGTTTTACTATTTATTTAGCTTGATGTGTTACTCTCCTTTTTCAATTCTCTGTAGGATGACAAGTTTGAAAGGATTGTCAAAACTTATGCAGAGAAACTAAGGTGCGACATGAAACAGATTGTACTGTCCTTTGATGGTGATAAAATAAGTTTGTCTGAAACCCCTGCTAGTCTTGGGATGGAAGACAATGATATGATTGAAGTTCATGTGAAATCAAGGTGATCCAGGTTAGGAATGTTCTTGCTTCTCACTTCTAAAAATTATATTTTTTTTATCTATATCATTATGATATGTTGTAGTGGTTACCTGAAATAACTCCATATCTGTCATGATAAATTTCGATCCATGTGTATAAAAGGAAAGGGCAGGGAGGGGGTATTTAAAAGAAAAGAAAAAAGTAAGGAACTTCCATTCTCTGAGACATGGAACATCAACAGAAATAGAAATGGATCTGTGCTTGAGTTCTGTACATTGCTGGTTCACCAAGAGAGAATGTTTTCAATTTTCTCAACACTGATCAAGCTTTTGAAATAATAAATGTCCATACTTAGGGCGTGGGAAATACCACTTCTGAGGAGTAATATTATTGACATGTTTCTCCTTAGCCTTGGGTAATATCACTTCTATTGCTGCTGGAAGATAATTTGCATTGTGTCTGATGGAAGCATAAATTGTAGAGGAAAATTTTCATTTTTTATTAGGAGTTTAGCTCATGGAGTTTTTTTTTGGGGGGGGGGTGGTAGTTCTGTGATTGTGCTAAAGTAATAAAGGATGGTCTCACCTGAGCCTTCCCTGGTCCTGCTTTGTTGCTCACTCACTTCTTTTTCTCATTGACTTGTCTCTCTAGTCTAGAGGTATCATTTTAGTGCTCTGCTGCTCAAGTAGCCTTTCAAATTCAATTGATTACTTTTGGTTCAAAACGTGATGTTGCTTTGTTGGAAATATATTGTTATCCTAGATTTCTCATTCTCACCAATACTTTTCTGATTCAGGTCTTCAATCATCGAGCTCAAACTGAATTTTGGGGCCTCGTTTTGGAGTTACATTCTCCTTGAAGTTTTTTATTTTTAATATATCTCTTGTAGGAGAAAAACAATTCTAGATCCTGATTTATTCGCAACATAGGACCTAATTGTACAGCACATTTTGACGGAACTATCTAGAAATACTTTTTGATAGAAGTTTCTTCGGTGTATGGTATAGGTTTGTGAAAATGTAGATTGTAGAAACCCTCCTATTGTTGATGTGCATTACGTTTGGGTTTTTGCAATGTAGAAACCCTCCTATTCAATGGAGTTGTGCCAAGGTAAACCCAAATTCAAGTTCCAACATTATATTTATAATTATAATTAAGAGGAGTGCTAGCAACACACTCTTTTGAACACTCTCTCCAACACACTTCATGTGATTGGTTAAAATTCACATGGGTCCCACCAAATTTGTGGGTCCCACTCCCAAGTGATGGGACCCATGTGAATTTTAACCAATCACATGGAGTGTGTTGGGGAGAGTGTTCAAAAGAGTGTGTTGCTAGCATTTCTCTATAATTAATTATTGTTAACTAGAGTGACAAAAATATTCTTTTAGATAGCAAAATAGATGTAGAGATAATTTATTCTCCATGGAACAAGGACAACTGGAAAATTTTCTTTATTTTGTGAACAAAGAGAGGTTGTGATTAAAATTCTGGTGTTGTCGGTTAAATGTTTTTTTTAATTGGTGATTTTTGGTTTTAGTTTCTATTTAAATTTTATTGTTTCAAATCCCTATATTTAATAAAAAGTGTTTTTAGTCAATCAATGACTATAAACATTTATTTGTTTTATTTTCTGAGGATTAAAAACAAATAAAATTTACTTATTTTATAGGGACAAAAATCATACCCCTTGTTTTTGTTATAAGTATCATCAATGTATAAAAATGTCTTTCTATGTGAGTAAAATTGCTTCATGTTTGAAGGTAAGTGTGTTTGTGTTAATTAGCAAGAAAATATAAATTGAAGTGAAATTATCATATTATTAAATTTGAATTTATTACTGTTTTGACAAGCATTTCACGGTTGACCTATTTTGATTTTCATGTTTGATAATTATAAAATTCGTATAAGATTTTCAAATGAATCTTTTTCTGAATTTCTTGAGAATTTAGTTCTGCTTGTGAGGTTAAACCTTTGGGTAAAGCTTAGTTATAAAGACCGGACCCGTTGGATCAACCGGTCCGGTGATCGGTCCATATCATGCTAAAAATCGGTTGGTTTTAGAACCTGTGGGAACCGGTCGGACCGGTAGAAACCGGTGTAATAAAATCGGTTGAACCAGTCAGTTTTTAAATTTTTTATTTTTTTATTTTTTATTTTTTATTTAATCTAAAACATTTTTGTGATAAATAAAAATAAATTTTAAGGATTGCACATAAATATTTATGATTGAGTCGATTATTATTAATTTTTTATCTTATAATATATATAATAAGGTCCTTTATATTTATTTATAATCTTATACATCTTGATTTTTTTTTTATAATTTTATGTTATTTTATTAATTAAAATATTATATAATATTAAAAAAATATTTAATTATTACCGGCTCGATCACGGTTCGACCTGTGGTCGAACCATTGAATCGTGAATCGGTGCCTTCACCGGTTCGATTTTAAAAGCATTGGGGTAAAGTGTGTTTGGACTTTGGGTCATGGCTCATTTTTGGTAGAACTAACCACTGGCCGAGAATTTGGTTCTTTTAAAATAAAAAAATGTGTTCTTTTCATCCAAAAAAGCAAACGGATATCTTGCAATTCACAATTTAATTTGCTACTTTGACTTGTGCAATTCATCTCATTACCAAGGAGGATATCTCCTTTCACAAGCAGGCTTCTTTAATTATGGAGATAAGGGATTTGCTAAGGAAAAATTGGAATGTTCAACTTCAACATATCTTGAGGGAGGACAACATGTGTCCTGTTCATTTTACTAAGAAAGGCTACACAAAATCAACCATTAGTGATCCTTCATGAAACACCTCATGACATCCACATCAGTCGTTGGCTGATGCCATGAGGAGACAGATCACTCTCAAAGTCTCAACCCTCATGGCATCAGCCAACGACTGATGTGGATGTCATGAGGTGCGTTGGGTGGATTACATTGTGCATTAATTGGGTCATCTAAAATATTAGCGCAAGGTCGAAATAAAATAAGTCAACAGTCCCAGCGCTTTTTATGTCTAAAAAAGTTCTATTTTGTTCAAATTTTCGTCGCGTGCCTTGCCTTTTTTTCAACTAAATATATCCTCCAATCAATTGTCTTCTACCTTAATTGCAACCCTACCCACAATGCAACTTTTTATTTTTCTCCATCACTTTGGTGTTCTTTTACCCATTGTCAAATGTGGTTCGGCCATTAATATTGAGTTATGATGTGTTTAGTTTATATTGGATAAATGTGGATCCGAGCATAAGCTACTTTTAGTAATATTTATTCGGATTTATGTGTAAAACGTGGTTATGGATAAATCAATCACACACTTAGTGATAAAAAATTAATTTCCTCTACTCTAATACGAAATAAAAAATATATGAAATTACATTTGATAACAATAAAAACATGTACATTGGAGTAACCGAGCATAGCAATGAGTCAAAAGTCTTGGTTCGTTCCTCATGAGGCACGAGGGGCGTGGGCCCGGGGTGGCTGGTCGGCCCATCCCGGTGGATGTAACAGGGTGAGCTGCGATTGGCCCAACGCGGGTAATCTTTGGGATTTCGTAACCACATTCACATGTAAGGCGCGCACACTATACATTGGATAACGTCCTAAGTGGACCCCACATCCTCCGTCCATGCTGGAAAGTTCCGTGTCTCAGTGTACACGTCACCACCCCAATCGGGTAAAGCCTAGAAAACAACCCATGACAGAACAGAACACAATTCAATACAAGAAAGAAACTCCTACTCAAAACTGTTATCACCCCTTTCCAAACAAGATATACAACACTCCTTACTTTCTCTCTTTTGTTGCTTATTTTTTTTATGGGGAAACAATCATAGGTAAGGTACGTCTCTTCCTTCCTTTTCAATTTTCCATGTCACTGTGAACTCACCCCACCTGCTTGTTTCCCTCAATTCACAGTATTGTTACATGTACTGCTTTCTAATTCTGTTTTGGGTTATATTATTGTACTTATTTGGGCGTTTTTTTTAATTATTAAAATAAAAATAGAGATCTCTTTTATTTGATATCTCCATGTTGATATACTACTCTTTTGGGAGGTGAGACTTGAGAGTGGTGGGCTATGCCTATTCCTAAATTTTCATTGATTTGGTATTTTCCAATCTGGGTATTTGTAGGATGTCATATTGTGTGGTATACTACAAATGCAGGACTATTAATCATGTGTGCAAACTAAGGAGCTTTTAAAACAAATCCTTTTAGGATTTCCCATAAAATTGGAGCTACAGGAATGGGAATGGGCTTTTGAATCCTTTTTCTTTTTTATCTTCTCAGAGGACTGTTTCAAATACTCTTTATCCATGTTGTTATTGTTTCACAACTGTATTTGATGTTAACTTATTGTCCTTTTTCAGCTTTACATTCTATTCACTCCACTTCTCATGGATATGCTTTTCATTTATATAAACCTACACAGGACAACTTCAGATAAAAGATGAGATTCCTTTGATGCAAAAGGCTTCTGCAGTCTGCACCCATTTATAGACCTGCTGAACTGATATCTGGATTCTTCTTTATTCAAATTGCTACCTATATAGAATGATATTTTATTATTTCAGAGCTTTTTTCATGTTTGAAACTGAAAACTAAGGAAATGGAGAAAGTTTGTGAATTCTGCACAGCTTTGAGGCCGCTTGTTTACTGTAAGGCTGATGCAGCATATCTTTGTCTATCCTGTGATGCAAAGGTCCATTTGGCAAATGCATTGTCTGGTCGCCACCTCAGGACTCTTGTGTGTAACTCATGCAGATATCGATTTGCTTATGTTCAGTGCTTGGACCACAAAATGTTAATCTGTCGAGACTGTGATCAAAAGCTGCACACTGTTTCTTTACCACATCAGAAACGAGCTATCAGAACTTTCATGGGCTGCCCTTCTGCCAAAGACTTTGCAACACTCTGGGGTTTTGAATTGAATGAGATTGAAAGCAGTGTCAATCAGGATCAGTTTGCATCTACTTCTTGTGTTTCTTCAAATTTGAATGTGGTAAAAGTCTCAGGAGGAAAGTCTGGCATACAAACTGGGGTCCTTTCAATGGTATCTAAGGTCAAACTTGATGGGGGATCGGGTAGTCAACAAGGCCAGGTATGCAAGATGAAAGTTTTCTTACCTCTCTAGTATTGTGATGAAATATATAATTAGATTTAAGTCATTAAAAAATTACTGTGATAGCTATTGCCTTCAAAATATAAAGCTTATTTCTGCCTCACTTAACTTTTCCATTTTATTTAATTTCTAATGCACTTCTCATGAACGACTTGGTACACCAAAGAGTTGTGGCTCAATTGGTAACGCAGATTGAGATTGTGGGAAGAGAATTGCCCTGTTAATAGGGGATACCTGCGGTTAATTCCAAAAAAATAAACGACTTGGTGCATATGAAATGATTGACTGAGAAAAACTGAACGAATAGAATGCACACTTTAAAATGAAATGCACACTTTCAGTTATTTTTTTGGACTGGATGCAATGAAAGAATTTTTGAATTTTTAAGGTGTTATTAATATTTGGTCAAATGAAACAAAGTAAATATTTTTTAATCTTGAGCAAATCCAAGGAATGGTTAATGCATTCTTATATTTTTTAATCTTGAGCAAATCCAAGGAATGGTTAATGCATTCTTATATTAGGACTGTGTAATTTAAAATAAACTGCTTAGGGTGTGTTTGCCAGTGAGAAAGTGGAGGGGAAGGGAGGCAAAAGGGGAGGCTTAGAGGAAGCTCTCCCTTCCTTTGTGTTTGTGAGTGTGATTCTTTCCTCATATAGCTTATAAAGTCCTCCCTACCCCATCCCTCTAAACTTTGAACACACCTTCAAATATTTAAAGTATGAGGGTACTTATTTTTGTTTCTAGTCTGATTCAATAAATCAAGATGATAAATTATATAATTTGAATATAAATGTCACATTAGCTAACAAAAGGAAAAAAGGTAAAGAGAAGCCAAATGCCAATCCAAACAGCATAAATTATCCAAATGCAATCCACAGGGTCTTATTTCTTTTGGCCTTAAACAGACAAGTCAAAAAAAAAAAAAAAACCTGATGCATCTAAGTAGTTAATTTTGTCATGCAGATATTGTACTGTGATCAAGAGAGACAAATTATTCTGCAGCAGATTGTTGATTTAAAGCAATTTCAGCTAAATGAGGAGAGTGATCATTCTACAAAGATAAATGGGTTACAAGAAAAAGACTTATCTCCTTCAGTATATCATACTCTTAAGAAATTGGATGAAAAATTCAATCAGCAAGCACAAAACTCCCAGGATCTTGCTACTAATCTTCTGGAAGAAGACAGTCCCATTGTGGAGCAGAATCCCGAAACTTTCTCTTCTGCGTTTTCTCAACTTGATAATTTGTCTTCATCTTCAGTTATAGACCTTCCCTTGCATGGAGAATTGTTTTGGTCATGCAAAAGTCCACTTAAAAGTAATCAGGTCAGATACTTACATGTCACTGTTGTGAGCCACAGTTGGACCACTGGTTTTATTCACTGTTCTTCTAGATGTTAACAATTAACTCCAAACTTCTCCTAGTTTGCATTACTTCGGTGAGATGTATGCCTTTGGACCTAAGCACCGTATGAGACTTAATGACAACTTATATGAAAATATGAAGACATTTGCACAAATATGCAATAATTGCTTCAGATAAAGTACAACTTTTTCTGTTTTATAATTTGACATATCATCTCCCATACTGCAATTAGCCTTGAAATAATGAGAACTGCTATACCTGTCTGAAGCATTTTCCATGCACACATATATTAATCAAACAGAAAACTTCATGATGATGCCAGTGTAGCCAGCAGCATGGACAAACACATAAAATGTTGATGAAAGAGCTGAAAGAACATACGGGAAAACAAAATTAATACTTTTTTACAGTGATATCTTGGTTAAGTGCCTATAAAAACAACCAGACATATAAAAAGCTTAAGAACTTATAAAACAGATCAGGAGTACACACCTGATAGGTTTCCTAAAATTAAATCAGCATCATAAAAAGTTAAGAATTATTGGTTTCAAACTTCTCATGTTGATATTTTAATCTTCTTACCTGCTAATCTTAGTGTCCATTTGGTTTACAATTACATAAAATTGATTTTAAAATCAATGACTGAAAATGAATTATGCATGAGTTACTATGCATGTTTAATGGAAATGATTTGAAATCAATTCTTTGAGAATCAATTTTCTACTTTGCAAACATAAAATCAAAGGAACTATAGTAATTGCTTCCCAGTATCTGTCAGTGACAAGATATGAATTGAGTGTCTGACATCAAGCAGACACTTATTTTACTCTGTTTTGGTGACTGTATTAACGGTTAATTCATATAAATGAGATTGGTTGGCATTATATTGATTTTTTTAGTATCAAATATTGGGCTAACTTTATACTTCTGGTAAAAGTGGATTTTTTTTTGTCAATGTTTGCAGTTGTGGTCTCAAAACATTCAAGACCTTGGGATATGTGAAGAACTTATTTGCCAAGATGATTTTAACATACCTGATGTTGACTTAACATTCCAAAACTTTGAGGAACTATTTGGTGGAGATCAAGATCCAATTAGAGTAATGCTTGGTGATAAAGATGTCTCCTGCTCTTCTTTAAAGAAAGACATGTCGGTTGATAAGTCAGATATTGACAATCCAAGTGTAATGGAGGTCTGAATTCCACCTTTATTCAACACATTTTCACTTACTAACTCTTACTGTATTGATAATTAAAGTGCTACATCAAACGATAATAGAAAAACATCATAAAATTTATATGATCTTGAGCAGAATATGAGCACAAATTTCTTTTCTTAGGATTAATCTTAAAGGAGTGACAATGTCAATGCAGAATAAAGATTATATGCAGAAATAGTGCACTCCATTAGTTTTCTTTCAGTGGTTTACAACTTCTGTCAAAAGAGGAAAATGTGAAATCCATCAAGTTTAGACATGAATTATATTGGCGTAAATGCATTCTTGTCATTCATTAATATTGGTCATGCCAAACATTTCGGTTTATTTGATCTTCACAGAAATTCTGTATTCACATATTCATAGATAGTTGATAGAGCTAAGGTGTTGAAGTCAATGTAACATCAATAAGACCTGTCTCCGAGATAAATTTATTTTTAATGGTACTGTTGTTTTTCTGTCATGAAAGGATTCTTTGGCAGCTGCATCCATTACTATCTCCCAATCTCATCGTGAGACCAAGGATATGGATCCTCTCAACCAGTACAGTCCAAGAAGTATGGATCATGCTCATGCAATTCAACCATTTGAATCAACTATATCATTCTCCGTTTTGAGATTCAGTGCTGAAAGTAGTCACACTGATCATGATGACAGTGCTCTTTTTCCCTAGCTAGTCCCTACAGTGAAGGGAAAAGGTTATTCGGGCAATTAAGCTGAACTGGAGATTGCACATGTGGAGACTAAAGGGGAAATGTCACTGAAGTATATAGTATGTGCCTGGCTTCAGCCTTGTGGTTTAGCTGAATAATTTTAATATGCCCTTCAGTCATCACATTACCTGTTAGGAATTCACTCCTAATTTGGTTCAATATTTATCACAATATTGTTGTTAGTCTTGATATCTGATATTATTTTTGTTACCATATTATTTTAATAACAGAGACAACATTTTATCCCGGTAAATATTAATTATTAATTTGATATATGTATTTTCACAAAATTATCATATTTATATTCTATTGCTTCCAGGCATGAGAAGCAATTCAACTTCTATCCAGGAAACCTGCAGCTAATATAAGAAAGATGGTGAAAGGCATTGCTAAGGCAGAAAGGTATTAACCTTTGCATCAGCATGCTGTAGTAGAATAGACACATATATCTATTCTAAACTCCAGATTGTTCCACATCATGAGGCTCATGTTTACTTGATCAACTGATTATTTCAATTCCTTGCAAATTTTGTCTGTGTATATGCTATAACTAGGGATGTAAACAAGGTTGTGTATGACTCTTTTGGTGTCAGTATTTCCTATAGTGATGCAAACAAGATTCCAATTCAAATCAAGTTTGGGACTATGGTCTACAAGCAGCCATTTTCACTTGCAGTTATGTGCATTGAGACTAATAGAGAAAGGGACATTTGGTCCTTAGGCCTTGATAAAACCCAAGAACAGCTAATTCAGCTTTTAGCTATAATAGCATTATGACCAAAGCTGTAATGACAGGGAAAGGTAATCTGACCATGGTTTGTTTTATGAAAAGCTATTATTTGAGAAGAATTGTGTGGCTAACTTAACAACCGTGACACATGTGAAGGGCTTAGGCTATTGCCTAATGAGAGAAAAATTAACACGAGGGATGTTTGGATATGTGTTATTTTATTCAACAAACGTTTTGATATTAGATTTTGATAGAGTAGCGATTAGATGAAGAGGTTGTTGTAAATGTGATAAAGAAGCAAAACTCTACCCTCTCCTTTCAAATAAAAAGACCATGATGGGATCTTTATTCGTAAATGACAAGTGTCTTAATCCACTTCATGCCTTGGAAATGGGAAACCCAAGCCGAGACCACCAGCCAGTACCCTCCTTCAATCAAACTTGAAATTCAAGCATTATATAATCAAATGCTCTTCTAACCGCAACTGCACCTTGAATACGCCCTCTAAACTGTCTTGGCTTATTATCATCTTTCTGTTAGAACCCAAAATAATATTAATTGTTTATATATGTGTATGTTCAAAAGCACGAATAAATCATATAAGGTGGACCCTGATTTGGGATTTTGATGTGATTGAATTTTGATTAGCGTAGAACATTTGGTTTGACAACTAGCGGTACTTCCTTGCGCATGTAGTTTATGTTGTTTATATGATTGAGTAAATTTTCAATTTGGTGTTTGATTTGGGAATACCGGTTTGGTCGTCAAATGATTAGTTTTTCAACATCAAAATTATCCGAAAGTTATTATTTATTATGAGGTAAATTTATGATATTTAATAGCAAAACTTAATTTAAGTATCCATTTGATACTATCACTAATCCTTTAAAGATCGAATAAACATTCTCAATTTTTTTGGATCCACAATATATATATTAAGGTTAAATGTGTTTTTTTATTCTCTAAAATATAGGCAAGTATAAAGATTTGATTTTAGTCTATGTAATTTTAAAGCAGTGGTTTTGGTCATTCAAAAATTGAAAGTACACAAAAGTAATTCTCATTGCACATTTTTGCTACAAATTTTACTATGGATTAACTACGAATTTGTGTTGATAAGGACTAAGAAAAGAGTATTTTCACTTTTTGAGGGACCAAATCTACCGATTTTGAATAACATGGACTAAAATCAAATCTCAACTATATTTCAAGTGCTAAAGACATATTTAACCCTATATTTTATAATAACATTAAACTAACTTTTACTATGACTCCTACATGGATTTGAATTCTTAAAAGTGAATAACGCAATTAAAGAAATATATAGGTGAATAATCATTAATGAAAAAAAGATGTTAAACTTACACATAAAGCTAATTAATTATATTAATTGTGGTTGATCGTGGATAAAGATGGCACCCGCCTGGGGCGGGGAGTACCTCCCCACTCCTCGTCCCCACCTCTCAATTGTGTCCTCATCTCCACCCTCAATCAACGTCTCGTGGTAATATTTTCCCCATCCACATTCCCTATATCCCTATAGGTCTCCACGAAAATCCCCATAACTAGGTTAATTATTAAAAAAAGGCTAAAAGTCAATTATATATATATATAATTAATGATAATTTTATTATTTTCATTATTTATGGATTTTGTGAGACAAGGAGCATAATCTCACTATATCCCTAAATATATTTGGAGCGATTTTTCATACTCGACCTTATCCCTATAGTAGGAAAACCTCCAAACACAAAGTTCAAAATAAGGTAGGTCATATAACAATCCAAGAATCATAGGAAAAATTATCAATCTTACATATATATTAATTATTTTATGTGTTAGGGGCGGGGCAAGAATCACACTGGGTGGGGGAATGATCCCCACCCGCATCCCCAAATATGTTTCGAGGGGGTTTTATCCCCATCCCCACGAAAAAAAACCACTCTCAAGTTTTCAAATGAGACGGCTCCCACGGATATCTCCAAATTCATACAGACACTATCATCCATAACGGGGGGAAAGTGAATTTTACCTACAACATTATGATTTAAATCGTGTTAAAGAGCAAAGAATATAATTAATTATTTAAGTCGTATAAAAATTTGAACACCAATTTATCAATAATATCTATATATTTTCCTAAAACACCATATATGAACAATTTGAGGCCGTTCAACTGCTTTGGTCATTTCAACAGTATTCAGATGCACATGGATACAAAATACGCGGGAACAATGATCTTGGACAAATATTACTTACACAAATTAATTTATCTGCATTAAGTAATTAATGATGTGAGTGTAATTAATGGATTTGACATAAAAACAGTATTCAAACATTTAATATCATTTGTATTACAAATTAATTATGGAACGATGCTTATAGCAATAACTGATAAGGTCATTATAATGTCGTTGAGTCTAGACGAAATGAAAAGGCTTGCAAAATCAATTCAGTACCCATAAAATCAAAACTGAATATATTATTATTAGTATTATTATTTCATAAAATAAAACGAGCAAGAAAGGTATACATTGAGCCCCATGGGATCTTCTGTGGAAACCCTTTTCCACCATGTGATGAAATATCAACGGCCCGTGTTTAGAGATGCGTTTCAGTTTCAAGGAACAATCCAAATAAAAATTCCCAAGAAACCCCAGACAGGATGCCCTATTACTATGGAAATTCGTAGGGGTAATTAGGGAAACTCACTTCTCCAGCCTCGAAAATTGCATTAAGGTCCGAAGGATGCCCAATTACTATCGAAAGAAATTCTGTTAGAAGTGTGTTGCAGACGGTTTCTTTCCCTCCCTCGCACCAAACACACACTCCTCGACCATCACCACTATATAATCTCATTCTCCCTCCTCTCTCTCTCTCAAGGCTCTTTCTCTTTCTAAAACCTTCTCTCTCTAAGCTCAGAGTAACTGTGAGGTAAAGGCTTCTCTTCGTTTCTCCTCGTCTTCGTCTTTGTTACGTTCGACTATCTTCATTGATCGATGCGTAGTTTTTTTCATTTCTCTTTGAATATTCTCATACATTTGTTAGAGTTATTTCTCATTTCATACATGTTTCTTGAATTTGTTTCTGTGAATTTATATATTTTCTGTGCAAAGATTCGTTTAATTGATCGTCACATTTTTTGGAAAATCTTCGATCGCATAAGAGTTTTTCCAATTAATGATTCGGTTAATTGATCGTCACGGTTTTGAAAATCTTCGATTCTTTGCAGCTCTCGTTCATCGAGCAAAATGCTTAACAAGGATGCTTGCTCTCCCTCCTCCAACAGCGGTTTTGGCGCCAACACCGCCGGTCAAATGCAGTCCAGTGGTGGCTCCTTTGGTTCCTTCTACTCCGCTTTGTCGAATGATAATCTCTCTGGAAACTGCAGCAACGGCAGCGGCGTCTCGCTTTACCCCTACTCTGACTCGGCAACTCAGTACGACTCGTGCGTCATACAGAAACACCAGGATATGGTGAATCGGCACAGCATGTGCCTCACTCGCCTCGTGGAAACTTCCAAAGAGGTGGAAGCTCTGCGGCAAGAGAATAGCCAACTCCGTGCTATGAACAAGGACCTGCAGAAGCAGTTGAATCTCGTCGTCCAGGCTTCGCTGGAGAATCGATTCGGCGGCGGTTCCTCCGGCCAGAATCAGACGACACCGTTTGACATCTTGCATGGGTTCCGTAGCTTCCACATTGGGGATGGGAAAGAGAACTGCGCTGATTGGAATAACAACAATATTATTAAAAATAATAATAATAATAATGAGCTGCAGGAAGGTTCGGACGAGAGTCCAACCAGCGTGATTGAGAATAACGGTGTTGAAGTGGAGAGATTCGCGCTGCCCAAAAGCATATCTGTGAGGTCCAATGGCTACTTGAAGATGGCTCAGTCTGCAAACGTTGCCACCAATAATGCTTGTCGCACCAAGGGTGCTACTCGCCCACGCACGTCCTCCACTCCACCTGATGCCGTTGTAAGCAACACATGCTATACTTGCTTTCCAATTCAGTCACAATTTCTTTATCGTTCTTATAATTTTTATTTTTATTTTTATTGTTCTAATTATTATTATATTATTATTAATTAAATATTAATTGTTGTTGATATTATTATTATAATAAATAATACTCTTCTTTGCTTTCTTGTGTGATTATTGCTTTTATCGTTATTTACCGAACTTGACCTGCCTGTTAGTTGCTAATTATTTTTCTTCCAAAAGAAGTAAAACCTTGCTTGTCTATGTCATTACCTGGTAGCTGCAACGAACGTAGTAGTTTGGTTGTTTTTTGGTTTGCGTCTGCTTGTTTTGCAAGGGTGGAATGTAAGTGGAAATCTAGTTAGTTGTTAGTATTGGCCTATTGGGGTTCACTCACAGGACCCCATTAGCTCTAGTTGCTGTGAGGCACAAAAGAAGTAGCCCAACTCTTAAGCCTTTTTGTGACAGTTGTTACGTGTGTGCTGGCATCCTGGGCTTTAAGGGTCGTTAGGTGGGATGGGATTCTAACTTTTCCCATTAAGTAAGTGCTGCTACTAGTGGTTTCTAAGTTCAATGTTAATAGCCAAAAACAAAAATACTTTGAGAGTTATAAACTTATAGGTATCGCTACCAATTAAATGTGAGTTTGTAGGATAAAATGGATGCAAATATGTTATATATTTTAAATGATGAAAAATTAATCTTGTTGTCAGCACAGAACATGAAGGAAAATGAAAATGTGTGTGTAAAGTACATGTAATAATAATTAACTTGCTTGAGCACTGTTGTTTATATATCCTGAAATACAGATGCATATGACGTAGCATCCAAATTATTAGAAAATCATTTGACTTGTGTGTATGTTGCTGATACAGCAAAAGGTATATGTTCGAGGAGGGCAGAAAGAGGAAGAGCCTCTTGAGATGGTAGTGTATAACCAAGGGATGTTCAAGACTGAGTTGTGTAACAAATGGCAGGAGACGGGCACTTGCCCATATGGAGACCACTGCCAATTTGCTCACGGTATTGGGGAGTTGCGCCCAGTCATCCGCCACCCACGCTATAAAACAGAGGTCTGCAGGATGGTCCTTGCTGGGGTTGTATGCCCATATGGCCACAGATGTCATTTCCGCCATGCACTTACTGAACAAGAGAAAGCTATGTCACAACCTAAACCCAGAACAACCAAGCTGGAAAGATAAGACAATCTCATGGAGTAAATACTCAACAAAACTATTAGTAAATGGTACATAATAATATTCTTGATTGTGTAATTACAAACCTGGACAGGCATGAGCTAAAAATAATTACTTCCATATAATGAAAAGAAAAGAACCAAACAAAAGGAGGTTTGCAGCAAGATGAGATATAGATCAGAATTCTTCAGGATAATGTGGTCGGTCGTCATGTCTTTCTTTTTTCTTCCTATAAGTTTGACATTTTGGTTTTTGAACACCACATACAAATTCGTCAGATGATCCCAACCCAAGGAACCAAAGCGAAAGAACTCTTTGTAATGATACATTTTTTTGGTAGTTTTGTTTTGCAAAGTAAGCAATTTCTGATTGTGGTTGTAATATGTTTCTAGTGTAGCCTATTTTTCATGTGTTTTTTTTTTCTTTTAATACAATATGTGACTTTCATTTGCTGATCAAGTAAATCTTTTCCTTCTAGGCCAAAAGTCCATGAAACTTCGTAGCATATTCTCTGGGTTACTATTTTTACTTATTTAGTTGAAGATTCTGTAGGTCTTGACTCTCTTTTTGGTCACGTTTAGGCCTTTGCTCAACTATACTCTCTGTGTCCGCACCTGCCAGTATTTACTGTGTGGTTGTTTGTTTTAAAGTTTCACAATCATTTATTTTTTACTCATTTTTAACTGATTTTTAGAATAATTCTACTCATATATAAAATAACTCTAACCTAGAGGGACACTCTAATGCTTATTTTTTTTGTCAGCCTATAATGCTTATTTTGAACGAAAAAACACTGTAATGCTTATTGGGCTTTAAAATGATTAGGACATAACATACTTGGATATTGGAATCCCGGACCCCTGCATCTTCTGATTGGGCCTAGGTCATGATCCCACACATCTGTGGAAAAGTTTTTTCATATGTTTTTCTTAAAAAAAAAGCCATATATTAATTTGACCAAAATCGCCAGGCATTAACATCTGAAAAAGGACGTATGAGATTATTAAAGTAATGATGTTTGCATAAATTTATATTCACACTTATATAAGTATTTCACATAATTTATTTAAGTATTTTTTTTGGAAAAAATATTATAGTGTGTTAAATTTTTGTCATAAAACAATATAACTTTTTCTATAATATATTATAGGGTTAAATATGTTTTTGGTCTATGTAAATATATTATAGTATTTTATCATGATTATTCTATTTTGATGTTATCAACCAAATGTACTACTTCATTCACCGTTTCTGTGCACACAATTAACCGTACAAAATCAATTAACCAAATATCTCAATTTGTTAACTATCAATCTATACACCATTAACCTCATTAAAAATATGTTCACAGTTTCTGGACACAGAATTAACCCCGTGTTAACAAGAGTTGTAATTAACCTCACAAATTCAATTAACTAAAATTCTCACTCATTAACCACAAATAGATACACCATTAACCTCATTTTTTTGAAAATGTTCACCATCCCCTAGACACATAATTAACCTCGTGTTAACGAGAGTTGCAATTAACCTCACAAATTCAATTAACCAAAAATCTCACTCACCACAAATAGATACACCATTAACCCCATTTTTAAAAATGTTCACCATTTCTGGACACATAATTAACCTCGTGTTAACGAGAGTTGTAATTAACCTCACAAAATCAATTAACCAAAAATCATATTCCGTTAACCACAAATGGATACACCATTAACCTCATTTTTAAATATGTTTTTATGGACGCATAATTAACCCGAGAGATCCATGAATCGGGATCCTAATGCATATAGATACAAATGGTCCAATGGGAGCAAGAAATTCCAGGAACATTTGGACCATTTCATTTCTGAGCAGAATAGCCGTTTTCAAGTAGTGTTCGATCGATTACGTATTAATCAATATTCGATTGATCGGTCTGAGGTTATCGACAAAAAAAATTTGTCTAAGTCACTTTGTTTCTTTTTGTCCAAGTTTGTTCTCTTTTTATCTAACTCACTTCTTCCTTTTTTCTTTGTGAGCTTCGGGAGTATTAACCGGAGTTGAAATTAACCTCACAAATTCAATTAACCAAAAATCTCACTATGTTAACCACAAATGGATACAACATTAACCTCATTTTGTAATATGTTCATCGTTTCTGAACACATAATTAACTTCGTGTTAACAAGAGTTGCAATTAACCGCACAAATTCAATTAACAAAATATCATATTCTGTTAACCACAAATGGATATACCATTAACCTCAATTTTAAATATGTTCACCGTTTCTGGTCACATGATTAACCTCGTGTTAACCGGGATTGCAATTAACCTCACAAAATCAATTAACCAAAAATTCTTTTCTATTAACCACAAACGGAAAACACCATTAACCTCATTTTTTAATACGTACACCGTTTCGGGACACATAATCAACATCGTGTTAACATGAATAATTAACACAAATTTTATGTGATCATTTATTGTATTTATTGATCTATATTTTTATTTAATTAGATAAATAAATAAAAATATATATAATAAAATAAAAAAATAAAAACTATTTTTTAAAAAAAGAAAAAAGGGTAAAAAAAGGGGTGGGGCTAAAAAAACCTAAAAAATGGGGAGGGGGCAAAAAGAAAAAAACAAAAGAAAACACCTAAAACAATTGGGGAGGGGGTGCAAAAAGAAAAAACCATTTGTGGTAAAAATGTTGGATGCACTATTTATGTACGCAAAGCTTTTTCCCATATTTAAACCTAAAATTGATTTAACCCTCACAAGTTGGTGTGGAATAAGGTATCACATATTTAAGTGCTCTCAGAGTCCAGGTACTTTCTCCGTGGAGCACCATTTTTTCATCCTAAAAAACAGTTTTGATAATATCCCATACAAAACCTCCAAAAATTAAATGTTTTTATTAAAATGGAAAGGATTAATTACATCAGAAACGTAAATTAACAATAAATACTTTTCTATTTTAAAAAAAATTATTTTTTTGAAAGTCTTATTGTTAGTTCTAAAGTTGATGTTATTAAAATCGAAAAAAAAAAGCCTAAAATCAATTTTTTATCAGTTAATAATTACAAAATAATTATTTTGCTTTTAATTTATTTTTTATCTTAAAGATTTGTATAAAATTATTAAGTTGTTATTTTTATAATTTCTAATAAAAATGAAAAAAAAAATCAAACTAAAATGTTTTAAAAGATTTTCGTTTTAATACTTAAAATCAGGAGGTGGGATGGGATTCGGATCCGGATTTACTATAGTCTTCAATTTGGTAACAGCGTATTTGCTAACAGCGTGGAGGTAGAAAATCCGGATTCCATGGATTTGACTTTAAGGGTTTCAAATAAATTAATTAAAATAGAATATTTTAATTAAAATAAAAACATTAATTACATTATAAACATAAATAAGTAAAAAATACTTTTATTTTAATAAAAACATTTCGTTTTTAAAGTTTTATCCTCAACCTTAGGACAAATAAAAATCATATACTTTTATACTGATAAAAATGATAAATGAAAATAAAATGTAACTTATGATGAAGAGTGAGGACTGCTACTCAAGCAACTTCATGTGCCAGTAACTATCCCTTATGGGTATTTTGTTAAATCATAAATGGCATATAATAAAATTAATTATCAATTGAAAGAAATTAATAAGTTAAGAGTTTAATTAGTATATATTGACATCTAATGATGAATTGTCACGTCATTTAATGAGTATGACACGTCATTTGTTATTAAACTCGATAAATCCGTAGTGTAATTAAAATCTATTGTAATAGAATTACAAATAGGGGTGAAAATAGTTCAGATTGCTCGTAGAGGCCTATGACCTAACTTATTTAAGGTATAATTTGGCTTGACTCTTTTAATAAAAAAGTCTGGCCTAGACTTTTGAAAAACCTTTTGAAGGCTTAATTCTTTAAAAAAATAAAAGAGTTAGGCTTAAGCTTTTTTAAAATGTCCGCTAAGCTTGGGAAACTATTGTATTTATAAATAATAATATTTTTAACATAAAATTTAATAAATTACTCAAACCTCCCATCCATTTTACACTTTAAACACAAAACTTCCTCTATTTTTAAAATATGTACAAAATCCTAATTAACCAAACTCTTCTAGGAATATTCCACTAGATGCTTTTTATTATTTGTCAAAAATTATTTTTTTAAAAAGAATCCTAGATTACCGATTGAAGTATTTAAATTACAAACCCATTTTCTTTCTGGTTGAAAACTAAGGGTGAAAATCTCTTTAAATTATAAATCCATGACTTGATGTATGTTTTTCATGTCGTTTACCCCAAAAAAAGTTAGTTATTATTTTTCAGCATACTTTGATAAGCACTATGTTAAAAATTATAGAGCATTTTGTTCATATTATTAAAGTTTGATCACTACACACCAAAACGTGTTTGTGATTTTTCTTTTTAAAAAAAAGAATTAGGATGATAAATTTTCCAATTTCAAATTGGGATAAAATCACTGAACTTAGCAATAAATGTAGAGTAGTGTTATTTGTAGAGTAGTTAATCTCATTGATGGGCTGATTTTTTTAATACTAGCTAAAAGGTTACGGTCGGTGGAACCATCATCAGCTGAGTTTACTACGAAATTACTGCGTATGGCTACGAATTCTGTAGCTATTTCGTAACTAAATTTTAGTACAGAGGTTATAGAGGCAGGGGAGGATCAGAGCGGTCACGGTTGTGAATTGTGATTAAGATTAATAGCTATCTGATGTGATGAAGAAAAGTCAAAAGATTCCAAACAGGTAAGAAAAAGACAAGGGTTCCTTTGATTTATGAAAATATTAGGTGTTTTTATTTTCTGTTTTCACTTTGTTTCCTATTTTCTGAAATTTTACACAGGAAAAACTGGAAATGCTGGAAACAGAAATTTGCTATTTCCAGCATTTCCAGTTTTTCCTTTATAAAATTTCAGGAAACAGAAAACATAAGATAGAAACAGAAAACGAAAATACAAACCAAATAAACCCCAACTTTGCTTGCAGCACAGAACAAGGCAAGTAAAGTAAAGTATCCAGATTTCACAGATCCGTGTTCGAGTCACCAACCCTTCTTGGTCACAGTAGTCATGCTATATATTTAATTTAATTTAATTAATGCTTCACGTACGTCACAGTCTTCTTATCTTACTGGCCACTTGCACATAATAATAATAATAATTGTACTACCTTCTTTCTTCTCTTCTCTGAATGCAGCAGCATCGGCATGTGAATCATTTATTTCCTCATCACAACCACTGAATGCAATGGTCCTTCCTTCCCCATGACCATGAAATGAGATGAGATGAAGGAAAGAGAGTTATGATCGAGGAAGCTTTCGGTAATGGGAGATTTGGTAAAAGATTAAGCTATATATTCTAATCTTTTGCCAGAGCCTCCCATTCCAACTGCTTCCTATCGTTCCTCTCTTTCCTATTATACCTCATCATTAATTTGCTCAATGAAATGAATGGAGTCTGCTAGCTACCTGCCAAATTAAAGAAAGAAATAGGTAAACTAACCATGTTTATTTCTGCTGCTTCTTCTTCTGATGTAGTATTTAGCTAGCTAGCTAGTTGATTACATGTTTATTAATTTCATTAATTTGTAATTTTTAATCCATATCATGAATCGCCATTTTTCAAAGATAATCTGCGCGCAGGGCCTCCAACCTCAAGATTTTTTTACCGAAATATATATTATGTTTTTTTTCTCCTCAATATATATTGTACTTTGAAAGTACTTGTTAAAGTTGTTTTATCTTATATCATGGCCAGGGCCAGAACATAGGAAAATATATATGTGATGTCAGAGATATGGAATGGATCCATATTCGTGAAAAAAAAAACGTGAAGATGGATTTTCATTTAAATGGTGAGTTTGAATGAAACCAAATAATTATAATCAATCAAAAGTATATTTTAACTCAAACATATATATGAAGCAATCGGGTGGGAAGAAAAAGTAGAATGGTAGGTGTGATGTGTGGCGCACCACTCGGTAATTGCTCAGGCTGTGTGGGGGTGTCCCCTTTACCTCATTGGATTGACAATCTCTAGCATAAAAGAATCCACTTTTTTTTTTGATAGAAAAAAATCCACTTTTAAAACCAAAATATATATCTTGTGTGAGTTTTATTTTTATAAATCTTAATAAATTATGGTACAATTTTAATTATTTAATATTATAAAAGAGATTAATATAAAAATTTCGATAAGATGTGTCCCCAGAATTGAGAGAATTAATTATGTCAGAATTGATTTTAAAATTTTTTTGTCTGCATTTTATAAATCACGTACTAGTATCCTTATTTTCTATTATTAATTTTAAAGATTTATCAAAATTAATTATTTTAAATTATAAAGCAAACGGACTCTAGTTCCTATAAAAAAAATTCCTGGGTCTTTTTGCGTGTTCGTATAGATATTTGTAAAATTTATTTTCAGCAATTTTGATTAAAAGTAATTTTGTATTCTCTCTAATCCTATTTATAAAATAATTTAGATAAAAACACATATATTAAGAAAAGCTATTAATGGATTGATTTTCAAGAAATTATTTTATAAGATTATAAATTTAGCTCTATTTAAAATTAAACTCCACTATTATGGTAATTGTATCATCTTAAAACCTTTAATGGTCAACAAGGATAAATATGTAAAAAAAACAATGAATACTTCTAAATTTGTATAATTTATCTTATAAATAGCAATATTTTTAAAATCGGACCCGTAATTGAACCGGTGAAGGTACTGGTTCACGGTTCAGTGGTTCAATCGTGGTTGAACCGTGGTCGAACCGTGGTCGAACCGGTAATAATTAAATATATATTTTAATATTATATAATATTTTTGAAGTAATAAAATAAGATAAAATCATAAAAAATCAAAATATATAAGATTATAAATTAATATAAAAGACTTTATTATATGTATTATATGATAAAAAATTCATAATAATTAACTAAATAATAAATATTTAAGTGTAATCCTTAAAAAGTTATTTTTATTTATCTTAAAAATATTTTAGATTAAACAAAAAATAAAAAAAAAATGATTTTTTTGAAATTGGCCGGTTCAACCGGTTGTATGGCATCGATTCTTAACCGGTTTTCACCGGTTCTTGACCGGTTCCCACCGGTTATGAAACCAGCTGGTTTCAGGGTTGTATGGACCGGACACCAGGCCGGTTCTCGGTCGGACCGGTTGAACCGGCGGGTCCGGTTTTGCTAACAATGATAAATAGCACCATGTAAAAGTTTCAAATTTTGTCTTATAAATAGGACTGGAGGGGAGTATTTAAGTTTTTATGAAGTTGCTTTATAATTTAATATAAATAACATTCCTTATAAATTTACATTTTACGTTTATTTTATCATTAATATCATTACCATTTTCATATAAAAATACATATTAGTATTAATTTTATACTACCTCTATTTCATTTTATCTATTGCCTAAAACAAATTAAAAATAATAATAAATGACTTAAAAGACATAGTAATCCTACTAAATTATCTCTATTAACTTACTGCGCTCTCTTTTTCATTTATCATTTTTATATTAATGGGTAGTTATTTATTAGTGTGATGCACAATTTTCTAAACTTCTTTTTCTATTAAAATGAGAGGACAAAAATGAAAAATTGATACTCCCTCCGGTCCTATTTATAAGAACCTTTTAACTATATCACACGGATTAAGGAAGTTGGTTAATTTAGTTGATTACAATAAATTTGTCAAGAATGTGTATCATATTTCCTAAACTACCCTTAATTTATTGAGACCCATTATCTTTCTCTTTCCAATTAACTACTCAATTGTGTCATACTCTCTCTACTAATTAATTACGCACCTACCTCCACTAATGGGGTATTTTTGTCAAAAAATAATTAATGCATGAGACAATCTGAAAAGGTTCTTATAAAAAGGACCAAGACCCACCCTAAAAAAAGTTCTTATAAATAGGACCGGAGGGAATATTAATTTTCATCTAAAAATAAGAAAACGACACATATGAAAAGATTTTTTTTTTTTTTCTAAAATGACTAATATTTCCATTCTTAATAACATGAAGGATCTATGGTAGGATTGGGGGAACAATAGTCAATAGGCAAGGCAACCCGTGTCTTTTGTTTAGAGCCTATTTATTGTATATTATTTTCAACCAAATTACGTATTATCAGTGATATTTTTATGAGTAGAAATTATATTTTTTCGATATATGTTTGGAAGAATCCAAATTAAAAAATAAATGGGTTCTTCATAATTATATTAAATTAATTAAACTAAATTTATTTAAAGGAATAAAATTTACTATGCATCTATTTTTTTTATACATACAACTAAAAAATTGTACTTGAAAAATCAAGTTCACTACTACTTAAATAACATATTGATCCATACATAAGAAAAACAATGAACAAGAAATATTCATTATTAAGCAATGCCACTCATTCAATTTCTTTTCACTTCTTAAGAGAAAAATGTGATCAGACATTTCATAAGTTTTTCTGCATACATTCCAGCAATAATTTGTGTTAGAATATCATAACTGATAAATAATCAAACAGATTTTTTTTTATAAAAAGGTAAAAGAGGTTAAAAAAAGAAATACCTATAATTACTACTGAATTTACCAGCACAAGTATAATTTTTTGAAGTGATAAAGTGAAGTGTGGGGAGGACAGGTCACAGGTTCAGTATTGAAATTTGAAAAGATTCCCATTCCCACTGCCGACAACTTTTGTCCACATCTCACGTCAGGAATCTGTCACTTTTGCATTACATTAATTGTTGTGAGGCTCTTTTACCTTTATGCACCTTTTCTTGTTCTATAATTACATCTTATACCCCTCACCACCGCTATATCCTCATCCAAGCCTCAAATCAATCTGTGTCTGTGAAACATTGAAGAAAAGAAAAGAGAGGAAAAGGGAGGCAAACTTGGGGGAAGGCATGGGTATGGGAGGTTTGGCAAGGAGAGATTCTTCTTCTTCTTACCTACACCTCCCATACCACTGGTTTTCCTCTATTTCTCCCTCTTCCATTACTTTCTGTTGTTGCTCCGTTCTCCTTTGGTAACACTATATTCTTCTTCTCCCATTCTATTTTCAGTATATTTATGTTTCTTCTGTATTTTGTGGGGATTTTGCATTTGAATATCAGAATATGGTATTTTCTATAGAATAAAACGTAATCTAGAGGTTGTTTATCAATTTTTGACTCCTGTGTTGAGTTGAGATTTTTTAAGTAAAGTTGTTTTCGGAAGTTTTTTTTTTTAATTTAACAATCTCTATTTATGCACTGCGAAGACTACCACCGCAATTTCATCACACTCCTTTTATTCTTTTTGCACTCCTTTTTTCTTTTTGCATCCATTTTTTAAATTCTTTTTAAAAAAAACTGTTTTTACCTTTTTTTATTTAAAAAGTAATTTTTATATTTTTTATTAATAATAAAGGAGTGTAAAGATATAAAAATAATTTTTTAATAAAAAGGTAAAAAAAGTTTTTAAAACAAAGAATTTAGAAAAAAGAATGTGATGAAAATGCCGTGGTACTGTTAGCTGGGCAACAAACATTATCGTAACATTCTTAAACCATAAACATATTTAATAGTGTGTTTGGATTAACCTAAAATTATGTTTTAATTATGGATCTGAGTCAACGTTACTCTAATGGCGTGTTTGATATAAATAAAAATCACGTTTTAAATGTGGATCTGAATCAATGCTATAAAAAGTAGCATTAGTCTGATCCATGTTTGAAATGTGGTTTTTATATAAACTAAACACACATTATGTAACGTTTGTTTAGATACACATTTAAAACGTGATTTTAAGGTAAATCAAACACATAAAATTATGTTTTAAACGTGGATTCAGACCAACACTATAAAGAATAGTGTTGGTATCCACGTTTGAACCATGATTTTCTAATAAATCAAACACATAAACCAAACAAGCTAACACACTAATAGTGTGTTTGCTTTAACCTAAAATTATATTTCAAATGTGAATCTGAGCCAACGCTATTCTGTGTAGTGTGTGTCCGGATCCACATATGAAACGTAATTTTAAGGTAAATCAAACACACATTAAATGATCCTAACACTTTGAAGAAACAATTGAGGTATACGTGCCACATAGGGAATCACATCTCATGTAATCCGTCAGCTCTACTACGATTTTTTATAGATAAAAATTCACAGGAAATTTCTTATAATTTTTTTTTCTGTAAAATTCATCTGTAGTAAATTTCCATAAAGTCACAAATTTTTAACATAAAAATGCTGTTGTAAATTTTTTTTGCTTTATTGTAAAAAAATCTATAGTAAATTTTTCGTAATTTTTATAAGGCTTAACTGCACCTTTGGTTCCCCTACTTTTTTTTTCGTGATTTTGGTACCTTATTATTCTAAATTCGTGATTTAGTTCAAAATCTTGGTCCCCTATTTTCAAAATCTATGTGTTAGAGGGACCAAAATCGCGAAAAACAAAGCAGGGGACCAAAATCGCAGATTGATGATAATAGGGGGACCAAAAATGCAATTAAGCCTTTTTAGAATTTGAATAAAATTTCCTTTGAATATTGAAAACTGCAGGAAAATTCGAAGGAAAGTCCATAGCAAAATCTACAAGAAAAATTATCATATAATCTCTTAACGGAATACAACTAATTAAAGATAAAGACTACAATCATGTGATTTTAAAAAATAGGGGACCAAAATCAATAAAAAATAAATGAGAGACCAAAACTAAATTTTGCTATATTTTGAGGAGTTTAATATACATTGTCAGTGTAAAAAAATTTACACAGACATCCAATGATATGCTGCCACATCATTTATTAAATTTAATACCACATGAGATGTCACATTCATTAAATGATATGGCGGCACACTATTGGACATATGTGTAATATTTCTTTACACTGACGGTGTATATTATTTAAATCCTATTTTGAGTGATTAAAAATTTATTTAATCCTATATTATAATAGGCAAATGAGAAATAGTAATAAATAAAAAATATTTTTTTGTCAAAAAAAATTACTTTTTTTTGGTAAAAAAAATTGGGCCAGAAAAAGAGGAACAGCTTTGGGCAAGAAAAAGAACGGAAGAGGAGGGTAGCATGCAGCGGGATACGTGGCAGCCTATATCTCTTTTACCGTTTTCCCCACTCCAAAAAAACACTCCTATCCTCTTGTATTTGTTACTGCTATTTATTTGTGCTTTGCGTTGCAAAGTGGTTCATTCAGTGACTAATTCAGAGGTAAAGAGAGAGAAAGGGAAAGGGGGCAAGAGCTTGAGGAAGTTATGGGAGATGGGAGGGTCGGCAAAGCGAGCAGATCTGAATCTTGTTTTTGGATTCAGTTTTCCTTTAGTTTGCCGATTCCACCCATTCCTATGATTTCCTTTGGTTCCTCTCTTTCCACTCTCCTCTCCATTCTTTCACTTTACACCTTTCTGGTAAGGTTTCTTCTCTCCTGTTCTGTGGATATGCAACCCCTTCCCTTCTACTCTGTTTATACTGTCTATTTCTATGTATATTTTTGTTTTGTACCTCAAGAGCAATATATCTCCCCTAACCTAATCTTGTCAAAATTTGTCATGTTGCTCGGGAGATCTCGCTACAGGAAGCAAGTGTGACTGTGACTGTGAGTTACATTCGAGATCAGACAACAAAACTGACTAATTTCTTCTTCTTTTTTCTGCTCGCTCTCTCCATGTTAGAATAGAACTGATGACGGATTAAATATCACATATAGATGCTAATTAATTATTAATTAAGCAGTCTAAATCTCTGATCGATCCGCAGATCCATGATTCCATTTTAATACATCTACCTGGGTGAAATGAAAGAAAATGCGCTAAACACATATTTTTATAGATCTATTAGCCAATATTTAAGATAATTTTTCAGCATATGATCTAAAAAATTAAAATGGATAAAATCATGATTAAAGGGGAAATACTTAAATCATATTTATCAATCCCGATATATATACAAATGTGGGAGCACTGTTCACCTTTTCTTTTTTCTTTTTCTTCTATTTTTTTCATTTTTTAATCAGTTTTTTATTTTTTAATTTATTAATATATCTATTATTTTATTTATTTATTTTAATAAGTAATAATATAGATTAAAAAATATAATAAATGTGTGTTTTTTGAAGGGTTAACCTAAGTATTTTATCATGATTATTCTATTTTGATGTTATCAACCAAATGTACTACTTCATTCACCGTTTCTGTGCACACAATTAACCGTACAAAATCAATTAACCAAATATCTCAATTTGTTAATTATCAATCTATACACCATTAACCTCATTAAAAATATGTTCACAGTTTCTGGACACAGAACTAACCCCGTGTTAACAAGAGTTGTAATTAACCTCACAAATTCAATTAACTAAAATTCCCACTCATTAACCACAAATAGATACACCATTAACCTCATTTTTTTGAAAATGTTCACCATCCCCTAGACACATAATTAACCTTGTGTTAACGAGAGTTGCAATTAACCTCACAAATTCAATTAACCAAAAATCTCACTCACCACAAATAGATACACCATTAACCCCATTTTTAAAAATGTTCACCAGACACATAATTAACCTCGTGTTAACAAGAGTTGTAATTAACCTCACAAAATCAATTAACCAAAAATCATATTCCGTTAACCACAAAATTCAACGACTTGTACCGTGATTACACTACAATCCCGATACATGTACCACAAATAGTGGTACATTTTTTGTATCACTGTTTATGGGAAGGCAAAATATACTCAGTTTCTCCCTTTTTTATAATAAAGAATGGTATAATTATGGTACACACTGATTGTGGTACGAAAAACTTTTCCGAGTACAATATACCTAGAGTGAACCTTTGCTTTGTCTTGATGAGATACTTTCATTCCCTGTACTTGTCGTACTAATCCTTATTTGAGGATTTCTTCAATCTCAAATATTGAATACTAATATCATATGCCCTTTTGGAGATGGTGAAGGCCATAGGGACAGGAATGTCTTCAATAATCATCCACCTATCTTGATTGAGAACGCTTTAATTGTTTTGCTTAGCTAGAAAATCTGGAAAGTGGTTTCCTTTTCTCAAAAGTATGATTTATATTAACATTCCAATCTTAATATATATGTTTGGTTTTTTGGTTTTATTCAAAATTACGTGACAAAGGTAGATGCTGGATTGGTATTGTAATGGTAGTGACAATATTTGAGTAATATAATGGTATTATTATGAGTAATTTTTTTTTGCCTAGATGTACATTTATAATGTGATTTAATATAATTTAAACATGCTAATAACACTTCCTGATAAGATTAATTCAAGAATCACACCTTTATAAGATTAATTAAAGAATCAGCACTATGTAGAGGCTCCCGTGTACCAAACCCTAAACCCTCATGTACCAAACCACAAGAGTTTAGGGCTGGTCATGATGAAGCTACTTATATCAGAACATAAAATGTACACATGTACCAAACCCAATTGGTACTTGTGTAAGCATTCTCATCTTCAACAACTTTAATTATGAAATAGGCAAGGAAATAAGTTATGGATCTTTACTATCTAGTGATTCCCTAGCTGGTTCCTATCTATTGTGACAACTAAAATTGCTCGAAAGTATTGATGACAGGAGAAAATTCAAATCCGTTGTACATAAATGTATTCACATAATCACATTGAAAGTCTAATTTCTCTCTAGTACTGGACACTTTCAGTAGGCAGGGCCGGCCTTAGGGGTAGGCCAGTAAAGCAACCGCTTTAGGCCTCCCCTGCTACAAGGCCTCAAATTTTTTAGATATATTTTATATATTAAAATTAAGGGTGAAATATGTTTATAGTTTATATAAAATTAAATAAATTTGATTTTGATTCTCATAACTTAAAATTGGTGTGTTAAGTCTCTCTCTTTTAAATTATCCCAAATTAATTTTTATCAGATGTGTTTTTAGTATTTCTTATCATATATATTTTTATTCCATAGCGAGAGGGGTAATAAGGATTATTTTGAGGTGATTTTAAGAAAGAGAAACTCAATACATTGGTTTTAAAGTATGAGAAACAAACCAAATATGTTTAAATTTATAAAGATTTAAAACATATTTACCCAAAATTTAATAAAATATTTATATAAATATAAAAATATTATTAATTATTAATTAATAGATAATAATTAAAAATATTTTTCTTATTAAAAATTAAATTTAATATAATTAAGTTTCTTTTCTTAAAAATAAACTCATATTTTAAAAAAAATGTTATTTTTTAACTCTTAAAATTAAGCCCCAATTTTATAGTTAGGCCTATATATATGTTGGACCGACGGTAGGTAAGAGAAAAACACATGCATTGTGTGTTTTTTTCACACAATACATGTATCTTTTTCTTTCCAATTAAAGGTGCTCAATATCTAGAGAGGATTTCAACTTTTAAATGGAATATCCATCTTTTATTTAAAAGAAAATATTTTGGTATACCTAATATGTATTCATGTGTATGAACATGTATCATCTGTGATTTTGGAATACCATGCATGTTTCATAGCTTGGTATCAACATTTCCCCACCATAAGTTACAATCGTTATGGACATCCTGGTAAAGGCGTAAAGCATCGGGGTCCTGGATTGTAAGCATTGATAATCTGCCCCAAACCAAAAGTGTTTTATGTTAAAATTCAAATTTGCGTATAAACATATGTATTCATGTGTATCAACATGTATCACCACCGCTATGGTGGTGACGGCGGCGGTGATGGTGATGGCAGCAACCAGTGGCGGATCTTCAACCAAATATTTGGGGGTGTCAAAATAAGATTTAATACATAAAATAAATATTATATATATCAAAATTTTAAGGCATAATGTTAACACAAAATTGAATATAAATGAATGTTAAATATGTTTTTCTTCTCACTATCATATAGTGAAATTGGATTTTTGGTCCCTCTTTTATTTATCTATTTCTTTAATTTTAATCCATTATTTTCTAAAATCATATGTTTTAATATATCACTATTAACTGCTTTGTTAAGTCATATTTATAATTTTCTTGCAGCTTGTTTTGGGCTAATTTTCATCAGAAATTTCTTGTGATTTTTTCATTAAAAAAATAGGTGAAGTTTACGGTACACAAGTTTTAAACTTGTGTACCGTAAACTTCACCGAAAAAATAAGTACTTAACTTCCCAAAAAAACACCAATTTTTTTATGAAAAATGTTGTAAAAGTTTTCTATTTTCCTGAAAAAAAAAGAATCATAGAAAAATTTCTGTAAATTTTAAAATCTCTCAAAATATTTTCTATGAATTTCGGAATACCCATAAAATTCTATCGAAAAATCCATAAGAAAATATGAAAAAAATAGTATGATAGCATCATTTAATGAAACATAATTAATGAGGTAGTTTTTAAAAAATAGAGAAGTAAAATCAAAGAGATCAAAATAAATGAGAGACCATAACACCAAATTTTCTGTATATTTTCATGGATTAAAAACATTTAACCTAAAAATAATGTAAAGAAAATTATTAGAAATCACATTTAAGACATGAGAGATTTCTATGTTCTTTGAAGGTGTGTTTGTGAGTTTAGAAGGGAGGGAAAAAAAGATCAAATAAAAAATGGAGGAGGAGAAGAGGAGGAGGGAAGACTTTATTAGACACACTAAAAGTATCAAACTTCCAAACACAAAGGGGAAATGACTTCCAATAAGTCCTCCATTCCTCTCATTTTCCCTCTAAAAATCAACTTGCAAATATACTCTAATAGATTTAAAATTAGAGTTGAAAAGAAGAAACTTACATAAAATATTTGAAATTTAAGGGTATTATGGATATTGTAAAATGTATAATTTTAGGGAAAAATACGTTTTTCATCCCTATAGTTTCGGTCAACTTTGGTCTTCGTCCTTGTACTTTAAATCCTTTGTTTTTTGTTCATGAACTTTCTAAACCCTCAACCCATGGTCCCTGACCGTTGGTGAGATATGTTAACATGATGATCCGGGTAACAAAAGTTACATGTTAGGCTCATTTAAGTATTTTTTTATTAATTTTTTTAATTATTTAAATAATCATAATTATGAAATCAGGTTTTTTATCGGGTAAAATTACTCAGGTTAAAACTCTAATTTAGTAATTAGAGTTATTTTAATAATGAAAAATTAATAAGAAAGTTAATTAGATGATCTGTTAATTATTTGGGACTCGTTATTGAGGCTAATATGTAACCTTTGTTAGCCAGTTCATCAGGTTAACATATCTCACTAACGGTCAGTTACCATGATTTGGGGGTTTAGAAAATCTAGGGACAAAAAACACAAGATTTAAAGTACGGGGATGAAAAACATATTTTTCCCATAATTTTAATAATTATATAATATGTGTATAAAAGTTTTTTAAAAAAACTTTGGGGGAGCCATGGCTCCCTCTGTCATACTTAAGATCCGCCACTGGCAGCAACGGTGGTGGTGGTGGTGGTAGTGCTAAGTAACGGTGAATGAGACACGTGATATCTTTAAATAAACTGTTTTAATCTCAACCCTTTATTTAAATCTGATGGCTATAAAATATTCTTATCATTCTCACATAAAAACACCATTAACATATGACACGCTCCCTATATATATATATATATATATTCCTTAGTCGATCATCTATGTATAAGTCATTATGATAGAATTAAATTACTCTATTTAGACTTAAATATAAGAAAAAAAATCCACAAAACATAAAAAAAAATTAATTAATTTCACCTTATTTAATGAGATCAACTAAGAATATTCTTTATTTAGTTTAGATTTTAGTTTTCCATAATTTTATTTAATAAACCATCTACCAATAGAGAGTGGGTATTTCCACTTGAAACAAATCCCAGAGGGTTGGTCTAGTGGAGCAACCGAGCAAACAGGGTCTCGTCTCTTAGGGTAAAGTAAATGTAAGTACTCCTGTAAGTGTTCTTTGAGTCTGGAGGCTTTCTCTGTCTTGGAATGTGGCACCATCCCTTCACCCTAAATTTTTCATTACAAAAAAAAAATCCACTTAAAACAAGTTTCAATAAAGTTAAAATATACTATGAAGAACAATTTAAAAAAAAAAAACTATTTATTTATTGGATGACTAAATAAAAATTAAATAAAATTTAATGGCTTAATTAACATATATTTTAAATTTTAAGATATCTCTGTGTGTGTTTCTTTCATGCTCATTAATTTAAGAGTTGTTATCCACTTACTTTTGGTTCCAAATTATTAAACTCAAGCTCTTTTTTAAAAGGGAAGTGGATTTACTTATGCTAATGACCATAAGCCATTGATGTCGGGTTTACAAGAAAAAAAAGGTGATAATAATACAACCTTTTAAGATTGTGGAATGTTGACTAAAGATTCACACCTTAATTGGTGCCCAGGATGCCTCACCATATATAATTTGTTTTGGATAAAGGAGGTGCATAATTCCAATCAGTGTCGTACATGCAGTTAATTAGGATTAAAAAAAACCGACAAAACTATGGGTCCGTTCATATTTTTATTTTCAGAAATTAGGAGAAAGTAGGAAGATGGGTTCATAGAACCACTTATTCTACCATGTTTACTAGTTATACTCAAGGTATTTAATTTGAAATACTTAGTCCATACCTCCTTAATAGTGTTGTGTTATACTGTATGATTTTAGTTTATTTAATTTGAATAGATGGATGAAGCTATTGAGGTAAATCAAGGCAATAACATTTTGTCTTTAGAGTTACGGCAGACACTTAGAATCCCCATTTGATTTAAATGAAGCTCCGTTTGATTTAAATGAGCGGCCATTAAAAGAAGAAAATCTTTCTAATGATTTGGATACAATATTTGAATAATTAGAAGAGGAAAATTCTTCTAATGCTTCAGATATAATATTTGAACCATTTGTTGGTCAATGTTTCTCAAACGAGGAAAAAGCTTTGGAATTTTATCAGAGATATGCTAAACAACATGGGTTTTCAGTTCGAAAGTCTCGCTTTGATAAAAACAAAAATGGAGCAGTTAGAAGGCGTGATTTCTTTTGTCATCGCGCAGGAAGGCAACCACTGAAAATTGTTTACCCATCAAATGATCAACGACATCGATCATCGGCACGTTGTGACTGCAAGGCTCATACGCGAATTAAACTTAAAAAATATGTTGATATATTTCCAAATGAGTGGCATGTTATTGAGTTTATTGCTAAACATAATCATGAGTTGCTTTCTGAAGAAGAGGCGTGCTTTCTACCATCTCACGCACCATTACTAAAGAAGATGAAAATCGTATACTTTGTTATTTCTTGATGGAACCGGTGATTTTATTGTGCAATATTACAAGGAAGGTGAGACTCAAAAGCATAAAGTTCATTGAGATAAGCAAGTAGCAAGTTGTTCATGTAAGCATTTTGAATTTTGGGGTATTCTTTGTCGTCACATTTTGAGTGTCTTCATCCATGAACATGTCTTTGAAATTCCTCTCGGATATTTCCCATTATGTTGGTGTCGTCAAGTGTCGCTCGGTGAAGAAGGGCCATTGATTGTAGATGAGGAAAAGGGTGAAGATAATAATGAAATAGACATGATTGATCTTTTGCAATGTCCTCCAAAGTCAAAGACTAAAGGGCATCCAAAGCAAAAACGTTTAAGAGGTGGAAAAGAATTAAGTATCAACAAACAGATGAAGAAATGTAGATTATGCAAACATCCTGGTCATAACTTCACTACTTGTCCTGATAAAGAGAGTATGGAAGGAGTTTCTAATTTTGAAGGAGGATCAAGGGAGACCAATAACGTAACAGGAAATGAAGCTTTGAATCCAATATTTCACTTAAAGTATTAGACATTTTTTTGTTTTTTTCGACTTTGTTATGTTTTTGCTGCTACTAGGTTTTTGTATTGTTGCCGTTGTGTGGTAGTTTCAAATTATACTGGTGTTATAATACTTATTTTTTGTATATACCGCTGTGTGATTTTTTTGTTTTTGCTGTTGTTGGTTTGTTGAAAGGCTTCTTACCCGGTGAAATTTTGAAAAGATAAAAAAAAAAAAAAGAATACAGAAGCTTGGATTTAAAAGTCATGTAAGAACCAAAAAGAAAAAAAAATTGAGACAGATGACAACATCGCACATTTAACTATGTTACGTACTACCAATTTTGCTTGGAACGTTATATTATATAATATAATGTAACATGGAAAAAATGAGGTTATTTTGAGGCATAAATTGTGAGGTTATATTGCTAATAAAATATAAAATTGATAATAGAAAAGGTAGGGTTAAAAATAGAATCAAATTTACTTAAAAAATTAGAGTTAATGTTCTTTAATTAGTACCCACTCTTTCTCATAATAAATGTATTGAAAAAGGAATTAAAAAGTGAATTTCAATGATCGTTAAAATATGCTTGGGGCATGCTATAGAAAAATCGTAAAAGAAATTTAAAAGATTTATTTATGAGGATTACGAAAAGTCTAACAACAATATTCATTAATCTCATTATTTTTTTCAAACATTCCCACCTTTTTTGTGAAAAAATGGCCGATTAGTGTATTTATAATTTACTGAAGTGAACAACTTCGCATACACATATGGTCATGCGTACTTGTGAAGGCATTTAGTTAAAACACCCAAAGTTAAGGGTTAACATGCCTATAAACAGCAAGGTCAAGTGACAAAAAGTAGAGCTTTCAAGTCTGGATTAATGTGAATGCATGGTAACATGATTATATTACACATAACCACAGCAAAACAGGTTTGAGTCCATAAAAAAGGGGTGTGGGTGTGGGGGATAAAAACAAGACAAAACAAAGTGAAAAGCAGAATTAACCATTAGGAAAGGGGTAAAAAGCGAAGAAAGAGGTATTGCGCGTGCGGGATCCAATGCGTTGCCGTAAAAAAGGCTTTGAAAGGCATAAAAAGGACCCCACAAGTGTTGCCTTAGATACACTCTCGAGGCCTCACGCGCCGCTCTTTGTTCACCCTTCATCGGACACATTTACACGTCCTTTGGCATCTTTGTGCAACCATTTCCCTTTTTCCTACCATGCATCTAGTATCCAATCATTGAACTCCCTTCCTTTTATTTGGTTTTTAGTTTCGTTTCACCAATATTAGTTGGAAATGTGAATACTATCATTTATTAAAATGTTTCTAATAAAATTAATTTTTTAAAGTTTTAATATAACAAATATTTCATTTGTATTAGTTATAGTTTAATATTTTTCTTAATCAATATTTTAAGAATATTTATTAGAAAAAATTTTGTTATTTTTTCCTTTTAAGGCATGCATGATAAGCTAGGGAAGATATTTTTTTATAAATAAAAAATTGTTTTACTTATGTTTTTAAATATTTAATAAAAATAATGAAAATATATAATCATTTTTGTACAATTGAAAAGAAAAATTAAAATTAAAACTAAAATAATGGATAATATTTTGTAAATACCAATAAAAGAACATTTTTTAAATTAATTAACATATCCAAAGCATCTATGATTAAAGCTGTCAAAACGGGCTACCCGACTCGGCCCAAAGTTGGTAGCAGGCTTTTGTAGGCCAGACTAAAATACTCGGCTAAAATTTAGTCAAGTAAAATAAAAGCCTGAGCCCGGCCCAGATCGGGTAGCAGGCTTATGCAGGCCGGTCCGGTTAAAGTCTAATTTATTAAAAAATACAGTTCATTAAAAGTTATAAAGAATTATACTTTTACAAAACTAAAAAATTACAATATAGTTATAAAAAACATTAAAAAAAGAGTTCATATACCCTAATAAAACTCATTCAAATAAATTTAAAATACATTATAAAACTCTCAAACACATTTATTCATCGATCCTATTAAACTAAGATACATTTAACATATTCAAATAAATTTAAAACACATTCCTAAGTTCTCAATCCATTCCAAAACACATTAAAAGATTTTTCTCAACTTTTCATTCTTACTTTTCTAAAGTTATCCTTATCTGATAGAAAAACAGATGGTTTATATCACAAAAAATATTCAACGATTAGTATTTGAAATAAAAGAAAGAAGTAAAAAATTACATTTGATATATTATAAAATGTAATTTATATTAGTACTTCATTTATTTATATTTTATGAACGTTGTTAGTATTTTTTTTATGATTATGAAAAAAATCAATATTTTCAATTGAAAGTTTCTTAGATGCTACTTATATATTATAATTTATACATTGAAAAATAAGTGTTATACTATGCTTTGAAAATAAGTCTTTTTGGCCGGATCAAAACACAGGAAAAACGTTAAATGAACATGATTTTGTGGCCGTGCACAAAAACATGTGTTTACTAATTAATTAATATAAAAACTTATTCTTTACTGGAAAAATATATATCTTGCAACATTTTTTTTTATTTTTTATATATGTGTGTAGCCCAAAAGCCCACCCGGCTACCTGCCCTTAACCTGATTTATTTCGGGCTAAGAAGCCCGACAAATATTCGGGCTTCAAATTTTAATATCCAAGCCCTGTAAAAATACGGGTTCAGACGGGTTGACCCGACCAAATTAACTCATTTTGCCGCCTTTGTCTATTATGATGTTCCGTTTATTTAGGAGTATCCGATCGGGATTCTTTCATATTGAAATTTTATACGACTGTGTCAATTTAAATTTTTGACTCCACCTCTTTTTTTCATAAATGTTCAAAAATTTTGATATGACCTCACTTTTTTCATATTAAAGAAGAAAAAGACACATATAAAATTTTAACATTACATGAAATTATGTGAAATTTCAATATGACAAGATCTCTGCCCTAAAGTATATGTCAAAATTTGTTTCTTAAATAATAAAAATAATAATATTGAAAAATAGATAATACTGGTCCAATGTATTCAACTAATATTTTGTGTTCACAAAGTGAATTGGATCAATTTAAAAAAGAAGTCATTTAATTCAACAAATTCGATTTCCTTATTTTATCATTTAACTAGTCGTGTACCCGTGCCATGCACGGGACATTTTGTCGTATTAGACATACAATAATATTTTTACAAAAAATATACGATAGTTTTTTAATAAATAGAATTAATAATATATGAAATTTAAAAATTACATATTAAAGTGATGGATATACCTACAATAGGTACTCGCATATTTATTAAATGGGTGGGGACGGATATTATACTACCCGCCCCGCGGGTACCCATTTATTCATTAAAATATATTTTCTATTAAATATATTAAAATATTAGAATTTTATTATTTTATGATGATATAAAAATTATTTTTTACTATTTTATAATGATATTTTTAATATATTAATACGTAATGATATTATATAATATGAATATTATATGATATTATGATATATTATATTACATTTTCTCTTTTTCTTTCTATAAAGTTTGAATTTTTAAATATTAATGTGTACCCGTGCATATCCGTTACCCGCATGGGTACCCGTTAATCTTAGCGTGTATGGATGCAGGTAGTGCATTACCCGCCCCTGCCCCGTTGACATTCCTAACAATATATCATAACAAACTCAAGCTACTTCCGTTTCCCCTTTATTAATTCCACCCGAACATGTAATTTTTTTTATAATGTCCGTGTATATCTATTAAATCCTATTTTAAATTATATTTATAAAAGAAGTTAAAAACTATAGTAACTTTTAAAATTATTTTAATTTATTGATTACATAATATTTTCCAAAAAAATGATTATTTAAACATTATAAAAGTTTCAAAAGTTCATTTTTAAATTATTCTTTTTTTAGTTTGTCAAATAATATTTAAGGATTGTGCACTGACAATGTAAAAAATCTGACAGTTAATCACAACCATTGATTTATGGTAAGTATGTTGACTTTACTAATTAATATTTTAAAGGTCATATAAATGAAGAATCATGATTAAACGTCAGTGTAAAACTCTTTTACACTGTCCGTGCATACTAATTAAACTTTTTTTATATATTAGATTTTTAATGGGATAACTAACTCTTTTTAAAGGTTGATAACTATTTGTCCTATAATTGTTCCCCCTAACCTATTTATCTAACTGAAAATATGTCTAACCACCATTTTAAATCATACTCTCTACCGACTCTTTTTCCATGGAAGTCATATTTAAATTTTTTGTACATATCCATGAAATTGATCAATTTTTTAAACTTTCCCTCTCATACCCCCTTTCATACCGAACGAATTTTTTCTCCAAAGAGATTCTCTTATGATTAATATTCTCATTCTCATTTATCAAATAGTGTTAAATTAAATGACTACATCTTTTATTCCTAACACACTCTTATATCTTATACTCTTTTATATCTTTTTATTTATTTGAAAAGATTTTATTTTATTTGATTTGTTATCTAATCTATAATAAAAAATTCATACAATATAATATATAATCCGTTATTTCTAATGCTTATGGAATGACCCATTAGCGAGATTTTTTCTATTGCTTATGGAATGCCTCTAGTACATACATGATGTAAAAATAATAATGGCTTTTTAGAATATTCTTTCTAGTGCTCCGAGAATGTCTCATGTATAGAATAAAACTTTAAGATTCTTGGAATTGCTTTCGGACGTAACGTTCATTATTTTACTTTAAGGTTTATATTCGAATACACCGAACTATAATATTTCTTGGGTAAAATAACATTTTAGTCCCTATAAAATATTCGAGTTTTGATTTTCGTCCCTGGAAAATTTTTCTTTTTTATTTCATCCTTATAAAATATTTATGATATTTTTTCAGTCCCTGATGTTGGTTCTACTGTTAATTGTGGATGTGTCGAACACCCATGATAGCCAACAATACTTCAAAAGTACCCTAACACATTATATAAGAGTGTTACCTTCCTTAAACTCATTTAAAAAGTTAAATTTCATGGTCAATTTGAACATAAATTCTTTGTACATTTCTTCCTTCATATATATCATAAATAGTCTTTGAATGTGTTTAAAGAGGCTAACACTGTTGTATAATGTGCCAAGGTACAATACATATGATTACTAATTGTGATGGACGTTCGAGACATTCGTAATTGATAGTGGAATCAACAATAGGGACTAAAAAATAGCTTAAATATTTTATAAGGATCAAATAAAAAAGAAAAATTTTACAGGGACGAAAATCAAAACTCACGTATTTTATAGGGACTAAAATGTTATTTTACCCATATTTCTTTCTAAACACCAATAATTTTCTTGCCAACTTATATATGCCCGTATAACTGAATAGAACAAAAATTTTATGGGTTATAGGCATTGCTCAGTTCATCAACAACTTAAAAACTTTGCTAGCTAGTTTTACTCATAACCAAATCAAATTTTAATTTTCCTATCAAGTGAAATTTTGCAAAACAACTAAGTTGTTGCAACACATACAAAGATAAGTCACCAATTAAAGAAATTCTGCAACATTTTCAATCTTTCATTTATCATTGTCAACGATAAAATTAAAAAAAAAACTCAAAAACCAAATGAAGATGGTCATAACCAATCACAATTTAATTTTTTTCAAATATTTAGTTGGGACTTTGACATTTGCAAAGCATGAAAATTAAAAAATGTTATTCTTTATCCTAGATCACAAAGACCCTTTAAACAAAAATAAGAAAACCACATAAGAATACTAATTAAATAATTATTATAATTACTATTAACATAATTATAAAATATTTTTTAATATTATTTTAAACTTCATAGTATATCTTTATTTATCTTATAAACCTTATTTTTAATATATTTCAACTATTAAAATGACCTTTAATACTGATATTTGATATTTTGATATAATAATTTACTATAACTATTATAACAAAAGTTGTACATTTTTTAAGTGTTTGAATATGTTTTAAATTCTGTATTACATTTTTTATTTTTTGAAATGATTTTGTAAATTATTTTAATCTATATGTTATTTTTTGAAATGATTTTGTAAATTATTTTTAATATTGATTGTTAAAATTGGCTTTAATATTGATGTTTGATATAATAAAGGTAACTATAACTAAATAACTAATACAATTATTGTTATTATAATTATTAAATAATTTTTAAGTGTTTGAGCATGTTTCAAATTTGATATTATATTTTTATTTTTTTAAAATAAAGTTTTACCTTTATAAAATTATTTTATTATGTTTTAAATTTCATATTATGTTTTTATTTATTTTATAAATATTTCCTTTTAAATATTGAAATTGTTAAAATGGGTTTTAAATAATATTAATTTTTTATGTAAAAACAACTATAACTAAATAATTACTATAATTACTACCAATATAATTATAAATTAGTTTTTTAAGTGTTTGAGAATGTTTAAATTTCATATTATCATTTATTTTTTAAAAATTATTAGAAATGCTTTAAATTATCATTATTTAAATTTCTTATTATCATAAATTTTTTATTTTTATAGTGATATTTACTTTAATATAATTACTGTAGTTAATTAATGGTGATGCATAATATTAATCATTTAAAATGTCAAAGATACTTTCTATTTTTAGAAGTTTTGTTTAAAGGAATTTACTATTGTGCCCTCACTTTAGATTTCGTTGGCCACTTTCACTACCTTACTTTTATATATATATATAATTAAATAATTTTTAAGTGTTTGAGCATGTTTCAAATTTGATATTATATTTTTATTTTTTAAAATAAAGTTTTACCTTTATAAAATTATTTTATTATGTTTTAAATTTCATATTATGTTTTTATTTATTTTATAAATCTTTCATTTTTAATATTGAAATTGTTAAAATGGGTTTTAAATAATATTAATTTTTTATATAAAAATAACTATAACTAAATAATTACTATAATTACTACCAATATAATTATAAATTAGTTTTTTTAAGTGTTTGAGAATGTTTTAAATTTAATATTATTATTTATTTTTTAAAATTTATTAGAAATGCTTTAAATTATCATTATTTATATTTCTTATTATCATAATTTTTTTATTTTTATAGTGATATTTACTTTAATATAATTAAAGTAGTTAATTAATAGTGATGCATAATATTAATCATTTAAAATGTCAAAGATACTTTCTATTTTTAGAAGTTTTGTTTAAAGGAATTTACTATTGTGCCCTCACTTTAGATTTTGTTGGCCACTTTCACCACCTTACTTTTATATATATAAAGATAAAGATTAGGTTGGTTCTGAATTTGAATTCGATAGTTTTTTTATTTCCTCTTAGCCTTTCTGTAAATAAATAAATAAATAAATCTTAAAATATAAAATAAACCCTCAAATTCGTCCCCGAATTAGTCATCTCTTTCCTAATTAGTCCACAAACTAAATTAAATACATAAGTAGTCCTCGAACTTTAAAATATTCATCACATTAGTCCTACAATTTTCAAATTATCCCATCACATTGGTCCTTGTTTGAGGATTAACGTGATGAATATTTAAAAGTTCGAGAAATAACTTTTATTTTTGTTTAATTTAGGGACTAAGTAGGAGAAAGAATGATACTTCGAAGACGAAAGTGGTGGTTTATTCTAAAATATATTATAAATATAATAGTAAAATAATGTAAAATATCAAATAATAAATAATAATAAATCTTTTCAAATTCATATTGTCACATAAGAAATCTACACAAGTCTATAATTTCATGACTTCAAGTTAATAAAAATTGATAGCCTATAAAAGTATAATTATCTTTATTTACTTAAATACTTCTATAATAAAATGTTTATTGAATCTCTTTCTTTATTTAAATATTTTTTTCATAAATAGGTACAAGATATGTGTACTTAATATATAAACAAAATTAATTATATAAACACGAGTAATATAACATACTTATTTATAAGCTTAGAAAAAAAACATATTTATTTATAAATAAACATATATAAATTCGGTTTGAATTAAATTAAATTTATTTTTTAAATTGAATACAAAATATGGTTCTAAGTTATTAAAACTTGATTTATTCAACTCGGTTTATTTAATTTTTTTATTTTTTTTAAGTTTTAATATATTATACTAATTAGATCAATTTATACCAAATTGTGGTTGGTTGATGTTGAAGTGGATTGTGACAAAAAACGGATTCAAGGGCATGTGACTTGGCCCCCACTCTAGCTATTACACTATACATTATATACAAAAAAACAAAATATTATCAATATATATATATAATAAATGAAAAAAATTAAATAGAATGAGTGTGATACATTTAATTTAATATTTATTATTAAAATTTAGTCCCTTTAATTTATTTTTATCAACAAAATACTTAATAAAGATGTTATTAATATCGCTAAATTTTATAACATGAATGTATTATATGTATAATTTAAATAATTAAAAGATATGACGAATTTGACTAATAATTAATATTTATTAAAAAAAATCGGTCCCTTCATCTGAATCATGAATCAATCATTGACTGTGACATATACGAACTTTATCTGCAAGGTGATTAAATCTACAATTATGCTTATGAGAGATAGTTAGTCAAAGACAAAAAAAATTACATTAATTTATAAAAAGAGCTATAGTTATGTAATAGTAATAGTTGTTCTTAGAGTTAATAAAACTTAAAAAATGAATGATTATATCATATCATTATAACAATATTTGATGAAATAGAGTATTAAATGCCTATAATTTCCATTTGGATAACTCTAAAATGATGATTAAAATTTGAAAGTTAAGCCCATTAATTGGAGAGTGAGACAGCAAATTTGGAGAGTATTGTTTGGTATGAGATGGTTATGACTCAAATTAAAGCCGTTGGAGCACCTCTTTGAGCTGGACAGCACAATTTGGCCAACCAACCAAAGCTGATTTCCTTGTTGAACCCAACGATCCGTTCTCCAAAATTGTTGCATTGCACATCATTCCTTCCACCCTCCAATTTCCATTGGCCTGGGTTAGTCTAAAAGTAGAGTTGTTTACATTAATATTATTCATACACAAATTTTAGAATTGTTCATATATATCTTTAATAAAAGAAGAGAAAAAAGTTTTACCTTCTCCCTCCTAACTACGGAACAGAAGTGCAAAGAGAACGCGTGAGAATTCAATTAGCTAACATAGTAACATTTGATGGTCGATATTAGCTACTACTCTAATGACATATTTATGACGTAATGCTGAAGTAGAATTCAATTAGACACAAAATCATCTGCAATTGAGACTAGCACGTGGGGCGCAACCCACATGACCTATGGGTCCCATTTTATTTGCCTTATCTTTGTTTGAGTCAACTCTTTTTAGCCATCTGATTCTCATCCTCATTTCTTATCTCAAAGGATGGGATTAGAGTAAATCAGCGCTTTAGTACATGAAAATGTGGTCGCCTGTGAATTTAGTCCCAGAATTGAAAAATCTGTAAATTTGGTCCCTGAAAGTGTTAAACGTCGGTCAAATTAGTCCTTTTATTTCATATTTTGTTAACTAACGTACAGTAACAAAAGGACTAAACTAACCGAAGTTTAACACAGAGACTAAATTAACAGTTTTTTCAATTCAGGGACTAAATTGACAGTTGACCATACTTTCAGGGACTAAAATGGTGGTTTACTCGATTGGTTCATTAGAGAAGTTTTTTTAACTCATTATATTTTTCCTTTTTAATTTTGTCCTCTACTACAATCAAATTATGAAAAATAATATAATTATCTGATTTTCTCTAATCCAAATAAAGACAAAGAAAGACAAATCATAGCATTCTTTTGATTTGGACGGTGTATCATGAGGGAAAAAAACACACGGTCAAGTATTTAATCTCGATATTTAACAAAATTAAGTGTTTAAACTCAACAAATTAGGAGAATTATGTCCTATCCCTAATAAGATAGTCAATGGTTTTCACTGGAACGTATGACGTGTCGCATGCCTTAAACAGGTGATTTTAGGTTTATTGGAAAAAGTTTTCACTTTTAATGTTTAATTATAATTTAAAAGATTAATTTATTAATAATTTTAATTTTTTTAACACAACATTCTCTTATATCTTGATCTATAATTTATTTTTCTATCCTTTTTCATCTTTTTTTCCTATCACATCACTTATTAGTTATCATATTTTTCTTTCTTTTTATTTTTTTATCTATCTTTCTCCTTCTTATATTTATCACACCCTAATTTTAGGTGTCAAAGAAATATTATCCATTTATTAACTACCAAATGAAAATACTCTCGAATAAACATTAAGAAAAACATTTATACCCTTAAGAGATATCTCAAAATTTAAAGCCACACATTCCATATCATCAAATTTTAAATCATTAATTTATTTCAGAAAGTCCCTTTTTCTATTTATTTCTTTGATGGACATGGATCCATATTAACGGTGGGTTTGGTTTACATTGGATTCACGTTTTAAACGTGGATTCGAGCAAAACCTACTATGAGTAACGTTTACCCGGGTCCACGTTTGAAACATGGTTTTGGGGTAAACCAAAACTCTAAAATCACGTTTCAAATGTGGATTCGAGCTAATGCTATTGAGAATAGCGTTTGCTCGGATCCGCATTTAAAACTTGATTCTTTGGTAAACCAAACACATTATAAGTGTGTATTTGATTTAGTGCAAAACCACGTTTTAAACGTGGATTCGGGTCAACGTTACTCTCTATAGATGAAAGAATGAAAAAAATATATAAATAAAAAATAAATGATATTATTTTTATAAAGTGCTTCAAGGAAAATTTGCATATGATAACTCTATAAATTACATATAAGTGTATTTGAGAAGTCATTTCAACTAGGTAGAAGCTGAAATTAGTACGTAAAACCATTTCAGATGTGTTTGATAAGGTAATTTTTTTTGTATAGCTACTAACTTTTCTTGAAAAGCTACTTGAGGTAGTTTTTTAGAAAAAAACTCTCATTTTCAGCTACTAGCTAAAAATTTATTATAAGTTTATCTCTAAACCACCCTCACTCCTCAATATTTAATAATTAATGATGTCTTTGCATGTCATTTTACCATTTTCAGTTAGTTTTGCCAAATACCTTTAATCAAATCAGCCAATTTTTCAACTTTCAATTTTCATCTAGCTTTTCAAATTTCAATTAGTTTTTCGGCTAGTTTTACTGAAGAAATTACGGTGGTTTTGAGACAATTAATTAGGTTAATAAAGTTTGTATAATTACATGCCAATTCAAAACCAGAAATGCATTATTCTGCCTCATTTTTTCCTCTCCTCAACTAAAACAAATTAAAATTTATACGTGACACTTGTGTAAGGCTAATTACTAGCATTATTGCATTATAAGTTCTAGAAGAGACTTCAATCAACAGAGATTGAGGAGGGAAAACAAAGAAAAGTAAATGAAAAATTGAAAATAAATAGGTAGCTAAAAGAAGAAGGAATCTGTACCGCTGACTTATTGTTATGCTTTTGTAATGTCATGCTTTTTTTTTTCTATTCTGGTGGCCAAATCTATAGTAAAGTGATTGTGCTGCACATTTTGTTAGTACAGGTGTGTTCTTTCCCTATCATGCTCAAAAGTGTGTTTCTATGTGTCTCAGATTTAGTCTCTATCATACCAGCAATATGGTAGACAAAGACTTTGGTGTCCATTATAATCCAAAGGCCCCAACTTCATTTTCATATATAATCCATCCCTCCCCTGCTTCACAGCACAGCACATATATATTTCTCATTCTCATTTCCTTTAAATTATTATTTTTTAATTTGTTACCAATTCCACTCACTCACAGTCACAGACCCTTATAATTGTTCCTTGCTAGAAGACAAACAAACCATATTCAACCTTTTTGAACCTTACGATCATTACACAATAATTGGGAAAAAAAATTATGTGTTTATAAATAGCTAGGCACAATTATTTTAGAATGATTCACTTTTGTTTTGTGGATAGAAAAGAAAATAGTAACACATTATAGTGGGATAAATATTCATTACTTTCAAATATATAAATTGGAACACTTATGAATGGGTAGGTATACAATCTTTGACTGCAATGGTCCTTGTTAAAGAAATTAAGCAAAGGAACAAGATGCATGAGAGCAGGGTAGAATTTGTAAGTGTCTTTTTCTCCTTGTCTTCTCATTTACTGCAACTAGCTAGTCCTAAAATTTCAAATACGCATGCATTTGTGATAGCCTTGCTAGTTCAAAATATTGACGTTTCTTGTGGAGTCCACATTAGACACCAAGCAATGCACGTTGGCTGGACTTGGAAAAATTGTTCAGTAAATGCCATGACAAAAGTTGTTTAAAGATTCCTGATGTAAATTGTGAATGCTGCTTATTGAACTATTCAGATAAACGCACCTATATAGCCTTTTTCAGTGTGAAAGAAACATGAAGAGGCAGTAGATAGATAAAGAACAAGACAAAAAAAAATTGATCTTTAGAATAATCTATTAGTACAAGTTTAATTTACAGCTTCTTAATCAAGCGAGCCATAATGGTTTGGGTAATTCTTACTAACACTTACTTAAAAGAGTAGTACTCTATATAATTAGTTGTGGTCACTATTAATCCTACTAGTGTTATGAGTTTGGTGGTGATTGCTCAATCATGTACATTCATATTCATACTAACTAGCTAGGCGTCAAAATGGAAAGAGAAATTGGTAATGGTGGGGGTTAGCTGCATAGGTGCACCTTGGGCCAATCATCCGCCCCCATATCCATTCTTCACTCCAATCAAGGTTAATGCCCCACTACACACAACGCAACATCTTTCCCAGCCCCTCAACCCAATAATAAGGTAATAAATCCAAAAAGTTGCCCATAAAAGCTTCTGTGTTGAGCTAAGTGAGAAGGACTTAACCACCCCATGTTCACATACGCAGACAAACAAACCCCATCAAACCCCTCAAATTTATTTCCTTTTCCTCTTCCCTTTCAAAATGAATATGAAAATTCCAAGAGCCTTGGAAACCGAGTTAGTGGAGTTTTTCCCATTCCCCACAAACATGCCCTTAACCATATTAGACCAAGAATTTCAACTCTGCTTTTCATTATTTATTTTTTGTTTTTCCCCTTCACATGCATATTTACAAATTAATATTAATAATCATAATGCAGAACCAAAAGCTAAAATCTCGCCTTTATATACGACCCATCATGTCACTCTTTGTCCCTATGCTTACTCACTTTCACTTCCTCTTCCCACTCTTAGCTTAGCTACCTCATAGCTATAGCTTGGCCATTTACATTTTCTTGAGCTTTTATTTGCTTTGTAACTCTTCCATTATCATTCACAACTTTTAGTACTACTATTTATCACCCACAAACATGGCCTCAAAGATTGTATCTTTCACAGTTGAGGAAGCAGATGGTGGTGTAGGATGGAATGATTCATCTGTAAATATTGGTTGAAGGAAGGTGATGGTGAAAGAACCAAAACAACAAAGGCTTTGCAATTGCACTCTCCGAGTTTCTAAGTGCAGAATTGGGAGAGTGTCATCATTGCATCGCGGGGAATTGAGGGTAGCGGTCCGAATTACCTTTAACTTTAATTAGGTCCTTCATTTTTTTTCTTTGTATTTTGTGTGTACTTGCCACTGATTATGATTTTCCCTTTATTCTGTTTATGTTTATGATGGAATCATGGGATGTAAGAGATGCATACGAGGTTGCTTGTTGTTGTTGTTGGTTTTGGTTGAATGGGGATATTGGGAGAGACTTAATGCTTCTGGCATGCATCACTTACACCCATCATAATGTATTTTGCTTTAATTGTTATGAGTTTTATTTATATAAATGAAATGACTTTGGTTTTGTTCTCTCTATTTTGTCGCTCTCTCTTCAGCTTTGGATTTCTCTTCCTTTGATAGATGCAAAGCAGACAATGATAAGATACCAAACGTCTAATAGAAAATTAAAAAGAATGAGAGAAAGAGGCAAAGCAATAGAAAAAGCAGAGTATGCCTTTGGTGAAATAAAGTTGTGCACTTTGGACTTTAATCTCTCTTTGATCTCAATCTTGGAATGATACAAATTAAATGATACTATATCAATGAATATTCCAGCATCAATTCAATGCCAAGAAATGAATCAAAATTCCATACATCATATGTTCTTCTTTTGACTATATGCACTTGTGCATGGTAAAAGGTAGTTTAATGAGCTTGTGGGATTTTTTTTTAACAGATAGCATATATTTGGATAAATATATAATTTTGCACATTTTTTAGTATTTGGTTAGGTGCTTGATAAAAGAGCTGGGTAGTTAGGGTGTGTGGAAAAAGAATAAAAAGAGTATGTCTTTTTTGCTGGTGCCTGGGACAAGTTGTACAAAGTGTTGTTCTAGTCTACCTAACAGGAGGGTGAAGCTGGTGATTTTGGTTTGGCCTCCCCAAAAGCAAAAGAGAAAGAGTCTTTACTAAACATTAATTGTCGATCGCCAACATTATTAAGCAAAAGATCTTTCCAATTTTCACATTAATCATTCCTAATCACATGAACACTGCTGAAAGGGTGGCCCTTGACCTTTGTTTGTACGAAGTCGGAATTCTTAACCAATTATCCTCTGAGGATTAAGCAAAGGAAAAATGTGAGTATTTGACAAGTGGAAATAAACTATACACTACATAGTGTGCATATCATATTGATTCAGAAGTTACATGTACTAATTTGAGCGTCCCAGTATACGTGTCTCAAATCTCAATGTCCCAATACATAGCACCTGAACGTCCCATTATTCAGGTTTAGAGTAACTTAACTAACTTTTACAATAATTTATGTTGACAACCATCAATTGATTCAATTCTATACTCCTATTTGACAAGTCCAGCTATTTTTATCACCCTTTTTCAATTACAGTAAATGAGCTGAATTACTAATGAATTAAACTATTCATGAATTATTTGGATTTCATTCGTTAAATATTTGATTAAACTTATTTATTTAATTAAATAAATAAACACAAATTTAAAGTCGAGTTTAATTATTTAAATGAATTAAACCTAAATTTTATAAATTTGACGTTAAGAGTATGATATCTCACTTATTATATATAATAATTAATCAATTAATATAAATAATGAAAGTAAAATTAGTAAAAATAAAAAAGAAAATGTAAAGATATAAGTTTGTTTTTAAAATAAATAATAGATTAAAAAATACTCTAGAATTATGAAAATAAGTATTGAAGTAATTTTATATTAATTAAGAAGTTAATATATTGAATTTCTAAAATATAATACCTACTCTAGATTTTTTTAAATACACATATCATATATTAACAACATTCGCATTTAAGATTATTATTTAATGTTAAAATATTTATTAAATATTAAATAAATTTTAAAAATGATTTAAAATTTTTTTTTATAAAAGTAAAAAATCAAACTCAAGTTTTGTTTTTCTAACCATTCAAACCCAAACTTTACATTTTTGTCTCATTTTCTAGTTTTTCATGGGCCAAACCTAAGTTTTAGGTGCTCCGCTTGACTCATCTACATTTCTAATCATTAGGCATGACAATCAAACCCGAACCCACGAGTGTCGTCCCACTCTGCCCTGACTTTGACAAGGAAAACCCGCTTTAAACGAGTTTAAGTAAAACCGACCCCGAACCCTCCTCGCCTTTAACAGGGGCGGGGCGGGGACGAGGACGGGTTTGGGGGTGTAAGAACCCGCTCAGGCCCCGTCTCGAACCCGCCTCGATATACTAATTAAATAATTTTAGTTATACTAATAGTTAAATAATAAAGATAAACATATATATTTTTCTTAGAATATAATATAGTTCTTAAATTTCTTATTTTTTTTAGATGATCAATGTCTATATTTACATATTATTTGAATTTTAATATATTTGATATATATGACTCACGTAAAAACATGTATTTAAGTTATCTATACCTACATATAAAGGGAATTCCCTTTTTTTGGTTTCCACTTTTTCCAGACAATAATACCCCTGATTCACGCCCCATTCCGATATACTGAATTCTGGTTTTTTAAAATGATAACTTTTTTAACACTAATCCTTATTTTTTTCAATTCAAATTCAAATCTTGATTGATTATATTTTTTCCTATTCTAATTTTAATCCTTGTTTTTTAAGGTAATCAAGCATGTGATCAGGGTGCAGCGAAATAAATGGATTCCCTCCCTTGTTATGATCGTTAATGCGAAAACACGAATCAAGGCATATAAGGCATGAAATATAATGACATACCTTTTGAGAATTGTAAACGAGGCAATAACAGCCACGTCTCTAGAGGTGTCCACGTCATTAGCCGAACTAGGAAACCCTCCTCAACTCTGCTAGTAGCGTTCAGACAGTAAGAGCGACTACCCGTTTGTCTAGGGTAATGCATCTCATTCTATATTTATAGAGTGGTGGCTAGGGTTTTACCCCTCACTCACTTATCCCTAACACATATGGGCCTGACCCATTAAGTTATAATTCTAATCAAATTAGAATTATTATCTTTTCCTAGCGGCTTGTTGTATGCGTGTGACCCTATAGGCTTTTAATATTTGGTTATGATATTAAAATAAAACCCTTTCTCTTCATTTGTTTTTGATAAACCATTACACTTTTCTCCAATCTCATTTTCTGTTTTTATGAAGTCATCACTGATGATTTTTATATTTGCATCTCCCTCTTCAAGAAAAACATATTGCATATGTGAGGGTAGAGGCTCAATTTCAATCTCTAGCTTCTCTTGTTTTTCATCCTCCTTTTGCAGCTCCGCTGTTAATTACCAAATTCATAAATGAGTCATTCTGTGTTTCTTGGTTTGGCAAACACTCCTCTATTTCCATGTCTTCCTTAGAACAATTATCATTGACATCAAGGAATTTGGCAAATTGATCATCCTTTTCTTTCTTCTTGGTCACAAGAGGATAAGGTAGCTTGACATAATAAGGTATTTTCTGCTCCTTTTCTGAATCTCTCAACAATTGCTTCATTGTCCTTTTCCAAGGTGCATTTTCATCAACCAATTTCAGTTTAGGACTCTCTTCTTTTTCTTCCTCAACTTGCTCTATTTCTTCTTCACAATCAACTTTTTCTGCAGAAACTTCTTCTAACTTGTATTGTCTCTTCACTTGAGTCTCCTTAATTTTAGGTTCAATCACCTTGTCACTCCTTGTAGTTATTGCCATGCATTGTTCCTTTGGATTGACAATGGGATTTCCAGAAAATCCTCCCTGTGAGAGTTCAGCCATCTGTTTGGAAAGCTGACCAATTTGATTTTCTAGATTCTTGGTGGAGGAATCTTGATTCTCGATGAAAGACTCTTGATTCTTGAGACTTGTATTCGTGTCCTGCATAAAAGGAAAAGTTTGTTGAGTGGAAGAAATTCTTTGTTCTGTTAGTTTAAGGAGGGCATTTTCTAATACAGAAAATCTAGCAATCTCTTGCTCATCATTTTGCACATATGATTCTTCTTGTTGGTATTGCATGTCAATTGGTTGAAGAGGTTGTTGCCACAATACACTTTGATTATATCCATAATCTTCCTGTTGGTAGAGTGGATAATGATCTGAATTTTGCTGCACAAATCCTCCTCCTTGTTGTAAATTGACATTGTTTTGTTAAGGATTCAATTGTCTCTTTGCATAATTTGAGTTAAACTTATTTTGCTGATAGGATTGCCTAAAAGAAAAATTATTTTGCCTTTGATAATTTCCCATAAAGTTGACATGCTCAAAATCTTGTTGTGGGAAGAAACCTTCTTGTAAATCACAAGCTCCATTTGGATGATTTCCTTGACAGAAATCACAGACCAAAAGAGTTTTCTTTCTAGTTTTGAATTGCATATTGTGCACTTGTTGAAGTAACCTATCTAGCTGCAGTGAGAGAACTTTATTCCAAGCAAATAGTGATTCAAATTGGTATCGATCCATGATCAAACAGTAATTAATTCAACTTTTTGTTCAAATTTTCTTTACACACAGAGAAATGAATTTTTATAAGTAAGTTAGTAGCAATCAAATAGAAAAGAAGAAATGAATCAAAGCAATTAGTGTATCTAATCTAATCTAAAACAAAAACAGAATCCAATCTAGCAAATCCACTGCACTATTGATATTGAAACTATCAATCCCCAGCAACGACGCCAGAAAACTTGATGGAAAATTCGGCAAGCGCACCAAATCGTCACAAGTATTCAAGAGTAAGTAAGGTTATCGAATCCACAGAGATTGAAGTTCAAGTACCAATTACAAGGAGTTATCTAGTTGGAAAGAGAATTATGAGTGTGAATGAGGAATTCTAAACTATGCAGAAAATTATAGTCCAAAAACTGAATTATGTGGCTAAACAATTAACAAGAACACAATATTGATGAAGAATAATATCAACAAATGGTTAGGACTTGGTTCTTTTTAATTCTCACTCCATGTAGCAGATTATTCAACTCAAATATTATGATTTAATTCATGATCCAATTCACTTAGATAGTTAAATCCCAATTCCTCGGTGAATTAACCCTATATCTACAATTAAGAACCCTAATTCCTTAGGTGAATTCAATTGTGACATGCATTAACAACAAGAATTGACAAAGATCACACAAGAATCAATTCCTATTCCTAGGTAATTAATTACTCATGTTGTTTACTTCAGATCTAAGTTTTCTCCAATTTTCCAATTGTGAGAATCACTCTAAAATCATGCATTGGTTGATCAAGTCAATGAAGCATTAAGATTGGAAGTAAACAATGCAATTGCATCATAACAATCTGAATTGAATTCAAGAAACGAAATTACATGGAGTTTGAATCAAAATTCCTCAATTCCTAACCTAAGAAATTTAGCAATCCATTACAAAAGAGAAGATAAAGGAGAAGAGAATTGCAAACTCAATGAGAAACTCCATTGAATCAAGAACTCTAGCTTCCACTTGGTTTTAATCTTCAAGAGAAAGAGAGAAAAAGAGAGAAAATTCGAGTAGAAGAAATGAGAAATCTGAAAAAATGAAAAGACTCTCGCTAAAAATCTAATCAGCAACTATTTATAATGTTTCTGCAGAATTCGTGTCCCCACACAAGCCTTGCCATGTTCCCACACGAACATGGCAGAGAGCAAACTTCAATTCTGTAGCCTCTGGAGGTATCGTGTCCTCACACGCTGCTGGTCTGTCCCCACACGATTCTGGCAGAGAGTAAATTTCCTCATATGCATCTCCTTTGCCTCAATTTTCACTGTTTGACTCTTCCTTACACTTCAAAATTGCTTCTTTTTACTTCTTTCTTTCTTTCTTATTTTCCAGAAAATTCCTAAAAACAATAAAATAGAAAAAATTAGAGAAAAATACTATTATTTACTAAAATCACCTAAAATACAAACAAACTCAATTATGTTCAATTTTAACTACAAATTTACAAAATTATCAAACTAAACAACTAAAAACTCCCTAAAATTACTCTATAAATCTACTATTAAAATGGATTTATCAGCCCCGTCCCGAACCCGCCTCGATATACTAATTAAATAATTTTAGTTATACTAATAGTTAAATAATAAAGATAAACATATATATTTTTCTTAGAATATAATATAGTTCTTAAATTTCTTATTTTTTTTAGATGATCAATGTCTATATTTACATATTATTTGAATTTTAATATATTTGATATATATGACTCACGTAAAAACATGTATTTAAGTTATCTATACCTATATATAAAGGGAGTTCCCTTTTTTTGGTTTCCACTTTTTCCAGACAATAATACCCCTGATTCACGCCTCATTCCGATATACTGAATTCTGGTTTTTTAAAATGGTAACTTTTTTTAACACTAATCCTTATTTTTTTCAATTCAAATTCAAATCTTGATTGATTATATTTTTTCCTATTCTAATTTTAATCCCTGTTTCTGAAGGTAATCGAGCATGTGATCAGGGTGCAGCGAAATAAATGGATTCCCTCCCTTGTTATGATTGTTAATGCGAAAACACGAATCAAGGCATATAAGGCATGAATATAATGACATATCTTTTGAGAATTGTAAACGAGGCAATAACAGCCACGTCTCTAGAGGTGTCCACGCCATTAGCCGAACTAGGAAACCCTCGTCAACTCTGCTAGTAGCGTTCAGAGAGTAAGAGCGACTACCCGTGTGTCTAGGGTAATGCATCTCATTCTATATTTATAGAGTGGTGGCTAGGGTTTTACCCCTCACTCACTTATCCCTAACACATATGGGCCTGGCCCATTAGGTTATAATTATAATCAAATTAGAATTATTATCTTTTCCTAGCGGCTTGTTGTACGCGTGTGACCCTATAGGCTTTTAATATTTGGTTATGATATTAAAATAAAACCCTTTTATATTTAATATCATAAATAGTGAGCGGTATCTAGCAATACATCACCATCCAAATATTGAGATTATCAACAACTTTGACGAATCCTATTTTATGATAATTTATATGATTTGTCCCTTTATCCAACTATCTAATTGAACACAAGGGCATGGAATGTGTCAACCTGGTATAGTTCAATTTATGTTTTTTTATCCCCAAGTAGACTATACAGAAAATAAACATCTCATGTTTATCCTCCTGAGCATAGCCATGCATTTTGCAGTCTCACTTTATCAAGAGGCCTACAGATATAACTCCTGTTACATAAGAGGGACAAATTCCATCTAGGTTACTCACATCCCAACACATAATTTATTATGTGTCCAAATACCAACTTTATGAATTTAAGAAACGTCCATATCCATGACACTTATGTAACAATCCACGCAACGTTCTTAAAGTGGGTCAGTGCAGTACATCATTACTCTTAATATGTACCTATGTGAGCACATGATATCTCATATCCATGATCTGTGAGATGTGATCATCAACGAACTCACATACTAGTCTAAATGCATCTCTTGTCCTAAGATGATACTTGACCAAGGACTATTTTAAGAATAGTTCTTCATAAGATCTCACGATCAAGTCACCTACTTGATTTCTTATGAAGTTTAAGCTTACTATTCTAAGAACAATAATTATATTCTAAAAGAATTAATAAAAGGAATTGCCTTTATAAAATAATGATATGATACAAGTGATGGATGTTCAAAATAAAACATATAGGTCTCTAGTGCATACACTAACAGTTTCTTAATTTAAATTTAAAATATTATCCCTATCATTTAAGTCATGAATTTTTATAGTAATTTTGAAAAGTGTAGATTGATAATTCAAATTCAAATCATTCTTTAAATTTGGAGGATATACTGAATTCTGTTTTTTTAATGATAATTTTTTTAACACTAATCCTTGTTTTTACAATTCATATTCAAATCCGGATTGATTCTATTTTTTTCTATTCTAATTTTAATCCCTATTTCCTAATTTAAATTTAAAATATTATCCTTATCATTTAAGTCGTGAATTTTTAAAATAATTTTGAAAAGTATAGATTAATAATTCAAATTCAAATCCTTCTTTAAGGTATTTGAAAATGTAAATAAATTTTTTTTACGTCTTTTCCCAAAAAAAAATGCGGATAGACAGGCACGACAGTGCCTGTCTATCCGTTACTAAAAAATAAAGAAAACAATGAAAAATAGAAAAGGCGAAATCCGTGTGAGTTTCCTGAACCTGACGGGGACCCGCGGGGATAAGGTTGAGTTTCATAATTTCATATCCGCTCTCTTTAAACCCGAACACGAACCTGCCCCGACTTTTACAGGAGCGGGGACGAGGAGAAAAAACCCGACCCCGACCAGCCCCGTTGCCATGCCTAATAATCACATCTATTACTTTTTTTTCTTTTTTTCTCTGTATATCCCTTTGGTGTCTACCTCTGTATAGAATAGATAAATTCTCTAACTTTTAACATCAATCATTCAAAATTTAACTAATTAGTGATAATTAAATTAATTAATAGAAAATCTAAAATAACTAATGTTAATATCAAAATTACAAATTCTAACATTTAAGCCTAAATATTATGTAAAATTATATTTCTCTCTCTCTCTTTCCAGTTTTATTTCACTTTTTAACATTTTTATAACTTTTTTAATTGTCATTTTATAATATTAATAAATTATTGAATATTTTTTCAATTATCCCCTTATTAGTGAATTAATGTGTATGTCTTAAATAGTGTATTAATTATTATGAAAAATAAGAGCACAATAAAAAACAATTAATAATTTTTATGAAATTTAAAACATTACAGACATTTTTTAAATTCCTTTACCACAAATTTATGTCAAATAAAATGGAATTGAGGGAATAATTTGATGCAATTAATAATACAAAATGAACATGTAAGTTATATTGGTAGAGATACTGTGCAGTGAAGTTAAACGGTGATTCTGATTGGTTGTGGTGTTGTTTAGTTTCTATGATAGTTATGTATTTAAATATAAGGGGATTAGGTGGACGTGTGAAAAAATTGGAGGTGAGGAGATTAATAAAATCTGAATTGGTAGACTTTATTTTGATACAGGAAACAAAAAAAGAGTTTATTGATGGCAGGTTTTGTACTGCATTGACTGGTGGAGATGATTTTGGGTGGGCTTTTTCTCCTTCTGTCGGTTCATCAGGAGGTTTATTAACACTGTGGAGGAAGGAAATATTTACTCTGGATGAATGTTTTTCAGGAGATAATTTCTTGGGAGTATCCGGTGCGTGGGGGGGGGGGCGATAGGGTTCAATGCTCTATTGTAAATATTTATGCACCATGTGATATTCAAAAAAAGAAAGATTTGTGGGGCAGATTATTGTTACTAAAGAGGAAGATGGGAGGTGATATATGGTGTATGGGTGGAGACTTTAATGCTGTCCGAAGAGAGAGTGAAAGGAGGGGTGTGGATTCTTTGTGGAGAGGTGATGATATTAGGAGCTTTGATACTTTTATTCGTGATATGGATTTGGTTGATCTTCCACTAGCTGGGAGAAAATATACTTGGTATAAGTCTGATGGGTCGTGTATGAGTAGATTGGATAGATTTATGGTGTCAGTGTCTTGGTTAACATTTTGGCCCAATACTGCACAATGGGGTTTGTCTAGAGGGGTTTCAGATCATTGCCCAATACTGCTGAAAAATGAAGTTCTTAATTGGGGGCCGAAGCCTTTTAGAGTCCTTGAATGCTGGAGGGGGGATCCAACATTTGTTGATTTTGTCAAATCACAGTGGAGCCAGATTGTTGTATATGGGATGGCTGGGTTTGTATTGAAGGAGAAGCTCAAGCAACTAAAAATTTGTCTTAGGAGGTGGAATAAAGAGGTTTTTGAGGATTTGGATAGTAAAATTAGAGAGGCTACTGAGAAAGCACATGAGTTGGATCTTAAGAATTAAGAGTCTTTTCTACAAGAGGATGAAGTTCAACAAAGGTTAGAGTGGAAGGCAAAAAGATGTCATTTAATTACTCTGAAGGACAATCTTTTATGTCAAAAGGCTCGATTATCATGGTTACAACAGGGGGATGCAAACTCTAAATTCTTCCATGCTTGTATTAACAAAAGAAGGAGTGGGTGTGCAATTCGGAGTTTGGAGGTGGTTGCTACAACACACTCGACCCCTGTTGAGCTTAAGGAGGCAGACAAGGAATTTTTTGAGGGACACTTTAAGGAGAATCCAAATGCTACATCTTGTCTTTTGGGTTCAGATTTTAAATCTTTAACTCAAGCAGATGCTAATGGCTTAATTTTGCCTTTTTCTGAGGCGGAGGTGAAGAATGCGGTTTGGGATTGTGAGGGGTCTAAAAGTCCTGGCCCAGTTGGATTTAATTTCACTTTCTTAAAATTTTTTTGGGATACAGTGAAATATGACTTTTTGGCTTTTATTCATGAATTTCATGCTAATGGTAAATTAGTAAAAGGCTCCAATAACTCTTTTATTGTCCTTGTGCCCAAGGTTGACATCCCCCAAAAGGTGGAGGAGTATCGTCCTATTTCTCTTATAGGATGCACGTACAAGGTGCTGGCCAAGCTTCTGGCTAACAGATTGAGAATTGTTATTGGTAAAGTTATCTCTGTATGTCAATCTGCTTTCATGAAAGATAGATCAATTTTTGATAGTGCGGTGGTTGTTAATGAAGTTCTGGAAGAAGCTAAGAGGAGGAAAACACCTTGCATCTTTTTTAAAGTCGATTTTGAAAAAGCATATGATTCTGTGAATTGGGAATTCTTACAGTTTGTGATGGAGAGAATGAGGTTCCCTGTGAAATGGAGGCATTGGATAGCAGAGTTCTTGAAGACCGCAAGAATTTCGGTACTTGTCAATGGAAGTCCTTCACCTGATTTTGGTGTTGGTCGAGGTTTGCGGCAAGGAGATCCTTTGGCCCCCTTTTTATTTCTAATTGCTGCGGAAGGGTTAAATTCTCTGATGTTAAAGGCAGTGCAGGAGAAGGTATTCACCGGATATCGTGTTGGGTGTGATGAAGTACTTGTATCCCATTTGCAATATGTTGATGACACTATTATTGTTGGTGAGGCTTCTACAAGTAATGTGTGGGCAATCAAAGCAGTCTTACAACTGTTTGAGATGGTTTCTAGTCTCAAGGTTAATTTTCATAAGAGCAAACTCATTGCTGCTAGTGTTGATTTGTCATGGTTGGAGTGCATGGCTCAATTTCTGAACTGTAAAGTTGGGTCTTTTCCATGTGTATATTTGGGTTTACCTATTGGTGCGAATCCTTATAGACTGAAGACGTGGTTGCCTATTATTCAGAAGGTGGAGAGAAGATTATCTAGGTGGAAGGGGAAATTGTTGTCCTTTGGCGGAAGACTTGTCCTCTTGAAATCAGTTCTAAATGCAATCCCGATCTACTTTCTTTCTTTTTTCAAGGCTCCCAAAGGTATCATTTCTTATCTTGAATCTTTATTCAGTAATTTTCTTTGGGGTGGGGATAGTGGGCATAAGAAAATTGTATGGGTTGCCTGGGCTGATATTTGTAAACCAAAACAGCAGGGGGGTTTGGGTTTAAGGGATTTGACAACCTTCAATTTAGCACTTTTAGGAAAGTGGAGATGACGGTTATTAGTGGAAAGGGGTAGTTTTTGGAATAAGGTGTTAACTTCTATCTATGGGGTAACATTTGCTTGGAGGGAGGGAGGAAATAATTTGGCTGTTGATTGGTTCTCCAATACATGTGTTAAAGTTGTGGGGAATGGGAGGAGTACATCGTTCTGGAGGGATGCTTGGTGTACTTCTATTTCTTTTTGTGAGCGGTATAGTAGGTTGTTTTCTATTACTCAAAATAGGGATATTTCGGTGGCTAGTATAATGGAAAAAATAGAGGGTGGTTTTGGGTGGAAGTGGGATTGGAGAAGACAATTATTTCATTGGGAGTTGGCTCAATTATCTATGTTGTTGCTAGACTTATCTCTGATTCAGGTGGATGAGAGCATTGAAGACTCTTGGCTTTGGAAAGCTGATCCAGAAGGCTCATATTCAGTCCACTCTGCTTACCATGTTATTGCTAATGACTCAATTTATGCCCATATTCCTTTGCACAAATTTATCCGGTGTAAGTTGGTGCCTTCAAAGGTCTCTTGTTTTGCTTGGAGGGTGCTGTTGGATAGAGTTCCTACAAAGTCAAATTTAGTGAAGAGACATATTCTACAAAACACAGATGCTGGGTGCTTGTGGTGTGGCCAAGGAATGGAAACTACGGAACATATTTTCTTTGAGTGCCCTCATGCGTATCACATCTGGTCACTTTGCTTGGAATGGTGCGGTCTCCAATATGATTTTCATAATTCTTTCTCCTCCCATTTTGAGCAATTCTTGGGTCTTACTACTTGTACATCTCAAGCTCGGTATAAGTGGTCAGTTATTTGGCTATGTGTCCTCTGGAGTCTTTGGTTGGCTAGAAATGAGGCTGTTTTTTCAAACAAAAGCCAATCGTTGACTGATTTATTTGATCTAATCAAATTGCGCTCATGGAAGTGGCTAAAAGCAAAGGACCATAGCTTTCACTATCAATTCTCTTCCTGGTTAGGTGCTCCTACTGTTTGTATTAATTCTGGCAGGGTCTCTTGATTGGTGAATTTGTGGTGGCTACTGTGCCTCGTTCCTCCTAGTTAGATTACTGGTTGTAAGTTTTTCTGTTTGTATTGGGTTTGAGCACCCCTAGTGTTCTTATTAATGAATTTTGCTTATTAAAAAAAATTGAACATGTAAGTCCACTATAGTTGTGGATTATTATTAAGGTACCTCCTTAATTTTTTATTGTTTTTAAGAAGAGATATCCGCTAGAACTGTCAACGTGAGCTACCTAACTTGGTCTGATGCAGGTAGAATGTTTTTGTGAATCAGACAAAAAATCTTAAAGTTATTCAACTTTTAAAATAAAAGCTCAAGTACTATATTTTTGTAGTTAGTGAATTTTATTATGTTAGGCTAAAAAAATTAAGTTATTTGTGTCTAAACCCTGTATTTTTATGACTTTTATAACTTTAACAGCTTTAGCCGTAGCTATGGATATTATAGTGTACATTGCCGCGAGATGACAATTAAATACCGGTATGACACATTTGATTCATAGTTCATACACAGCTTACAATCTATATTTTACACCATTTATATCTCGTGTTATCATATCATATTTAATTTGTTTACCAAAAAAAATATCATATTTAATTTATTATTTCTATCTCGTGTCTACATCTGAACGGTTGTAAATCTATCATTTGAGACCGCAATCAAGAAATTGTGTTTATGTGCGGGAATCTATATTTTAATCTCTAAAACTCAAATTAATATTTCTGGAAAACTAATCGTATATAAAAATTAAATAATCTTATTCGGGTAAGCATAACAATAGCAAGTTTTTGTGTACACAACAAAACTCTACAAATCAAACATTACCAAAGGATCAAGTAGCCATTCTATATTCTGAACAGAAGATTTTGGAAAGCAATTTGATGTTTTCAAAGTGTTCAAAGTTTTGGATCTAGGAATTCTTTTCGGTGGACGAGGAAATGTAGAAGCAGAGGTTTTCGTTCTCCATTAAACAATATAATATATGATTTTTTTCTATTCATTAGATTATAGGAGTGGGTTGGTAAAATTAACAGATAAATTAGTCAAAAGATGAAAGATGAAAATGGAAAAATTAGAGCATGATCGATTTAGCATTGAAACGTGATAAATTCATATTTCCCACGTTAGAAATAATTGTGTTGGAGAATCTAAATTTGAGTTTCACTCGTTTTAATATCAAACCAAACACACAATTAGATCCCATTTGGGGTGGTTGTGAGTTTTCAACTTTTGGTTTTTAAAAAAATTGACTATACTAGCAAATTATTTCCTGAGAGATTCCTGATCGTGCAGTTTAGTCCATGAAAGAGTCAAAATGTTATGGTGAGTATTGATGTAGGGGAAACTTCAGCAGGACACGTGGCCATTGATCCAAGAAATATGAAAAGTGGAGAGAAAGTTGTTAGGAGAAGCAACGGAATCTCAAATAAACCAGCGCGTTTTAGGGACTAAGGGGTATATGTATACAAAGAAAAAGTGAGGAAAGGGCAGGAAAGAAGTTAGTTATGAATCCCCTTCTGAATATTCTCTCCCCTTCTCCCTCTTAACCCACTCTGATATTCTCTGATCTGTTTTCTGCATTGGAGATTAGTCCCCTTATTTCAATTGTTATTCAGCTTGTACTTCATCCGTCTTCATTTTGAAATACAGCAGCAATTTTACTTGGTTCCTAGTGTTTTGCTATTACTGTACTCTAGTTTCTGTAGGAAACATTTCATCAAAATTCCAAAATGGTCCCTGAGAGATTATTCCGTCATGCAAAATGGTCAAAAGGTTTTCAAGGACTAATTTGTATGATTTTTTAATATCTCAGGACTAATTTACTTGTTTTTTTTCTTGTTTTTTAGGGACCATTTTACATTATAGGTATCATTTTGCATGATGCTATAAGCCTATAACTTTCTCTTTTGTAACATGCTATAGAACCCGGGCACCCAAATTTTTAAACTATCCAAGCACGCTATTAACTACTCGGTTGTTAAAACTTAATACTGTTCTTTTTACAAAAAGAAATTAAGTACACACCTAAAAAACAAAAAAATATTTAGTGTTTTTGGTTAAAAATAGCTTAAAGTTGAAAAATTAACTGATTTGATTGAATGTGTTTAGTAAAATTAGTTAAAAATGATGAAATGACATACAAGGATATCATTAATTATTAAATAATAATGAGTCGAGGTGGTTGATACGGATAAACTTGTAATAAAATTTCAGCTAGCTAGTAACTTAAAATAAGAGTTTTTTAAAAAAAAAACTACCTCAACTCAAGTAGCTTTTCAAGAAAAGTCAGTAGCTATCCGGCAAAATTATATTATCAAACAAAACTATTTTAGTTACTAATTTCAGCTTTCAACTAGTTGAACTGACTTACCAAACATACGTTAGATATCCTTAATTATCAGCTTTTCTCCACGAATAGATTCATATCGCTAAACAAGAGGTCAGGAAAATTTTACTGATTTGCAAGCCATCAGCGCCAGTTTTCAACATTTTCACCAATTTGGACACAGAATAGAAGGATGCTGAAAAGGGTTCATTCATTTGGATGCATCACATCTACACAGACTGTCATAAATACATTTCCAAGCTCCAAGCTGCTAGGCACCTTAATTAACGGTATGTAATGGGAATAAAGACAAGAAGTTCCCCTTTGGATAAGAATGCACAAGTTGAGCACCATAGAAAGTGGAAGGACCCATGGATTTAATGCCCTCAAGTTTTGTGTTGAGACATAATGTTAGGTCCATTGATGTGATTCTAAACTAAAGTATCTACAGATAGTCCCCGAAGATAGACCAACAGCAGTAACAGTCAATTAATTTGGATACTAAAAACCATAAGCATAAGCATAAGCATCTATTCAAGAAGCATACTGTAATCAATGTCATGGCAGAAGAAGGAAGGTTGCAACTTCCATTATCTGTTTGTCACTGTGAATTGTTTTCACATAAAACTATACCAAAACCAGCTTCCAGGATGGTTTTTCATCACAATCACAAGAAAGTGTATAATCACAATGGGTTCTGAGCTTACCCCAAGACAAAAAAAAAGGAGTAGGAAAATAAAATATCATTGAACACAATATTTAGTTTTTCAGAGTCCATTTCTGTTACTATTCGGTATATGCAGTATTTTTTTAATGCCAATCTAGGGAACACTCATGAAATTTTATGGTAGCCATCATATATCTGTTTGTTAATCTCCAAGAAATTTTCCAAAGTTTTGGATATTATCAGTTCTATTAGATGAAAATGATCATGTATATATATGCACCCGGTTACATATTTTTATAATGAGCATTAGTGTGGTTAATTCTCTCAGCAAAATGACACATCTGTTTCCCATGAAAGTCAACAGTGACACCTTCCAGCATTCCCACTACTTTGGAGATTGGAGGAGATGCAACATGATCCTACTATACACAATTTTCTTGTTATTCTGGCTTCACCTTGCTTCTATCAATTTTCCAATCCCAAGGTGCATTTCGTCCTTACCTAGACGCTCAGGAATCCACGCTACAGAGTACGAGGTACTTGAGCTTGGATCTGAATTCTCAGTTTTCCAACAGTAGCATACCAAAACTATACACATCTGATTTGCTATTAGAAGCTTCACACTTCACTGAGTTTATTAGTTCAGTAGATAAATATTTCACTGTTCCATCTACAGTACTAATTAATTGCTACAAAATCATAATTCTTTGGTATAAACCTTTTAAGGCTAAAATCTTCAGACATTTGGGATGAAATTTTGGTCAATCAGGATCATATTATAGGCTTAATTAATGTCAAGTTGAGTTCAATAACGCATGCATCACTTCTTGAAGTGGACGCTCAAATCCTCTAGCTGCTCCTAAAGCAATTTGATCCCAACTTAATGACTCTGTCTCTCTGTCTCTGCCTTTGACAAGAGTTGTTCATCAAGAGAACCATTGGCCATATTCAGATAGATACAAGTGTTGTTTTAGAAGCCTCAAAACAGAAATCTACCAACTAATAACATTGACATGAGTTGTTCTACAAGTTTCATTCATGAAAATTTTCTCCCTAATCAAGCATTTTGCAACAACCAGGAATCTGCTCTTTTAGCTACTTTCTCCCAATTTATCCCCAAAATGGTTTGTCATTGGATAATATCATAGTAAAAGTACTTCTTGTGCATCAAGGATTGGTCTTTGTCCACAACCTTCACTCTGTTGGTGCCTGCCTTTATTTTCTTAATGTATGTACCTGTATAGAAGGAAAACCATGTACTCCAGCAAGTAGTGGTCCTGGTAAAATTAGAATTGAAAAAACTGGTCAATTGAAGGAATCAAATCAAAATAAACCAAATTACCAAACTTCAAGATTAAACAGTATAGTCAGAGAGCATCTTATCAAAGATTTTTAAATTTTAATCAGAATATGACAGTGATTATCTGCATATGGATAAACATATGCATAAAAAGGTATGGGATTTTCAGCTCAAGTAAATAAACTGGTCCTACATGGTTTATGGCATTTAAAGTATGATTTTGGGTCATTGTAAAATGCATATTCACCACCAGAAACAATGCAATACCGGCACTGTAATAGCCATCTAAGACCGGTTCTGCACCAGCTTCACTCTTTCAAATGTTGAATCATTTATGGCTTTAGAAGAGTTCACAAATTCCATTTTAGTGTGGAAAAGTAGCTTCTGATACATGACCATGTATTCCTGAATGAAATCAAGTGAGTGTGATGGAACTTCCATTTGCCAAGTTGTCATAATTAAGTGACTTCACAATCACACACTATTTTCCTTATCCAAATTCCAACATCAACATGGTCCTATTATTGTTCTCACAAGAAAGTGTATAATAATGGTTGGCCCCTCAGGCGAAAAGGGTAGCAGATATTTTGCAATTCTTGCATCCAGTAGTGTAATATCCCTGAATTTCTTTAGTTTGGATAACTTTGAGCTTGCAAGAGCATGAAATTCTAAATCTAATTGTCCTTTTCATTATTAAATACTGCATAAAAAAAAATGTTTAGGAGCTATAAGTGCAATAAATAGTGTGTATTCATTATTAAATCCTCCGTACAAGGATATGCTTTGAATGGTCCTTGGTCTGTGCCTATGTCCAACATGATAGTCAATTAAAATTGTTCAATTGGCTTTGGTCATAAGATGCTTTAATGAAATTTAAATAAAATTAACATTGAATATCTCGCAAGATTCTGTGACAGTAAGATCAAGTTCTTTTGTCCAAGTCAACATACGCGGAAGCATATTGCTTATTGAGGATTCATTGCTTTCGGCCATAATCTACAAGTTTATTGGACAAAATGACATATTTTAGATTTGATGTTTTTCTAACTCCAACATGCATTTTCATTCAAATAATGGCTTCACTCCAACTCCAACTCCAACCAGACTTTTAGTGTTTGTTTATCCATTCTATACTACTCAAATGCATGCATGTTCACACAAAAGTAACAATTATCTGCGCTCACAATTTCTTGCTTGTAACATGTGCGTGCAACCATTTGTGAATGGTTTATATAGATTAAATTTAGAGAATAACTCACCATCAAGATATGGAAAATGGAACAAAAAACAAAAACGTCATGATAATTTGGTCATAAACTATTCTTGTAAGTTTAATCAAACACCTAGTTTAAGTATTTAACTATATATATCATAAGTTAAATTTAAATAAATTTTAAAAAGTTTTTTTTCAAACGCTTAGCTGAGGTCTCTGCCGCCATTGGATAAATAGGGTCCATTTGCAATTATAAGCCCAGATTCTCAACATTTTTATTTAGATTATTGCTCACATAAACAAAATAATAATTCAATCTGATCCTACACAAGAAGCTGGAACGAAAATGATGAATAACGACTTAGAGATAGAAATGGTAATGTGCTGTGAAATAAGCCTAAGAGCAGATGACCTGATCCATAGAGTTATATATTAATCCACACGATCCTGTTTCCTCTGTCCTCTCCTCAAATAATTATTGTCATAAAAATGTGTGTTAGATGAATTGTTGTATGGATAATACAATTCTATAGGAAATTGGACCGTCGACAAAACTTGAACAATTTCACTGATCGTTATCACAATTGCTACAAATGGTAATACAATCAATACTGGTACGCAAATATGGAACTTAATTCACTGTATAATACCATGGAGATCACACACATACATACAATACATATCAACACAGTTGGTGTCATAGAAATTAAAGGCTTTCTAAGAAGGCACGAAACAAGTAAATTTCGGACAATACGTTTCTTGAATTTAACTATAGCTAGGGAGAGTGGGAGACTGTTCAAAAGAAGAAATGAGTGTATATTCATATAACCAACATTTTGGTTTGGACAATACGCACATCAATTGACTCTTCTACATGATCATGTATTTAGTGATTGATAACGATAGATGCATGATCACCAATTAAGAACTCAAAGAAATTAAGGAAATTGATATATGGTATAGAAACAGCACGCACAGAAAACTAAATTTGACCAAGGAATTTATATATATTTATTAATTGAGAATTAATGCAAAGAGAAAAATGGTAGACTGATTTTAAGAAAAAAAGTCCATTACTTCTACACGAAATGAAAGTTGCAGAACGAACGGTGGCTTAGGTAACGGTTGGGTCCATTCTAAAACAATGCAGACAAAAAAATTTATGAAAGTGATAGAATAGGGAGGCGTTTTGTGTTGAGCACGCAATAATGTGATCAAAATCTACTCATATATCGCAATCATTGTATTTATTTTGAAACATCGCGTGCTATAGGCAACCAGCTTATAACCCCATTTTATACTAACATCTAAGAAATCAACAACCTTCCCATTCAAATCCTCTACTGGCTCCAATACCACCAAATTGTGATTTGAATTTTAATCCAAATGCCACACTAACTAATGCTACCATTATACGGAAAATTTTGTAATTTAAATTCTCATTAAGAAAAGGTAAAATTTTGATAATTTCATTTTCGAATTTAATTTACATGAAAGCAAAATCATCATGTAATAAAATGCAAATTCTCAGGTTGTAAATGAGCATGTGAATTTGAGAATAATTTGGTTTGGTACACTTTGTTTTTTGTTTCCATTCGGCGGCAGCCTCCTTTATTTTGTAGAGACATCAACAGCTAGGACTGAAAACAAGGAAGGCTGAATGGTCCTATATATATATATATATTTCTCCACACTTCACAATCTGGACCATTATTAATTGTTGCTCATGATATTAAACTCATTATAAACAGGGCTGCTTCTCTGATGCAGAGATTCGAAGGCTCAGTTTTGTTGTTTGTAAAATTTTGTAGAAAATTCAAATTAAAATTCACCCCCATAGTATTTAGATTATCCCTTTTTTGTTTCTAGTTTCTTTCTCTTATTAAGAGAAAAATTGTTTCTATCATATATTTAACAAAAACTAAGGCGCCGTAAAGTTTTCATGATTAGGTGCTGGTGCTAGAGTTTCGAAACAAATCGAAAATTGTTATTGGCAAATTGAGAAAACCTCTATGGTTTCCTATATGCAAGATGAAGAAATAAACCAAATATAAGTGTCAAAGTGAGCCAAGCAAGCTCACTATAGGTTAGGTTGAAAATGAGTCGAGCTGGATTGACTCACTTATTTGGTGAACTGGAAAAATATCAACCCAATTTAACTGTGAGTTGGCTCACCTAATTTAAAATTTTAAAAATAATTAAAAAAAATAAAAAAAGACCCCAAAAATGAAAAAAGTAATGAAAAATAAAAAGTAAGTCAATCCACTCCAACCCAACTCAACCCACTTTGACCCTTATGTTAAGAGCATGTTTGGTTTAGCGTTAAATTAAAACGTAGTAAACTCACGTTTCCAATGCTGAAAATAGTTGCGTTGGGAAATGTAAACTTCAATTTGATTAGTTTCAATATTAAATCAAACACACACTAAGTGGAATGGACCACTTTGAACAGTGAAAATGTAGTGTAATTTTTACCAACCTACCAGTGAGCCGGGTTGGCTCACCGAGTTAAACTCATATTTCCTATCTGATTAACAAATTAGTCGAGCGGAGTAAGGATCCTCTTTCGTCTTCTTGCCTCTTAACAAACACCTAGTGAATTCGTAGCTAGTTTGTAACTAATCAATTGGGGTGTCTTCCTTTTTACCCTATTTTTTAAAAAAAAAAAAACTTGTGCTTTGTTTTGTCAATGTTAGGGGTGTTTGTGGGACGAGTTAGGACGAGTTTTACTTGTCCCTAATTAACTCGACCTTAAATTTTGATCGGTCCAATTTTATATACTCAAACCCGTCCATAGACCCGAAAAGATTCGATGATATACGGATCTAAGTAGGACATGATCGAGTTGACCCGATATATAAACTAAATATAATCATAAAATAATCATATAACAATGTTCAAAAGAAAGTAGTTCATACAATTAGTAAATATATTACATATAACATAATTCCTTTTAACATATGTAATATTTTTTACTTTCTTCAAAGTTTGGGACATTACTAAAATAAAAATAACATTATATCACTATATAATTTTACATATAGAATATATTTTTAAAGGTAGATAGAGAAAACTTAAATTCAAAAACCTTATCTAAAAAAATAAGATTAGGATTTTACATAATAGAAAATTATAAGTAATAAATATTATATTTAAATTTTTATATACAAATTACGGGTCGGATAATCCGAACCTGTCCTCAACCCATTGTCGGGTCATCAAATGAAACTTGATTTGGTTTTATTCTTTTTTGTAAGACAGAAACAGTCTCAACATGAATAGGATGAAAATAAATTTTATCTACATTGTGATTTTGTAGTTATTCTGTAGCTATATTCCGCTAGAAAGACTGAAAAAAGCATGACAGGTTCCGAATCCATATGTTTTCTGTGTCTTGAATCAATTGGGGTGCCATCCATTTTACCCTAATTTTTTTAAAAAATTAAATTAAGATGTTACTTTTAATTTGTTGTTGTCAATGACTCAATGTCATGACAACACCCTTTTAAGGGTGACATACATACATGCGCGTTAGGCTGATGCTGAACAGTGAACATAGCCTTTCGCATTTCCATTTTCCACCCAGCACGCATCCACCTCATTCAAAAGAAAACCGATCGAGTGATGCTCCTCTAATTCTATTTCCCTTCAATCAAAGCAAACAAAACTTATGGCCAATTTTTTTCACTCTGGTGCATAGCAGAAGGCACGTAGAATCTTTTGAGGATTTTCCCAACTAATTTCGAGCTCAATTTAAAGTTTAATGTATCTTTATTTTTTTTCTAAGCAAGTTTAATGTATCTTTATAAATAGTTTATATTATTATTAACCACAAGTATCTCCACATAACTTGAGATAATCTGGCTTGGGATAGGAGCTTAATCACATTTAAATTTCCTTGTCACTTTCTAAATTTTTTTTTTCGGTACAATCACTTTCTAAATTTAACCGAGATTGAATCTGAAACCTCTTTCCACTATATTTTTATAAATAGTTGTGCAACATACAAAAATAAAATGCATATAAAAAGGGGGAAATGCTAACTAGTGCCCTCAAGGGCACTTGTTAAAGAATTAAAAATAGAAATATTTGATTGGAGTATATGGTATTTAATGTTATAGATACAATCAATGTCATGCTTTTAATAAAGAGTGTGTTTGACTTGCCATTTCAGCTAGCTAAAAGTTGAAAATAGTAGCTGAAATCATTTCAGCAGTGTTTGGGAAGATAGCTTTTTTTGGGTAGTTACAAATTTTTCTTAAAAAACTACTTTTTTAAAAAGCTCCAATTTTCAGCTACTAGCTGAAAATTAATTACAAGTTTAGCCCTCAACCACCCTCACTTATCATTATTTAATAATTATTGTTGTCCTTAAATGTCATTTTATCATTTTCAACTAGTTTTACCAAACTCATTCAATAGTTTTTCAGCTTTCAGCTAACTTTAAGCTTTCAACTAGTTTTACCAAACACACTAAAAAACTGACTCCCTCCGTCCCACTTTATTTGTTTTAAAGATTTTTCACAAGGAATTAAGAAATGTAATTAATTCTCTTATTTTAATAATTTTTTAATTGATTTCCTATTATACCCCTCATCACTCATTTATTAAGTTATTCCACTATAGTGTATTGAATGATTAACACCTTATTTTAAGTCCCTCAAACAATAATTATAGAGGATATATTTAGTAAAGAAAAATTAAATATTCCTTGAAATCGTAGAATGATAAATAAAATGGGACAATTTTTTCTCTAAAAAGACAAATAAAGTAGGACGGAGAAAATATTGTTTATAAATTCTTACCCAGTAGCCTAGGGGCACTAGTTAGCGTTACTTAAAAAAAAGCATACTAACTTAAAGAATTAAGTTCAATCATACCGGGTGTTGTTCAATTGGTAACAAGCACTTTTTCTCCAAACTCGTAAAACGTTAAACTTTAATTACATATAATTATAATATTAAGAGTAGTCTTTAATATACTTTTTAAAAAATATATATTTTCAATACTCTGATTAAAAAAATTAATTTAGTTATCTAATAAATAAATTATGAGATAAAGGATTGTGCACTGATAATGTAAAAAAATTTACACCAACAGTTAATCACAACACTTGATTTATGGTGAGTTTGTTGACTTTATTAATTAATATTTTAAAAGTCATATAAATAAAGAATCATGATTAAACGTCAGTGTAAAACTCTTTTACATTGTCAATGCATACTAATTAAACTCATAAATTATTTAAAAAAAAATGGGTTAATTTCTTAAAATAAAGATCGATAAAAATGTTCCTAACATTCCTGTGTAAAAGTAACTGGTAATCAAAGAGGCTCAAATGCTCAATTATTCCCACTTCCCAGTGCGTTTATATGCATCATATTCTTTGGATTTGGAAGTTAGATATAACGATATACAAATTAACAATGCCATTATTTACTTCAACTTGTCCTTTGACTTTTTTTATTTAATTTCCAGAATAACTTTTAGTTTGGCGAAAGCTAGAAATAGCAGTGAGTAACGAAGTCTGGAATCTTAGCAACAAGGAAAGGTTTAAAGCTACCTGCTATCCCAAAAAAGAAAGTCTAACATATATTCGACTATGGAAATTTTGCAAAAACTTCCTAACGTCTCCTCCAATTATTAACCATAAACACAAAGGAGTCCAAAATTTACGGTAGCCCAAAAAGGATTCTCAGACAGCACACCAGAGAGCCCTTCAAAAAATACCTCTAGAAGAAAGAAAAAAAAAAGGAAAGAAAAAGACAGAAATCTATGATCTATCTAACCCTAGTATCCTATGGAAAAAAAATATATATAAAAAAACTAATATTAGAAAAGAGAGTGAAAAAGAAAAGGAAAAAAAATGAAACCGCCTCCAACTGTGTAAAAGGTAAAAAACCACCACGAGAAGGGGGGCAAAATTGAGATATAATGGAGTGATTTAGAGAGAGATGAAACGACGCCGCATCAGCGCAGGGAAAACCAGGAGATGAGTTGGCTACCGACACGGCGCTCCGTGAGAGCCACGCGCTCGTCAGAGATGAGATTGTAGCGGCAGATGGGACAGTTGAACTTGTACTGGTGGAGCCATCCGTCGAAGCATCGGCGGTGGTAGACATGGCGGCAAGGAAGCATCCGAACGTGGTCTCCGTCCTTGAAGGTGGTTTTGCACACAACGCAGTCCTGGTCGTCATCGGTGGCGCCTTTCTCGTAGAAGAATTTGTTGTTGAGGGTGAGCTGATCGGAGAGCATGATGATTCCGGCGAGGCCGGATCCAACGGCGGCGAAGAAGCTGTCGTCAACGATCTGGTCGGTGTAGAACCTGCAGAGACCGAGTGATTGGAGGAGAGCGAGGAGCATGGAGCGAAGGTAGCTGACGCAGGTGGCGATTTGCGCCAAGACGAGCAGCGGAATCGAATCCGACGACACGTCGTTTAACTGGTTTTGCAAACCCATCTCTGTTTCTGATTTTGATTCTGTGATTGTGAATCCAAAGTGGGAGAGAAGTAGAGCGGTGTATCGTGTCGTGTTTGTGTGGATTGCGAGAGAAGAAGAGCCTCTTCGCAGTTATAAAAGGGACTCTGATGTGATGTGGGAATTGGGAAACAATGAGAGAATGAAAGAGAGGGTAAATTAAAATGCAAATTTATAAAAATAAATTATTTAATTTTTAATAATTAACGTATGTATGTATATATGTAGAGATAGAGATAGAGAGATTGGAATGTGAATTGTGAGTTAGGTTGTACTGTAATTGTGATATAAGATTGCTTCAAAATCTATTTCTATGGCTGTGTGTGTCTGTATGAGGATTAGGTGTTTTCAGGGGCCATCGGGTAGGGTGGGAACGGTGGTGTGAGAGAGAGGGACATAATAAGGGGCTTTTGTCAAGGGCCATGTGTTGTGGGTCCCTCATTCTTTGTATATATAGGTTTTAGTTTGCTTTTCTTACTATTATTTTTTAAAAAATATTACAATTATTTGAGAAAGTGATTAATACTGTATTTGTTTAGACACTGAAATTATACTTCATAATTGCATTATTTCTTAATTTAATGCGAGTTGCAGAGATTATTATTTATCGTTATAAATAAATTATAATTACTAGTTTTATGATGAGATTTTTTTTCTTTTTTGCTGGTAATACTAGACTATTTATCTGATTTGATATGAAAACCTACAAGATTTTTCTTGGATTGCCAATGGATAGCAGAGTCAATGCAAGGTGATGATTTAAAAGGGATCAAATTTAGCAAATGGGACATGTGATCCTTGTTTCATACATTGAACAAGTTTTGCTTTTAAAACAGGAAAAAGTGGACAGGATCTTTGGGAGATGCAATGATTTTTTTTTACCACTATTTGTAATGTGTATGCATTAAGTTTATTCAAACTTGAAAAAAAAAAGTGTATATGTACCTATGAAAAAACTTTAAAAATGAGTGATTCTTAACAACACGTTTCAAACAACAATTAACCGTAGGTGTTGGTGTTTTAGTTTATTATAGACTCTGGTGATATGAATTTCAGTCAAAGAAGTAAATCAGTGCTGCATATAGAATATTTTTTGCTTATCATTTTACCCCTTTTTTGAAACGAATGATTTATTACTTTAAGATTGTGTATCCATTGTCCATATTCTTGAATGCTAGATGCTACTATTTTGTTTCCCAAAATAAGAAAGGCTAGCTGCCTTTCTTATTTTTTTTGTACATTTGTTGCCTCTTAAATCTTAATCCTAACATTAGTTCACATGTCTCATTTATGGACTAACCTCATGACATTAACTGGGATAAAGTTGCCATAGTCTACCATCTAATTCGTCATGATTTCGTGATTCGTCATCTTAGAAGCTCTTTGGACTTGTTTCATCAGTATAATACATATAATACTACCTCATTTCCTATTTAACTGTCCATTTGACTAAAAACACACATATTGAGGATTGTTATACACTCTTGTTTTCATGGAAAATAAATTTTAAACTTTCTATTTTACCCTTTTATCTCTCTTAGTATTTTTGGCTCTCATTAATTTTCAATAGTGAGTCATTTATTAACACAATGGAAAAATTGAGAAAAGAGTAATTATTAGTGTATTGGGTTTATAAGTGGACAATTAAATATGAATAAATTTTTCTTTGAAAGTGGACAGTTAAATAGGAACGGAGGTAGTATTATAGTACGTTGTAATTAATTCTCTTTTCTAGCTCATGTAAGATCCTGTTTTTTATAAGCGTGTAATATCCTAATTTTATTGCATGTTTTTTCCTTACAGTTCATTTCTCCATTTGGATCATTGATTTTGTGTGTTTAATTTATATAAAAATCACGTTTTGAACGTGGATCTGAACAAACACTATAGAGAGGAGTAGCGTTGACCTGAATCCATGATTTTTTTTTATCAACATCTGAATCCATGTTTAAAACGTTATTTTTGTATAAATCAAACATGTTATCTATGTGTGTATGATCCACTCTGATAAATTTACAATTTTGTGTACAAATGTTAAATAAAATTATAATTATTTCCTGGATGTAGGATAAATTAATTCTTAATTTTTTTTGACGAAAAATTAATTCTTAATTAACTTGGAAGTAATCCGCTAATGAATAAAAACATTGAATATGCTAATATTTCATTTTTTTTCAAAAAATAAAAAGAAGAATGGCGTGCGATAGAAGTATCAAAATACTGTACTTTACAATATTACGTGCAGTCTTTACTTCATACATTATTAGAATGTCATACTTAGAATTTTTCATAGGGGAGAAAATTGAATAAGAGATAATTTATTCATACACCAAAAATCATACAACAACTTATACAACACATTTTTTCTCTTTATATCTCTCCATCACATCTCACATTTCTCTCTCTATTCTCTTTTTATCCCTATCTCTTACATTGTTTGTATACCATGTTGTTGTACAAACAACATTTCTCATTGAATAATATCCTTTTTGTTCTCCCCCGCCCAATGGATAACTATGATTTAATAATAAATAAAGAAAAAGTAAGAATAGATATTGATACTCATGCCTAATTTATTATGAGTGTGTTTGGCTAGCCATTTCAGTTAGTTGAAAGTTGAAAATATCAGCTGAAACCAAAAAAGCTGTGTTTGGGAATGTAGCTTTTTTGGTAGCTACAAGTTTTTCTTAAAAAGCTACCTGGGGTAGTTTTTTAAAAAAAAACTCCAAATTTCAGCTACTAGCTGAAAATTAATTACAAGTTTAACCCTAAACCACCCTCACTTATCATTATTTAATAATTAATATTGTCCTTAAATGTCTTTTTACCATTTTCAACTAGTTTTACCAAACACATTCAATAGCTTTTCAGCTTTCAGCTAGCTTTAAGCTTTCAGCGAGCTTTTCAACTTTAAGCTAACTTTAAACTTTCAGCTAGTTTTACCCAACACACTCTGTATATTTTCTATGAGCTTGAAAAAGTATTACTTACCTTTGCTTTGTTACTGCAGGTATAAAATGGTTTCCTTCTTTCCAAAAACATTTTTCATACAATAAAATATATACAATAATTCATATAACACTTTTTTTTCTTACTCATAATATTTCACTCTACTTTCTATTTTATCTCTTTTTTTCATTCATTGTTATATGGGTTGTTATAGAAATACAATTTCCCCCAAATAACCTTTGTCAAGGACGTTACAAGTTGTTGAACTCACATATCGGCAACCCTTTCATTTCAAGTTATATTATTTTTCTAACACTCATAACAATACTATTTTTTTTACCATTTTTCATCAACATTTATTATTTTATCCCACTTTTTTTTCTCTTTTTACTGTATAAAAATTTATACAGAATATTATACAGATACAATTTCTCAAATTTTCAACATCGTCCAACTAGCGTCCATGCAATTTCTCTTGAAAAAGGAAACTGATGGGCCCCCTTAGTCTTTGAAAGGAGCCCCACCGATAAAGGTATATTTTAACATGCAATTGATAGGATTATATATGGGTAAATGAACTTAATACAAAAAATGGTTGAAAATACAGGAAACGCTATTTGAGTTTTATCATATTTGGACAAAATTTTAAAAAATATTTTTACAATATATCATTAGCTTTTTTAACAATAAATTTATTTATTCAGATTAAACACCAGAAGTTAATTAATAGTGTGTTTGGTTTATACCAAAATAAGGTTTCAAACGTGAACCCGGATATAAGTTATTCTCACTAGCGTTTGTCCAAATACACGTTTCAGACGTGATCTTAAAGTAAACCAAGTACACTATAAGTAGTAATACAATTAGCTTTCCAACTCACGGACAAAGTTTGCAAGATTTTACATGGTTAAAAATTTGAGTTTAATTAATGGCTATGACCTATCAATTATGAGTATAAAGAATTTTTTATTATATTTAATAAATGATATGAAAATAGAATAAAAATAGAAAAGTTTACATTACAATGTTTTTTAAAATCAAATGTGCCAACAAATTCAAAGAGACTATCAGTCTGCTGATATAAATGTAATTTATGCATTAAAAACAAACAAATACAACGAGTACCACACATAAAGAGAGTATCAAAATGGAAGATTTTTTTTAGCTATGATTTTGTTAGAGAAAAAAAGGAGCCCATTACATTAAATCAGAGACCGGGGAGTTTGTAGGGCTATGGACCTCATTCTCTTATATTACAATTAATACAACTAATTAAAAGCAACTTAGACCCCAAAATGTGGCATGAAGATAGACCGTTAACTACTATAAGAGTGTGTTTGGCAAGACCAATAAGCTAATTACTAGCTTATTTGACTAACTTATAAGCTAGTTTGACCAAGTGACCAACACAAAAGTGTTTGGTAAGGTACATCAAAGTTGCTTATTTTAGGAGCTTTTACCTTATAGCTATAAGTTAGTTCACCTAGCTTGTAGCTTGTAGCTTCTATCTTATTTAATTTTCTTCCATCACTACCCCTTATATTTTAATATATTTTCCTTATTATTCTTAATTTCTTTTTATCTATTATTATATATTTTCAATTTTAGTGACAAAAACCTTCCAATTTCTTTTTACCTATTATGACATATATAATAAGAAATTTAAAAAATTATTAAATTTTTATTTTATTTTCACTATTTATGAAATTATTTTTATATTATACTAGTTATTTTATTAATTTCATTATTTATTTTAATTTTTAATTAAATATTTTATCACTAAAAAGGTTTAATGAGAATTTAATTATTTTTTTTAAAAAAATAAAATTATAATTACATAATAATATATATTTTTTCTCAAAAAGACAAATAGAATTTATATACTGAAATTTATGTAGTTATGCCCTTTTATGTCATTTTACATTTATTAACTATAGTTTATCAGCTAGTTTTACCAAACACTTCTAATTCAATAAGCTAACTTATTAGCTAGAAGCTAGTTTATCAGCTATCAGTTAGTTTTGCCAAACACCCTAAGTAGAGTTTATTTGGTCTTCGTCGGCGCAAGGCAATGCAAGGTCACACTTTTGAGAACACAACACATGAAGATATTCGGAATCTTCCCCTCATCTTCCTTCCCAACCCCTTTTTGTATTTTCATTCGTCTTGTGCGATATGGTATGCTGATGATATGCACAAATGTCGGTGCGTGAAGGAATTAGTTTGTAGCCACTGGTTCATTCCTCTTCCTCTTTCAGAGATTATTATATTAATCATATCTGAGTAGAATATTGCAAGGCATATCAACTATCTAAAAAATTTAGATTCATATGTTAAGCCTCATGAAACTTTGTATTTAATTAACACGCTCTTCCGTGAACGGTGCGTATAAATGATCTATTTAATTTGGAAAAATAGGGGTGTCTTATGAAATTGTATGGTAACATTTAATATTTTAAATATAATTAATGCCGTGTTAATTTTCAATAAAAAATTATATATGAATTCCTTAAAGATATACTTGTTAACCTTCTCCAAAAATTTATACTTTATTTAATTTTTAAAATAATAAAAAATGACCAAAAAATAATTAAAGTATTAAATATTCTGAATTTTACTATTAGTTGAATCATGTGATGGCATTTTCTCACGGCACAAAATCCCATGTTCAGTTTTTTATTGTACACAACACAAAAATAAAGTATGTGATTGATTTTCATTTAAGCTCAATGAAAATGTGGATTATATTATCTCTCCGACTATCCTTGATTTTTGGGTTAGTTAACTCTTTTTTTATAAAGTATTCACTTTTGCATAATATCCTTTTCTTTCCGTAATGGGTGCACTAAGGTTTGAATTTAAAATCACATGGAAATTATCTGTTCACGGTGTTGGTGTTGGGTATCTAGGTTTGCATTTGGTTAAGTGTAATTATGGTATCTCCAAAATGCTCCCTAGTGTAAAAGGAATTGGTGGGGTCGTGGGGGCACCAACCCATAAGTCAGTGCGTATTTTAGCGGAGTTTCAACTGTGGAATGAGAGTGTGTCTGGTTAGGGTTTGTATAGGTATATATAGGAAGATCGAGTGGAAGCATGAGCATCTCTCCCACAATAGATGAGATAAGTCGTGTCAACCCTTCATTGCGTAGGAGAACAGGCCACACGTCTGTTCAGGAATGAAGAGGATTTAATGTATTCCCTTGCCCGGACTCTTGAGGCAATGTGTGGCCTACACTCAGCGAGCATATGGCTTAAAGAATCATAGTACTCAAGTGGTATACGACATGGTACGGAGGATATCCAAGCCGGTTAGGTGTCATGATTGGCCAAACCCACGTGGTCGATTCGTGCTTAGGTTGGTCCAGTACTTTAAGCCATGTCTTCCAACTGGGTCTGGGTAGCCCCCAAAACTATTCAAACCTCTCACCATTATGTTGACCTTTGTTGGTTACCCCTACATGATATTCTAATTTTGTAACATATTCTCATATTAAGTAAAATATTCTGAATCAATATATTACTATAAATCATCTTCCACATATATCCATAGTTAGGGTTTTAGTTACTCACAAACACATTGTTTGTGGTAATGACAATGATAGATGGTCGACGAGGTACATGTAAGAATTCGGTGGAGTGATTGTCTAGCGAACAGAACACATCAACATTGAACACGTACCCATTATAAAGCATCTTATTTTAATTTTTAAATGCTAATTTTTAATTTTAAAAATTTTTAATATTCAAAATCTTATTGCATTTTTTATTCCAAACCTTATTTTTTATATTATTTTTATTTTTATTTTTGTGATTTTAACTTATTTAATTATAATTTATTATCAAATAATAATATAAACTAAATTTCAAAAGTATAACCCACTCTACTATTACAAATTAAAATTGAATAACTGTCTAAAGTTATTCTAATTCATTCTTTTTAATTTAAAAGATATTAGTTTATTATAAATTTAATTTTAATTATATAAAAATATAAATTTATCCATGTATTACATGAGTTAACATAACATTACCTTTGTTCTTATTTATTTGTCTCCTTACAAGAAAATACACAAATTATGAAATGTAAATACATTTAATTTATTGTGATTTTTCCTCCAATATGTCATTTATATCTCTGTTTTAATTATTAATTTTCACCACTTATTAATCTCTCTTATTAAGGTTAATCATTGGAAAAAGTAATTAATATTATTTTCTAAGATGAATGAATAGAAACAAAAAAAAATTATCCGAATGAGACAAATAAACAAAAACATAATAGTAATTATTTTATAATTTAAGATCATGTTGATGAGTGTGTTAAGAACATCGGCTAAGGAATAAATAAATAGAAAATTTTTACTAGAAATCAAAACATAAATTCATTACATTTGTAACATGAAATATTTCACTTTCAATAAAAAAAATATTTTTATGATTCCACAAACAAACATTTCCCTAATTTCAAAAGTGATATCAGATACCACCGAGCACGTGGATCAGTTAGTAAGGAGCTGTTCCAGCTTAACCAGTGATCTCGAGTTCGAGCCCTGGAAATGCATCTGTGTTACCCGGCTCGACAGGATTGCCTCCCATGGAGGACACCTGTGGTCTTGCACCAAAAAATAGTTACATCAGATATAATAAATTGGAATATTAATTGTACGATAAAATAATAAAAGATAACCTACGATGATAAAAATAAGATGAAATTAGTATTTTAACCACTTGTCTAATTTATAGAGTGACATTTTTAGAATTATATTTTCTAAAATTTGAATGAAAAAGATGAAAAGATTCTCATACAATTCTTAATGTATTTTTTAATTAACAAAGATTAAAATTTAAATAAAAGTCATAAGAATAAATAGAAATTCAAGCTACGTAAATAACATTGAATAAAAAGGCTTTTTTTTATACAATTGAAACATTGGAGTTTAAATCTAGAATTTCATGTAAATTAACTATCCAAAAACCTCACCACTAGGATGATTGTAGTGATCAGTGGGATTTTTTTTTCATTTTTGTCTTCGACCCACAGACACAACTGTGGTTTTAACGATTTAAAGTGGTAATTAGGTAAAATCTAGGGATGGCAATTGGACCCAGACCTAATGGGTACCCGCAAAAATTACTCACAATGGGTAGAGTAATTACCCATCACATAGGTCTGGGTCCGGGTATGGGTAATTACCCGCACTTTTTAATGGGTACGGGTGCGGGTACGGGTACTATGGTACCCTACCCTACCCATACCCGCACTTATATAATATATATTTTTAATGTAATTTATAATATGATTAATTATATATATATTTATATTATTAATTAATATTTTCCCAAAAAACATTAATATATATTACTAATTTAATTAATTTAAATATTATAATTTTGTCCTAAACAATAAAATAGCAAAACATGAACTAATTTTTATTTCTCCTCCCATTATTTTAATCTTTTATCCACTTCCCATGCCATAATTGTTTTATAGGTTAAACCTGGATGGGTACGGGTATTAGAATCACTACCCACGCGGGTATGAGTCCGGGTACGGGTACGGGTACGGGTATTTTTTTAAAACGCGGGTATGGGGACGGGTACTATAGTACCCTACCCAAACCCTACTCATTGCCATCCCTAATAAAATCCTCTTGAAAGTGAACAATGATGATGAGTTTGAATAAATAGACATTTAAACTTTAATAACAATGATAAACTTTCCAAATTATTTTTTAAAAAAATAAAACCAAACACGCACTGAGTTAATATTATTATCAACTGAACGTAATTACCCTTATCCAATTTTTTTTACTCAAAATGTTCTCCATTTTGTGAGATGTTTGTCCCTATATATAGGTCTAAATTAATCACATTAATAACCAGGTTGAGAGACATGCTGCACTATGGGTGGTAATGAATATAGAATATATTTAAACCAACTAGGTAATCCATCAGCTGCCTGAGTTATTCTATGCAGTATTTTTCTAATAGAAAATTTAAATAACACATTAACATAAAAGCAATTAGATAGGGCATTTACAGAAAACTCCTAATTAATTATGATTTGTCAGAGACTAATTCATTATTCATCACGTTTGTCAATTAATTTTGTGACGGCAGTTTGCATTAATTTAAGGACATGTTTGGTTAGTTGTAATTGAAAAATGAGAAGAATCTCTTTGCCAACTTTAATCTTGTGGTGTGAATTAATGTATCTAACTCAATTAATGAACTGATTAATTTAAAATATATATTATTTAAGATAAAGCTAGGAATTGATAATTAAACGAAAGAGGGCCAAGCGAAATTGTGTCACCAAGATTTGCAACACACAGAGATTTTGCAGGATCTGCGGTGGGTCGGTGACTTGTGTTCAGACTCTAAACAAATTTGTTTTAAACAGTAAACTAAATTATTAAGGTTTTAGAGGTAATTATAATAAACCGATAAAGCAAAATAATTAATAAAACTAATCCGCATTGACCCAAATGAAATTAACGCCGTCCAACGAGATCCGCGTATCCGCCGACCACACTATTATATAGGCTTTAAACAAGTCAAGTCTGGGTCTTGGGTGTGTAGACAACAACCAAAAAAAAAAAGTTGAGGAATGATCATTACGTTTTATTATATAGTCCTTCCTTATTATGTAATAATTTTGAGGATTTTTTTATGTGAAATCATTTCAATACGTATTCTTTTCTCATAAAATTATGTATCTTCAGACACTGTGCTTTAATTCATTACTTAATTGAAAAATAATAATTTCTTTAATTCTTTAATTAATATTTTTAATCAATTAATATTAATTTTTTATGTTTTGACTTTTATATTTCATAAAATATGTGCGTAATATACAAAATACTTATTTATTTTTGTAAATTCACCATCAATGTGAAGTTTTTACCCAATGAAATAATTAATGACACCACATCTCAAAGTAATTTTTTTAATTTTATTTCATTTCTTAATAAATACTTCTAAGACAATCTTTAAGAATTTAAAAAAAATTGTCAAAACAATAATAAAATATTACATTCTTACTATATTAAATACTTTATTTTCAATTGAATAATTTTTGTCCGATTCTCTTTTGGATATTATATGGCATTGCTGATTCAGGATGGGAAATCAAACCAAAAATTGCTCACCGTTAATATATAGGATTTGGAATATGGATCATTCAATCAGAATCTATGTTCTATAGATACAGATGCAATACTCTTTGAGACTCGGTTGTTCTAAGAATCTCTGACTCGGTATTCTGGGAATCTCGGACTTGGGGATGGTCTCTGATGGCTCTACTCAATCCATAGGGGGTAATACCTACAAAGACACTCTGATGTTTAACAGTCTGAGTCCTGGTAAATGAGGAAATTAATGTGTACTTGACCTTTGACATCATCGATATTTAGGGGATTTTTAGGGATTTAGGCTTAGCTAGGAGTTATCCATGGGATGTGATCTGATAGAGGTATGTACGGACGCGTCCATGGTGCACTTGATAGGGTTTTACTTGGTTTATGGGTTGGGTTGACTTGTGTGACTGGGTTGACTTGCACAACATGTTCGACTGACTTGCGTGATTGTACTACCTAGACCTTATTGGGATGTTGTATAAGGCCCAGCTGGTCCTGATCTATAACAAATACCAATCGTGTGGATAATACAAGTGTATGCGTGTGTGGAGATCAAATTAATAAATCTTGTAAAGGTACTTCGCTCAATAACTTTTTATGAATGTTTATTTTCATCAATCCAACCATGAATTGAAAGTTCTTATTAAGTAGATCAAGTCTATAAATTTCATACAATTTAAAATCCATATATTTGATGCTTCATCAAATAACTTAAATTTAAGTATATAATATACTTTTCAAAATAATAAGTAAATGTTGAATATAAAATTATATATCTATAAATGTCCAATTTATCTTAAATTTAGTTTGCATGATCATCATGTTAATATCATATCATTCAAAATTTAGATTTGTGAAATTCCTATTCCACAAAAAGTGATTAAGCGGAGTAACTTATCAAAAGTTAGAGTTACTCCTGGAGTAACTTGATCCTCACCCTTATATGTGTGTGTGAGGAGCCAGAGGAGGGTTCAACTTGCATCGGTATAACTTACACAATTAGACTATTGATAATTTTAAATTGAATGTGAACTTAATTTATTGATCCGACTTTTAAATTATAACTATTTATCATCATCGAGTTATTTGTATCAAATTTCATAAAATTTTAACATTAATAACTTGATAATCAAATCGTTCTTATTTCCATATATTTCAAAAGTATATATGACGTTAATATTGACATATCACGATGATGTATTAAATAATTTTGGATCAATGTAAAATTTTAAACGGTTGTTTTCTTCATATATTTTAAATGTACACATATAGACTTTAATCTTGAGACATCTCAATAAAATATTAAATAATTTTATATTAATGTAAAATTATATATATATATGATCTATATGATAGTTCAATCAGATGGTGAATTACTTAATATAATGATCTATTAAAAAGTTATTCAACGGTGTAAGACCCGATGTAACGTACACCAATGTAATTTGATCTTTCTATATATATATATATATAAACATTCATATGATCTAGGAAAAATAAAATAAATTTGACAAACGCCCCTAAGGCAACCCCAATGATATTTTTATTTTTATATATATAAAGATAAATATGTAACTCTGTGTTATAAATAAGAGTTTTGATTTTATAATTTCACACTCTAATTTCTTATATTTTATTCTACATCTTTTTTTCTTCTTATTTAATTTCTATCTTCCATTAACATTTCATTAATTATTACATTATTCATTTTCAATATCTTCATTTCATTTTCTCTTTTCATCTCTGTTTGTTACTGCACCTCTTATAACCTATTATTGGGGCGTGAGAGTATCTTTTTCCTATAAATAATGTTTCACCATACTTACCTCCCAAAAATCTTGACTGGGCTATCAACTCTGTTATATCAAGTTTGGAGTTACAAAAAATCTAGTTTAGGTACAACGGCCTTACCTGTCAACTTTTCTTTATTATTATTACTATTATTTTGCTTGACCTTGGATGCTCTTTGGTATTTGCTAGTCTGTAAAGTATGAAGTTCAAATTTACATTCACATGACGCACTATATAAAGGTTTACAAATAATAATATTAAATTTCAGTTAAATAACAATTCACCTACTGTATACAAGATAAAAAATGAAGTTCACAACTAGCAAAAAGAAATAACTGCGTGCAATATATTTAAATCCAAATACATACCATGAGATCATATATTACATTAGACAAAATATGAAGTTTAGCAGAGAATGAAGGAAATAACTACAATATAATCAAACTATATATATTTTGTTAACATTGTTTATAAAATAAACACACACCACCATCAAAAGATCCATCAATTATATTAACCATAACAAGATTATGTTGGACTTATGTTTAACAATAGTAAAATCCACAGATTTAAATAAAAACAGTTACTTCAAGCACCAATCCACAGATTTAAATAAACAACTTTGCAATTTCATCAATGGATATAATTTCACCACCATCGATCCCATCTTCAAGAGTTTCACTATATCACACACTTTAAGTGCATGGTACTTGCAATAATGATATCAAGCATGGCCAAAATGTTTTTATCCCTATAAAATATATAGATTTGATTTTTGTCCATGTAAAAAATAATAATTTTTGTCCTCGTAAAATAAAATAATATGACATTTAATTTTAATTCTGTAAAATATATCTATTTTGATTTTCCCCCACCCCTTGTTTCTTTGCCCCCTGTCTCTTTTTTGTTTTTTGTCTTTAATTTCATTACTTTACCCAAAAAATGTAATTTAATATTAAAGTTAAAAAATAAAATATTTTATAATATTTTTATTTTCAGTATCATTAAAATAATTATTTATCTAATTTTTTTACATAAATATTTTAATTTTAAAATTAGAAAAGATAAATGAATAAATATAAAGAAGTGACATGGGACTTGTTAACAGGGCGTGTGCAGTAAAAGTGGCAAATTCTTTTGTAAATTCATAGATAGATAAATAGATATATATTTTTTTCAAAATAATAGTTATTTATCAATTAAAAGGTAATTTTTTTTTACAAAAGTAGTTTAATTTTAAAGTTAAAAAATGAAAAAAAATAATAATAAAGAAGTGATATATGACATAAGAACAGGACGGACATGTACAGTAAAAGTGGCAATGTTCTTTTGAAAAATTCATGGATCAGATTGATTATAGATAAGCTCTTGACTAGAGAAAAGTGCTTTGAATTATATTAAGGAAAGAATTAATTAAATCACACTTTACTCTGTAATGGCAAACACAGGCAAATGGAGGAAGGTATTATAAGAATGTTCCAAAATTAATAATCCTCTGATTGCTTTCTTTCTTTGTCTCTGGCTAGCTCTTTGCATATGTCACCTAAATTATCAACATAATGCATCCAATGTACTCAGTGGATTAATTGGAGAGCATGGAAGAGTCGAGATATAGAATATGGAGTGAAGACTGGATTGAAATGAACCATGGCAACAGAAAAAGCAATTAGCAATGACAAGGACATCGATCGAGAAAGAGAGGTTGTTTTCAAGGTGGCTGGCGAGTTGGCATAATAACAGGGATCATAGATTTAATATTATAAGGAAAGAAATCACAGTAATTAAGCACGACCTAATTAAAGTTTAAAAGAATATGATAATATATTTAATCTTAGCTATGAAGCTTCAAGATGTTTTTTATGATGAAAAGTGAAAACGCAATTAGTAAGTGAAACTAGGAGAGTCCAGAAGATTCTTAAAATATTAGGTACGGAATAAGACTCGTTGAAATGGTCGAGCAGAGCATATTCATTGAACTAGCAGGTAACAACAAATAATTTATAAGAGCCAAAATAAACGTTAACATCAGCATGCCACAAAGATTATTACTCAGATTGGCACATTCGAACCACGCTTTGCCTTTTAGATTAAGACCCAACAATAAACAATATATGTCTAATGTCTACTTAGTTCTATTGGTTTTTTTTGTCGAGATATCTATATGGGTATTGTTATGACACCAATTTTAGGAATTTTTAGTTTGTTTGAGTTTAAGGTAAGAGAAAATTCAAATTATGATGCCAACACAACATTATGACGCCTAGACATTCTTAAAGTCAAATAATCTATCTCTGACTCATGACAACATTATGACCATTTGATATATTCGTTTTGGTTTTATTTATAAAATAACTTTTGAAACTTTTTCATGGTTCTATTATAAGATAAAGTGCATAAATCTAAAATTATTTATTGTTCCTTTTAATATTTACCCTTGTTAACCATTAAAGGTTTAAGGTGACACAATTACCATGATAGTGAAGTTTAATTTTAATTAGGGATAAACTTGTAATTTTATAGAGTAATTTCTTGAAAATCAACGCATTAACTACTTTTCTTAATATGTGTGTTTGTCTAAATTATTTTATAAACAGAACCGGAGGTAGTATATCTAATGGGAAAATGTCTAGGTGCATAGTTATTGTTATTATTGTATACTTTAACATTGTTTATTTATTATTATTTTTTTAAGAACACATGTATATTTTACGGGAGACAATCTTATTCGAGCGTGTTTATTTATCTCTTTATTAATTTGAAATATGATAACAAACTTTTTTTTAATATGTCTATTCATGATAGTTGTTTCCACTGTTATTTTTAATTTACAAAATTTTTAAATAAAAGTAAAGGTGACATTCTTATTCTTATAATTAAAAGTGAAACAATTTTCTCATATTAAATAACTATAAAATTTCTTTCGCGTTTTATGTAATCTATACTCATAATAGTTAGACGAGTATCATTAACCAAATTTTATGGTACCTTTTTTAACCAAATTTTTTGTAGGTAATATTATTCGAACCTTAGGAGTACAGAAACACAAAGCAAGTGTCATCATCATCTATCAATTTTATTTTTAAAATTTTAGATGTTTTATATATTGTAAATATGAGAGGGATTCTGTTTAAAATACCAAAGCATGCTCTCTCTGTAATAATTTCAAGGAAATAAAATATTTTTTAATAATTTAATTGTCTTACGGAAATAGGCAGTTTTGATTATTGGAATATCAATTATAGGAAATTATACAATTAAAATATTAACATTTATCTCTAAAAATATTTTTCCTATTTCCACCTTTAAATATTAAATTTAAGGCCTCATTTTTAGAGTGAGATAGTTTTGATACAGGACAAAGCAAGGAACTGAGGTTAAGGAGGCCACGGAAAAGCTTATGAACTCAAGCTTAGACTACAAAATTTATTGTTAAGTAAATTAAATTGTTATAAAAGATAAGATAACAATAAGATAAAATATAAAAAAAGAAAAAACCAGATAAATTTAAAATAATTAAATCGTATGATAAGATTTTACTCTGACAAAATAATGAAATATACTATTATATAAGAGCTCTATATTTCTTTATATCACAAAATTCATCTATAATTGATTCTACACTAAACTTGACAGATTCTCTCTCAATAAAGATAATGAAAAAAATGCTTCAATATTTTCTTTCTAGTTACTTTTTATTTGGACTCCCTGTATATCATTCTAATTGAGTTTTCACTAATCAACCTTACCAAAATACATATATATTTTTTAGTATATAAAAATAAAACATAACAAAAGTTGAGGGCGCCACGGGCATATCCCTCACCCATATCTTGATATATATATATATATATATATATATATATATATATATATATATATATATATATATATATATATATATATATATATATATATATATAGAGGAGGGTTATAATTACACCAGTGTAAGTTACACCAAGTATTACACCGTTAATAACTACAAATCAAATATGTTTTTTAGTAATCCAACCGTTGAATTATGTTTGTTCATCATCATGATTATATGTGCCAAATTTCGTAAAATTTTGACACTAATAACTTGGTAATCAAATGGTTGGATTTTTCATATATTTCAAATGTATATATAACGTTAATCTTGAGACATCTCAATGACATATCAAATAATTTCGGATTAATGTAAAATTTTATATGTATGATCTATATGATAGTAACTTTCAATCCAACGGTAGATTATTTAATACAATGATCCGTTAAAAAATTATTCAGCGGTGTAACACTTGGTGTAACTTACACTGGTGTAATTATAACCCTCCTCATATATATATATATATATATATATATATATATTCTCCTTCTCATAAAATTACACTACAGTATAAAATTTATATTTTGGGGACAAGAAATTCATTGAGATATAAGGCTCGTTGGTGACTAGGGCTTGACTGGTTAGATTTGTGTTTGGGGGTATGCACAGGCGTTGTTCTCCATCTTTGCTCAAGGCTAAGAAAATCCTTTCCTCTCCTCTTGTTGCTTCAATGGAGAAGGTACTCACTCATATATCAGATGAAACATGTATGTGTGTTACTTGTAAAGACACTTAGGCACTGTTTGCTTCAAATGAGGGGATGAATTTTAACGAAAGGAAGGGGAGAGGGGTGATAGGATATGATAGGGCCCGTTTGGTGGACATGATAGAATATGATAGACGAGTTGGATAGAAATAGGATATGATAAAAGCATGATAAACTCTTATTTTATCCTATACTTTATGCGGACCAGGATAAGAAGATGGATAACATTATTTTATCTTATCATATGTTTGAAATGGACGAATGATAGGATACAATATAAAAAATATTGATATGAAAAAATTACTCTTGTTATAAAATTGAATTCAATTTTGTAGTAAATTAATTTTTTTTTTACTTTTCAATGAGCATATCTAAATAAAAAATTATTTATTTACGAAAAATATTTAAATTTAATTGAAAAGAATAAAATTATTGAAAATAATATCAAAATTATCATAAAAAAAAGGAGGGAGTAGTGGAGAGAGAAGAGAGAGGAGCGAGGGGGGACAGGGAGAGGAGAGAGATGAGAGAAAGGGGAGAGAGAGGAATAGGAGAGAAAGGGGAAAGGGAGAGAGAAGGAGGATAGATAGAGGAGAGAGGAGCGAGGGACGAGAGAGAAAAGGGATAGGGGGAAAGAGAGGAGAAATGAAGAAGAAAAAAATGTATATCTTATCACTCCCTAATCTAACTCCCCCATCATTAGGATAAAAATTACACTGGGAGGAAAGGATAGGACAAGTCACATGATAGAGTTATCATATTTCATTGGTGCAACAAACAAGTAATAGGATAAGATAAATTTATCATATCTTGTCTCTTATTCTGTCCACCAAGCAGGTCCTTAGTTTTATTAATAAGAGTGTAGGAATATTTAAGTCATTTTGATTATTTAATTTAAACTCTCCTCCCCTCCCCTCCAAATCCCCCATTGTTGGAGGGGAGCAAAAGTAGCCCGGGGGGGTTTGGTCCCCTCCCCTCCTAAAAGTTGAACCAAATATGAAAAGTCATTTAAAATCTATCCCCTGCAACCAAACAAAGGCTTAGGCACCCAAATAAAATGTGTGAATTGGTTGGAAGAAGAAGTGTACTTGTGAGTCCACAAGTCTAGGCACAACACAAGGGCAGATTAAAGTGCATGCAGGAGTGGCCCAGTTCGTAGTAGCTCATGGAAGTCTTCAATTATTGCCTTGCCTTCATGATAAAAATCAATCACAGTTTGTCATAACGCACAATCAACTTGTCAGGTTGGCTACAGTAAAGAATGAATATTCCATGACAAATTAAAGAAGGTCTTGTTAATGCTTCTAGTTCTAGTTGCTGGAGTGGGTTACTTTCAGTCAAAGGTGACAACTCCGCAAAGCTTGGGAGATGATAGGAGTTAAAAACAGCTAACTTATACAAATTTGTAGATATTTTGTTGCAATTTGCACATTGAGACTTGGGAGCTCATCCTACATGTCAGAAAGCAGTGTGCCAGTGATTTCTTTGTTTTCAGTAGAGTAGGTGTTTGAAGCAGAAAATGCTACAGAAAATAACATTGGTCCGGATCATTTGAAACTTGGTTTTGGTGTAAACCAAATACACATTTAGTATTCTTGCAATTTTGTTGTCTCCACAATAACAAACCCACCACAAATTTACTTAAAATACTTGGAGAAAAATGAAAATGAAAAGCTGCCATTTTCTTCAAATGGAATACAAGAGAAAGGTTTTACTTTTTAGTTTTGGTCTTGGAGAAAATAGAATAGAGTGAGGAAAGAAAGTGGCAATTTTCTGAACAAAAATGCCCTTACTGGCTAGAGCATAAATTAGTAAAATAATCGACTATCATGAATAGACAATCGAGTGTTTTACAAATCCAAAGGGAATAATTGATTATCACAACAAAATGAGCGTAACCTAGCATGCTAGCAACATAATATGGGACAACAAGCCTAGAGTAACCTACCAGGCTAGTTGCACTCACATGAGACAACAAGTCTAGAGGAGCAATTTTAGAATATTTCAACTAATAAATATTACAAATATAGAATACTCGCTCAACATACATAGAGCAAAACAAATAAAACAAAAATTAACAAAACAAATAAACCCATAATATCAACCGTGATCACCCTCATCACCTAAACTAAACTATTCTCTTCTAAGTTAATATTGTATTTCTTTTTTCTTCACTTTTACTTTTTTTTTCCATGGCCAGTCTCTGCTAGCATTGCAGGAAGGCCAATAGACATTTCATATGGGCAATCTCAACCACACTAAGACAGAGCAAGATAGATGATGACAATGGCAGCAGGACACCAGGAAAATGAGGGGAAAGAGACAACAAAGATGGTAGACGGAGGAGGTTTTTGGATATGTAGAAAAGATGAAGAGGTGAAGGTAGTGGCTGGGAAACGAGGAGAGGAAGGTGGTAGTGAGAATGGAGAAAAAGGAAATGAAAAATAAAAAAGAGATTATTTATTCATACAACACATTTATGCAACAACTCATATAACACACTTTTTATCTCTATCTCTCTCCATCACATCTCACATTTCTCTCTCTTCTATTCTATCTCTACCTCTCTCTTTGTTGTATGGCAATGTTGTGCACAATTGGTGTACAAATTCAATTTTTCTAAAAAAAATCCCACTTGAGGATAGGGAATAACCTATCTAAATGGATAGGAAGTCTTCCCGTGGAGGGAAAGAGCCCCAAAGGAGGTGGTGGTGCGCTTGCTCTAAGTTTCTTGTTTCTTTACTATCTCTCTTCACTTCAGCCAAGAGATGAAAATTTTCCTTTCTCTACTCGGTACCAACCAAGGTTGGTATGCTATTTCTATGCTCTCTCTCTCTCTCTAAGCTATCTCTTTCTCTGCTAACTCTTCAATATCAAACACTAGTGTTCAATCTTGTGACCGTTCTTTCTCTAATCTTCTGTGCAAGCAGAAAGAGGCAAGGCTCCTAACGGGTAACCAAAAAGAACAAGTCAGGTGATTACTCTAGTTCTCTCCTATTTATCATTAGAAATTTAGAACATTATGAAATGCATTTTTTTATTGCCTTTAACTATAGTCCCATTTCATTTCATCTCATTTGATTAAAAAGCAATCCTGAAACCAGAAATAGGAAAGCAGGGAGACAGGAGAGAAATGAAAAGGGGAAGGGAGAGTTTCAACATGTCAAGTTGACATTCCCATGAACCAACTATACAAGTTTCATGATGCTGATTTAAGTTCCCTCTTCAGCAATTCCTGCAAAGTGAAGGCACACACTTAATTAATTTTGTGGAAAATGACAACATTAACTTTAGTCATTTCTTTCATCTTAAAGGCTACTAGTTATTGTTACCTCTTTGGTGGCTGCAACTGACATGCGCTCTCTCTCCTTCTTCTTGCGTCTGCATTCTCCACACCAGCTAGAAAAATCTCTCTGATATTTCTTCGTCTCTCTAAAAGTCGAACTGCAATAACAAGGCAAGGTTGATTCATATATAAACACTGGGTTGGGACTCAGACTAAGGTAAAAAAATAATGCCATTCATTGAAATTGCCAAAAAAATGCCTCTGTTGCAGACTAAAAACACAAGGGGACATATAAGAAAAATTTGCTATTTATTTCAGTGAAGCAAGGGGCTCTGTGGTGTTAAGCAATTAAAAAAATTGTGCAAATACCTTCTACACCAGAGAAGTAAATTGATCCGGTTCCCAGATGTTGTGGGCCTAGCACCATGCCGGTGACGGCCACTATGAAGGATAGCATGTCCTGGAACATGGGCATAATCGAAGACCTCCTACAAAGAAAAAAAAAAATAGAGGTCCACATGAAATTCAGATGCTTATAACTTATTTTGGTCAATATTGTATTATAATTTGCTATAATGCCATTCAATATGAATTATATGAAATGAACAAAATTTCATTTCAACCAAAAGATAAAAAGAACTCCACAAATTCATAATGTAATTGTCCATTAATGTACTTAAGAAATGAATAGTTAAGTTGGGATTAGCCTAGGATTGCATGATTGCCTCAATCATGCTCCCACAACCCACTATTTTCAATCCTTGCTCTTATTTTGGATTGCCTGAAGTCTCAGCTGTCTGCAAGAGGCTCTACATATTAAGCTTGTACAAAAAAAATCTAGTTCTAAATAATTTCTTAATTTTAAATTAAGAACAAATCTGTCTTTTAACAAACATGACAAATGGAAAAGTAGTAAATCTTTTTTTAGCTTATAAAAGAGGAGATAGCGATGGAAGACCATCCAGAATATTGAAAGGGTATGGGTCATCAACTGGCAGTCATTGCTATTTTTTCCTTTTTTAAGTTTTAAATATAATTAAAATACATGCTGGCGAACAATGTAGGTAAATATAAATTTTAGAGCCTAAAGATATTTTTCCATAACAGTAAGGTAGTAGACATACCTCTGATTGGGTATCCGTGTTCACATGTTCATCACATCGAACACCCCTGAAGAACAGTTCTCCACCAGAAAATTGATTTCCCAAGCAAATATTTAAGGTGACTTCTGAGTCATCAACATGGAAGTCTGCAAAATATTGCTCTTTAGATTTCAACAAAAGCATATAAAACCAAGGGGTTGAGAGGGAGGGAAACAGAAGGCATGTGGCAAAGAAAGTAGTAAAGCATACAAGACACTTGTGGAAAAGACAAAATATGTAAGCATCATAGCTTAGGTAAGCAATACAAGAAGGAAACAGATCTAGTATAGAATAGAATCAATGAGAGAAAAATATCTAATTATCATGATTTCATGAGGGTTTAATGACAAAGGCAACCAAGAGTCAATCTTTTGTTGAACAGTAAAAGAATGGACACATTCAAATTTTCAAAAATAACCTGAGTATCATGAATGAACTTGAAGTCACCATAATGGACTATCACACGTTTTAGTCTCTTAGATGGAGGGTGTGGGAGGGAAGGGGGGGGGGAGGGGGGTTCATTTACACACTTGGGTAGTAGATGAAATATGCAAATGCAAGCATCATAGGTAAGCAATGCTAGAAGGAAACATATCAGGAACAGAATTGAATCCATAAGAGAAAAAATATGTAATAATCATGATGGATGATGGGTTTACAAGGCACTGAGAGTCAATCTTCTGTTGAAGTGTAAAAGAATAGACACACTCATATTTAAAAGCAGATCAGGCAAAATAACCAAAGTATAAAAGTTAGAATGGACTTGAATTAATCAAGTCACCACAATAGAATATAAGTGAACTTAAATCAGTTTAGATGGAGAGTTTGGGAGAGAAAGAGTTACATAGTGTTTATTAAAATAAATAAGGGATGATTAGAAGGTTTCAAGATAATCTATCATTTTCATCCTTTTATTCTAAAAAATTCCTAAATTAGAGAATATTTATTTGAAAAGAAAAATTTAGTCAGGTAAAATATCCTACTAAACATAGATTAAAAGCCTAAAAGGGTATAACAAAACTGAACATCATCTCTGTATTTCAGACAATCATGAAAACCCTAATGTGTTGCTCAATGCTCATAATGGAATTCTCAAAACATGAAACACTATAGCATTATAGCGCTGCTATGACCGTTATTTAACAACATTGACAAGAATATGGGTAAATGTAAATAGCATAAAGAGAATGACAAAGGTAAATTCATATAAATGCAAAAGTAGATATGCTCAGAACATTAAACTCCTTTTAGGTTCATAATATTTATTACAGATTCCAGGCGATAGCAAAATCACAAAATAAATTAATTAAGTTTGAAAAACTTACCAAGTTCCACATCCCTATTAATTCCATATTCAACAACAAAACCATGGTGAGAGTCCAGCGTGGATCCACCAAATTCAGTGAAGAAAACTACAAAAAAATTACTAAAGTGAGTTCATGTCAATATATTAGTTTCTTTATATCGGTTAAGTTTCTTGTCCACTCTCATTAAGAAAAATAACAAATAACCTCGAGATAGAGGACATATGAAATCATTCATCAATCTGTCAAGCATGGTTTCCATGCCAAAATCATCAAGGACAACACCATATTGATTCATTGTATTAGGCCGCATGATTCTGAATTTGGTTTCACGGATCCATCTTTCGAAATTTTCCACCTATGCAATCAGAACCTAATAAGAAAACAGAAAACAAATAGAGAACAGATATAATGGAATATGCATGAAAAGGAAAGGAAAGAAATATGATACCTCGGATACCAACATTTCACAAAACTGTGGTTGAAGCATTTCAAATGAATAAATTCCTCTACACGGTTCAGCCAATATACTTTTAAAACTCTCTATAGTATTTTCTTTAATTGCTCTGAGAAATGAGGGTGCAAAAAAGAATTCAGCATGCATAGCATATATCTCCTTATGTAGCGGCTACAAAGCAAGAGCAAATAGTTGGTAAGATAGAGCATGATTGGTACATATATGCTACATAGAGAAAGGAGACAAGATGATTGTTCTCAGGTCATAAAATTGTGATATTAACATGTGCCGTTTCCAAATTCTCATATATAAGTACCAAATAAAAGACATCTCCCTTCAAAACAAAACCATGTTTATCCCATGGACAGCATCTCCCACGATTTCCAAAAGAATCATAAAAGGAAAACGACAAAAAAATCAATTTACAGATGGACAAAACTGCCACTTTGACATTCAGTAGAAATCTTACGGGATAATTCAATATGATCTTTTGCCTGTATTCCTTGTGCTTTTGAACCTGTTCAATCCAACATAGAACAACAAAAAAAAAACTCAAAAAACTGAACAACAAAACCAGGAAAAAAGAAAGAGAAACCACATCCCAACTGTGATACTAAGAGGAACTCACTATCACAAAACAACAAATATTGAGCTCATTTGTCATCATGACCAAGATTACATTTCCTACAACAATTGCAAGCAGCAAATCCAGACCTTTCAGACTTCTAGACTCATGCAATAGAATATTATTCTTCCATAAAATCCATTAAATTCTTACAAGATGTATCATTTCTAGAAAATGCAAAAGCACTTCTAACCAACAAAATACATGCAGATTAAAGATAAGATTGGCATTGTTCTAAGAACTAAGAAGACAACTTTAATAACATAAATGATTTTGAACTATGTCTCAATGAAAGACCAACTGGTTAAACAGATATCACCATCGCTGTAGGCATCCACTCAGAAGTCAACAGTATAAGAGGATCCAAATTGATTGCTATCAAAAGGATGCAAATTTCTACTTTTCCCCATTTCCAAACATCTCCCCCTAAATTCTCTCACAAACTCTTCAAATCAAGCAACACCACAGACAACAACTACCCAACTAGCAAGCATAACCAGCAAGAGAAACATTGCATTCCCCCATGAACTTCATTGATTAACAGCAACATCAAAATCAAATTTTTAATCAAAAAATGAAAAAAGGCATGGTTTCCAGACCCCGCTACCTATCAGGGCATCTCTTAACAATACCTCCCCACTACCACAAAAAAGAATTACAAATTTTTTCATGCTCACCCGAATGCGTTCACTCTCAGGCATATATCGGAGCAGAATGTTCCTCATATACTGAACCTTGACATCACGTGACAGGTTGAGCATGTGGAAAGGCAGATACCGTTCGAGGGAGCTGAACACAAGAGGGTTGAACTCCAATTGAAGGTCATCATAGTCATCAGGCTTGTGGTCTTGTTTGGGGCTTGCACGGAGACTGTTGGAACCAGCCACAGCCATGGCTCCATTGGAAGCAGGAGGTATACGCTCCAAGGAACCGTTCTGAGGCATGGTGGTGTTTGGGATGGTGTAGGGTTCGGTATCTTTGGATTCATGCCTCTGGTTTGGTTCCAAAGGAGACATCTTTTATGAATAATATGAATGAAGTCACCTCGCGGAGGAGGATGATTTCACATCTCACGTTAATTTATAGAGGATTTAAGTTTAGAGTAAATAAATTTATAAATTTAAGTTTAGAGTAAATAAACTAGCAAATCTGACCTTTTTTTAGTCCCTGAGAAATGAAAAATTTCAATATAGTCCCTGACTTTTTACTTTTTCTTTCACTATAGTCCAACCATGTGTTTCCCGTTGTTTTTTAACGACGTGTCATGTTTAGTGACACTCTGCCACACCGTTTGTCACTAAAATGTCAACCGTTGCACAAAAATGATGTGATTTTATCAATTTTATAGCTTGAAAGGCTCTAATTCCAGCCGTCGTGTGCTTTCATATTCTTCGTTTTTCTCTCTTCTCTCCTTTTTTCATTGGAAGATCTTAATCTCAATGACGTTATTTTTGTGCCCCGATGACAAACAGTGTGATAAAGTGTCATTAAACGTGACACGTCGTCTAAAAATTAACGAGAAAGACGTGATTGGACTATAGTGAAAGAAAAGGTAAAAAATCAGGGACTATATTGGGATTTTCTATTTTTTAGGGACTAAATTGTATGATCCTAAAAAAGTCAGGGACTAATTTGCTAGTTTACTCTTTAACCTTAATCTAAAGTTAATTTAAAAATCCTTATATTAACATCTAATAATCATATGTACTAAGGTTTTTTTATAATATCAAAAAGTTTTTTTTATAATATCAAAAATGTTTTTTTTGTTTTCAAAAAAAAAAAAAAATTTAAATGATAGATTAATTCAAGTTACCTTAGATTGATGGATTTATACAATAATGTTTCCTTTTTTCTTTTCATGATAGACTTATTCAGGTCGCATTACATGAAGGAACTTATACCCTAGTGACGATAAGGTCCGTTGTTTATAAAATTAGAGGAGAACGTGATGATGGTGATGTCGAAGACAATCAATTGGTAAAACATCCAATGACATAGTGTCGGTTTGGTTTACAGATGAGCAGAATTGATTTTAGAAATGAATGGTTGAGATGAGTGATGCACACTTTACGAATCACGTTGGACGGAAGTGATTTAAAATCAATTATGCAAAACTTAGGTTTTGTTTTTTCAAACGCCCACCCAAACGGGCACATAATAAATCACAAGAAAACGCAAAACTTCTAAGGAGTCCTTAATAATCTCCATAAGCATTTTTAATGATGTTATTCAATTCTTTCATTTGAAACAACACAACAAGGCATACCCTGAGGATGCATAGTATTGCTTTTTCTTTCTCGATGCCTAAATCCAAATATATCACCGAAGATTAATAAGATGCATGAAGAAACCCTAGTCATTTATTTAATGTAGTTTGGTAAAAGAGTAAATAGATTATCCCACGGCCAATACTGCTCTTTACATTGATTTTGCTGCCTAGAATGGGTATGTGATTATATCGTTTTTGCAGTATTATCTAGTTGTTATTTCAATAACGTTGAGTACTTCACTTTATTTATGGGTTTACTACTGATTGGGTGTGGTTGTAGTGGTGTCTGTTATTAGTTTTGTTGTGGTTCAAATTGTTGTCTTTACATTGCTTTCCATTTGGTTGTACTGCTATCAGTTACTTGTTTCTGGGCGGGAAGTATGTGTTTTTAGTGCCCTGCAACGTTTCTTGGCTATTTTTTAAGTCTAGGTTATCTTCTGGTTTTTATGCCTAGGTCGAGCTGTTGGTGCCTTGCTGACCAACAAATTTTAGCTTTGGCTTGTATTGTATAAGGGTTGGAGTACCGTTTGTACTCCCTTTTAATATATTCTCTTTTGCTTAGCAAAAAAAATTGATTATCCCACGATAAGGACTCATATATTATCACATCCTTGATGCAAAATGTGCTATCAAATACGTGCATGTAGTCCACCATGCAAGTAATGGGCCCATAACCAAACCGGCTGGAAAATAAAATAAAAAAATTATCACCATTGAGCCTAAGCTAAAAACACTAACCAAAATTCTCTTTGACATTAGCAATATTGTGTCAATCATTCGAATAATTGCTAAAGAGTTAGGTGATAAGTGTATCACCACTCTATATGTATTTATAAGATTGAACCTCACATATATCTTTTTTTTTCTATTATTAGGGTTGCACATAGGTCATGTTGACCCGACCAACCCGACTACTATTTTGGTGGGTTGGATTGGGTCACCAGGTCTATTTGCATTGTGTAATTAGCATGAACTCGACCAAAATAGATTACGTAATAGGTCTGGGTAAATACAAATTGATGTACCTAACCCAACCCTACCAACAAATATAAAAAAATATATATTATTATCATCTAAATTAGTAACACAAACATATAAAATGGCTAAAATGCAACTGTAAGCATGATCGAACACAATTACGATATCAACAAAAGAAAAATAAGAGAACACTAGAGCTAGAGAACCCAACCATAAACCCTAAACACAAAAATACTGCAAACCCGATATGTCACGTGTGTAACCTATTTATTATGCAAAAAACAACTTTCCGAAAAAAATGTTGGATGATCTAGATTCACCGACATCCGCAACACCTAATTTCTTTGGACATGTGGGCATATCTTAACAAACTAAGTTCCAAATCCACCTTGTTATAGTAAATTTTTGTTTTATTTTTAAAGGAATTTTTTTTCATATGTGTATTCATTCTCACTTAACCATATATTTTATTTAATTTGTATACATGTTTATTAATTTTTTTATATTTAAGTAACATAATTATTTTAATTATTTTTCAATATTTTTTTACTTAATTTCAAAATTAATATTTAAATTTCTTTAACCAATACCAAATATAGTAAAATGTTTACAAATCATTAATATAAGAAAATTTTGTCAATTGAATTAATTTTAAAATTTTCAATATTAACAGAATTAAATATCTACAATTTTATATTTTATCTACTTATAGAAGGTATAAGGCAGTATAATAGCATTCCTATTTTGTTGAAAATAATTAAAATTATATTAAAGGTAATAAACTTTTAAATTTAAGGAAAAATATTCAAAGAATAAAGAAACTGACTCAAGAAAAAAGTACATCTTAATTAATATATTTTAAAAATTCAATAAAAATTTTCAAATGATGGAAAGAAATTCAAATTTCTATAAGAACATTTTTTTAATTTACTAATTGATTATTTTACTATAATTTAAAAAAATAGAAACATTGATTATTTTACTATATTATATTAATATTGATTCTAATTTTGGTATTGATTAAAAAACTTTCCAAAACTTTTATAATTTTTAAAATAAAATAAAGAATACATAGATTTTTTTTGGTTTAACTATAGGTATCCTCCATGGGAGGCAATCCTATTCGAGCCGGGAACATCCACATTATAAGATCTTTTTCATCCACAAAACTCGAACCCGAGACCTTGCTTAAGGGGAATCAAACATGTACCACTTGAAATAGTATTCCTATTTTGTTGAAAATAATTAAAAATATATTAAAGGTAATAAATTTTAAATTTAAGGAAAAATATTCAAATAATAAAGATACTGACTCATGAAAAAGTATATCTTAATTAATATATTTTAAAAATTCAATAAAATTTGTCAAATGATAGAAAGAAATTCAAATTTCTATAGTGATATTTTTTTAATTTACTAATTGATTATTTTACTATAATTTAAAATAAAATATAAACTTTGATTATTTTACCATATTAGATTAATATTGATTCTAATTTTGGTAATGATTAAAAAACTTTCCAAATGTTTTATAATTTTTAAAATAAAATAAAGAATTGATTTTTTTGTTAAACCACGGGCATCCTCCATGGGAGGCAATCCATGAACATCCACGTTATGGTGGGGCTAACTCTCCCGGCAGGAATTTTTTCCATCCACAAGACTCAAACCTGAGACCTTACTTAAGGGGAATCAAGCATGTACCACTTGAAATAGCATTCCTATTTTGTTGAAAATAATTAAAAATATATTAAAGGCAACAAATTTTTAAATTTATGGAAAAATATTCAAAGAATAAAGAGACTGAATCACGAAAAAGTATATCTTAATTAATATATTTTAAATATTCAATAAGAATTTTCAAATGATAAAAAGAAATTCAAATTTCTATAAAATATTTTTTATTTACTAATTGATTATTTTACTATAATTTAAAATAAAATAGAAACATTGATTATTTTACCATATTAGATTAACATTGATTCTAATTTTGGTAATGATTAAAAAACTTTCCAAAAGTTTTATAATTTTTAAAATAAAATAAAGAATACATAGATTTTGGTTTAAAACCAAGTACCATCTATAAGGTTTGAACTTGAGACCTTGTTTGAGGGGAATCAAGTATATACCACTTGAACCAACCCGTTAGTATACAAATATTAATATAGAAGTTTAATTGTATGAGAGTATCTCATATTCAAGAATGAGAACTCAGTTTCAAAAATAAAAAGAATGAGAACTCATATTCAATACATGATAATAGAAGTAGAAAGATTTTATATATTATTTATTATTAATAAATAATTATCTATTAATTAAATAAATTTATTTCTTATATTTTATTAATATCTAAAAGTGGGTAGAGGTGATCATAGGTTGGGACGTTGGGTAGACCTAATGAACCGCCCAACCCAACCCAATTAGAAAATATATGTCAGGTTGGGGAGTCGGGTCGGATTGGGCTCCGTATACAAGCAAACTCAATCAAGTTGTATCGGGTTTTCATGCTTCCAACCCAATCATTAATAAAATAATAATTTTTCATATTAATAAGTTGCACATTTTAATATTTAATATTATATATTGATTTCCTTATTATCAAATTATAAGTTTTTATTTTTGTCATACTAATAATGACAACTTATATTTTTTATAAAGTATATTTATTTTTTTTTCATTTTTTATTTTATTTATAAATTCAAGCATTTTTCAATGTTGGATCCAATTGACCCAACCCAATCCAACCATGATCAGGTCAGGTTAGGTTCGTACCTAAATGTGAGAAAAACCAACCCAATTCAATATCTATTTATTGAGTTGAGTCCGTCAGTGCCTTGAACTTGACACGACCCATGATCACTCCTAAAAATGATAGTGCAGTTACAGAGATCCTTTCATAGTCTTAATTAAGGTCAACATACTAATAATAAGTAATGTATGTCTCAATACAAAAGCAAAACATCTCTAAAAAAATGGGAGCAAGCGAAGTAGAGGCCCACGAGAAAAAACTGCAATGACACAAATTGAGCATGTTTAATGTTAATCCTACTTGGGCCAATCGATAGTGGAAGATGGAGTTGTGTATGATGACATATACCTGGCATTTACCTTTGGCACCATTATTTTTGCTATTCTCACCCCCACCTTTTGTTTGATATTTTTGTAAATCCCAAACTGCCCCTAGTAAAAATTTAAAATAATCCATTTCTTTTTCCCTCCCTCTCTCTCTTCACTTCACTCACGATTCCATCTCTCTGTCGCTCATGGTTCCCTTTCTTCTTCTCCCCTGTGTCCCAGCGGCGAACGAACGCACCATGTAAGGACAACCGGTGAGATTGCCACCACCATCACCGATTGTCTCAACGCTTCCATCTCTCTATCTGCACGGTCGATCTTCTACGCAAGTAAAAGCTCTCCCTTCCCGTTTTTTCTGCATTTTCATTACCTCTGTTTCGCGTTTTAAGGACTTACCGGACGCACATGTCCGTAAGTAATTTACGGACACTAGCATTCGTAAGCTAAATTTTTAATGTTCTGGACAAGGTTGTTCGTAACTGTTACCGGATAGGGTCGTCCGGAACATATTATTTTTTTTGTTTTATAATTACACTTCTGGACAAACATGTTCAGAAAACACTTCCGGACCACCCTATCCGGGAAAACACGTCCGGATCACCTTGTCCGAAAAACACTAATGGACACGCTTGTCCGGGTGTTTTACGGACCATCTTGTCCGTAAGGTTCCGGATGAAGGAATCCGTAACGTATTTGACAATCTTGTTTTAATTTTTTTATTTCTTTTTTTTATATTCTCTTTGTAATATTTTTATTTTGTTATTTAGGGCATTGTATATAGAATGATAAAAAGAAGGGGTGGATCTTCTCAGGGCATTGAATCAGGAGGTATTGGTCGCGGTGCACTCGTAGAGCGTGTAAGACCAACTGCATCTGCTAAACAGCGGAAGAGGTCACAACATGTTGAGCAGCATGTTGAGTAGTAGGTCGAGATACCCCCCACAAAGGAGGTTGGTTATGAGGGCGGTCCACGGGATACGACTCTTTTGAGGTCCTATGAGTCTCACGTTGCCTAGAGGCTTTGGACTGGCGAGGTTGGGAATGTTGTATTTTCTATGTTTTCTTGAAAATGTTTAATTTATTATTACATTGAGTTTATTATTAATTTTCATACTTGTTGTAGGACCGGGGGACGTTGAAGGTACTCACCCATGGCTGGAAGCTGAAGAGGCCAAAGGATGACTACATTTGGGACATTATAGATGATTCTAGCCCGGGACCACTGATTGAAGGCACACATTCCATGATAGATAGGAGACTCACATATGCATTTACGGAGAGATGGCATAGAGAGACATCCAGTTTCCATCTTCCGGTGGGTGAGATGACCATCACCTTAGATCATGTGTCTACCTAGTTGCACCTCCCGGTAACAAGGAGGTTGTTCTCCTTACCTACCTTGGGTAAGGATGAGGCCAAGCAGTTACTGGTCAATGCTGTAAAAGTTTCACCTGCTGATGCATTAATTGAGACTGAGATTACGGGGGGTTCTTATGTCAGGCTCCGTTGGCTTAGGGATGTATACAACTCTAACATACAACAGCGGAATTTGAATGCAGCTGCTAGGGCATATTTATTGCATCTTGTAGGTTGCACTATCTTTGCTGACAAGAGTGTAACGGCTGTTAGAGTCACATACTTGGAGTTGTTGAGAGACCTGAGGACGGTGGGCAACATCACTTGGGGTGCAGTTGCACTGGCATACTTGTATGAGCAACTGAAGGATGTCAGTTGTCACAACACTCGTCGGTTACCAGGTTATACTACACTACTACAGGTAAATGTGATGATGGTTATAATCTTTTGTATATATGATGAGAGTTATTGTTGTAGTTATCATGTTAATTGAATATTGTTTCAGGCTTGGATCTTGGAGCACTTTCCGCACATTATGCACATTGAGAGGAGTCCTGATTATGTGGACGGAATGCCATTGTGTAGGAGATTGAGATTGCATCGTCCCGTAGGAGATGTAGTGTCCATACAACAATATCTGGATCGCATTCGTTATGAGGACATCATTTGGAAACCATATGTCTCACACAGACCTTATCATCCATTTCATGACGTCTGTTGGTATTACAATTACATCTGTTGTGGTAGCTCCCTGTTTCCTCATCTCTCAGATCGTGTCTTGCGACAATATGGTCACATACAGGGCACCCCCCCGTCACCACACGATCAGTTGCCCATGCCTCCTATAACTGATATTCATGACCACTATCTTTATTACCATGACAACTTGCTGGATGCGGGTAGGAGAGGGCCAGTTGTGACACATACAAGGGAGTGCATGCCTTGATCATTAAATGTCAGTCTCATCCAATTGATATGAACCTAAGTAATAGGAATATGGTTACCCATACAAACATATTTGTTATAAGAAATCCCACTAGTGTATTGATATAAGTACCAAACCAAAGCCACTAAAACTTAGTATTGTACCTGGCAAGTTGGCATGCGCAAGGTAATCCATGTGTCTTTCTAAGAGTGCAACCATAAGTAGAACTATCAATACCAACATATAGTTAATGCGTTGCTTCTCATCATCAATAAGAACCAAAGCATTACATGAAACTAAACCTCTAAGTTCGTTGTAAAGAGGTTTAGTGAAGCGATGTTCAACTACCATTATGCTCCTCTGAAATGAAGCTTTAATTTCTGTATGCTGAAGTGTGATCACGTTGTCCATAGCATCCCAACAATCGCATAAGCGATAAATGCAAATTATATGATATATTCTTGTATTTTTACTGTACTTATCAAGGTTAAAAGAGTAATTTATGCCCCAAAATAATCCCTTTTTTATTAATAATTGTAATAATTATGTTTATTTAATTTGAATTTGAATTTGATGCTATTTTAATATAAAATCTGTTGATTTTGCAGATTTATGAGGAGATTTAAATGAGAAAAGAAGATAGCATCATTTGAGGATAGGATCTGCAGATTTAAAGTTTAAATGAGAATAAATAAAGATAAGATCAGCTGCCATTTAAACAAGAATTTTGCGGATAACTTTCCAATATAAATTCAAAGGCAAGATAAATACAAAATCAGATCAAAAAAGGGAACAAGGAAAGCTAAGCAAACAAGGATAAGATCAGGAAGAGATCAAGTTAAAAAGAGAGAGAATCAAGGAAAGCTGGAACGAGAAATACGCCCCACCTGCGTTGAGCGCAGGTGAAGCGCAACTATCAGGATTCCTCTCTGGATCCTGCGCTTCAAACACGCTGAGCGCGAGTGAAGCGCAGGAACACGAATTTAATTTTAGATCTGTTTTCAAAATATATTCCTTCCAGATTTAAGATAGCTTTCCTTGGTCTATAAATAGGACCTTTTGTAAAGATCACGGGGGCAGTTGGCAAAGAAGCGTTTAGGAAGGAGATTAGAGAGACGGCAAAGGCAGGGTTAGGATTGAAGAAAAGCGTGACAGTTTCTTCATTGGTCTGTATGGCTACCATGCGTAGCTAAACTCTCCAATAAGGTTGAATGTAGTTGATTCAATCCCCAAGTGTATGTGAATTCTCCTTATTATTTATGAATCCCTATTCTATAATATTGGTACTTTTATACTTTGCTTAATGCGTAGCTTCCGCACTTGTGCCGGAGTTATAGGTTGTTTTTATAAAATACATTGGTAAATGGTTTTATTAATTCAACAACGAGTTTGGGGGAGTCGATACTTAGGAAACTCAAATTCTGATTGGTAAAAGTACTCATAGATCGTTATAGGAATATAGAGGGAATCGATGATTGAAGAATTGGAATGTGACAGCCTCTTCATAGTAGTCTCTATAAGAATATGCGGTGAATTGATAGTGTTAACGAACGGAAAAGTAGAGCAATCGAGCCGGGGTAATTTGTCGCCTGGGAGAACCCGCATGGATTATCTTCGAGTGGTTTACTGCTGGTAACTCGGGGTAAAGCAATATAGTTTGGCTAGGATATTATAGAAATATATCCATAAATAATATTGGGGTTCACATGCATAAGGGGTGCGATGATACGAAGTTCAATCCTGATCCAAGTAACGTATCTTACCTTCTCTCAATTAGCTCTTCACTTTATGCAAATTTACTCTCTGCACCACAAATTCTCAAAATACCGTTTCTTACTTGATAGTCTGATCACTAGTAAATACGAAGCGAACTGTTCCCTGTGGATACGATAAACTCATACTTACTATTATACTGCTGAAATTTTGGTATGCTTGCCAGAATCTCATCAATAAGTCACCTCGACAATCTTTAAGCTTGTTCTTCAACCTTGAATGAGCACTCTCAAGTCAACCTTGTCACAACGAAAATTACATTAACCTAATAATATAATTTCAAAACATGAAACAATTGCAGGTATATCATAAATATAAATATAACACCTATTAGTTGTGGTCGTTCCTAAATGCATATTCTTATTGATCCATGCATCTACAAACTTTTCATTGTGAGGCAAGAGCCACGTATGTTTCACATAAGTCATGAAAAGACCCCAAGTTGAGCACACTTGTTCAAAATATGCCAAATTCATCTCAAAACCAATTTCTGTGGGTGAATGCATTAAACTCATCCAAACATCCATAATAGGTTGTCATTCAAGTGTGTTAGACACTAAGGTCTGGCATTTGGCCTTCACATTCTTAGCAATATGAAATTTACATAGTAGATGAGAAGCAACAGGAAAAACTTTCTCCATTGCATTCATCAATGCAATGTCTCTATCAGTAACAATAACCCCGGGTGATACATCAGGTATAAGAACCATGCTTCTTATTTTCTCTAAAACCCACATGAAGTTATCCCATTTTTCTTGCTCAATGTAAGCAAAAGCCACTGAAAAGGTGAGTTCAGTTGAAGTAACACCAACAACCTCGAGCAATGGCAACCTGTATTTGTTGGTTTTGTATGTGGTGTCGATAATTAACACAATATGAAATATATTTAGCAGTTTCATTGCATCTGGATGTGTCCATACAATGTCTCTAACAACATCTGAGTCTTCATGCCTTATGTGCTAATATACATAGTTATCTCTTTCCATTAACTTCATCAGGTTTTGCAACTCTGTCCGAGGACCCCTTAGTGCTGATCGAAAGGCTTGTTGAGCATTATAAATTTGCTTGATGGTAGTCACATTATCCTTATTGTCATCCTTCAATGTCAGTAAGATATTCCTTGGCTTTACCGTGTTCTTGGTCATCTCATTAAGTAAGGACAACTCATCAGCATTCAAACGACCAACATAGGCATGACCCTCCAAATTTTCTGCCACATCATGGTTATGATAACCACAAACTACATTAAGCCTCCAACCATCACCTGTATGTACTGATCTCCCTCTCAGCCTGAAAGGACATCCACATTTTTTTGTACCTGTAACATTACGAGTCAACTCTTTCTTGTATGGTTTATACTTTCCACTCTTTTCACATCCCAATACTAGCGTTGTTTTCAGACCATTCCTTCTTGCGTCTGACCTCAAAATAACCACAACAAAACCATGTGTCCTTTCCTTTTCACGAACCAATTTCAACAATTCATCTTAATTGCCAAATATCTGGTCAAACAAAGGTCAATATTAGCAACACACGGATCACCTAAACGTATGTTTCAAGGACTTATAAATTAAGTTACCTCAGATGTCGTAAAAGTATCAGAGTAATCACTAATCAGTCATCCCCTCCATAGGGTTGTCCGTCATATCAAACATCTGGGTTAAAGTCACATTTAGATTATAATTTAATCCCGGAATATATAATTATATATAAATATTAATTACCTCTGCATCGTTTTCAAAATCAGTTGCCGCATTGAGTTCTTCATAATTGTTGTCCCAACAGTTTTCTTCCATTTCTACATACTTTTAAGGGCCCGTTTGGTGCACATGATAGGATATGATAGGATAAGATAGGAGAGTTGGATAGTGACATGATAGGATAAGAGCATGATAAGCTCTTATCTTATCCTATATTTGATGTACACGAGGATAAGAAGACAGATCTGATTATTTTATCATATACTACGTTTGAGATGGACAGATTATAGTAGGATAGGATATAAAGAATATTAAAATGACAAAATTACCCTAATTACAAATTTAAATTATTTTTTTGCTTTTCAGCAAGCACACATAAATACAAATTTATTTTTTATTAAAAAATATTTAAATTTATTTTACAAAAAATAAATTTGTTAAAAATATCAAAATTAATATCAAAATTACCACAAAAAAACGTTATTATAGAGAGAGGATGGGAGAGATAGGAGAGAAAAGAGGGGGGGAGAGAGGGAGGAGAGAGAAAGAGGGGAGAAAGGAAAGATAGAGGGGAGAGAGGGAAGAGATAGGAGAGAGAAAGAAGGGGAGAGGGAGGGAGGAGAGAGAAATAGGGGGAGAGGGAAAAGATAGGAGAGAGAAAGAGGGGGGAGAGAGGAAAGAGATAGGAGAGGGAGGAGAGAGATAAGAGAGAGAGAAGAGAGAAAGAGGGGGGAGAGAGGGGAGAGAAAGAGATGATAAATGAGGAAGAATTTTTTTATCTTATCTTATTCTATCCTATCACTCCCTAACCCAGCTCCCCCCTCAGGATGAGAATTACACTAGAAGGAAAGGATAGGATAAGCAACATGATAAAGTTATCATATCATATTGGTGCAACAAACACATGATAAGTGATAGGATAGGAGGATCCAGACAATGATGTTGTCCGTCATTGTTCCGGAAAATGATGTCCATATAGGTACCCAGACAATGATGTTCGTAATACAATGTTTATAACTTACGGACATCCTTGTTTGTATAGTTTTAGAAGAAAAAAATATTGGTTACGAACAGGTTTGTCCGTTTGATTTTACGGACAAGATTGTCCGTAAGTTTGCAGGAATGACTTACGGACAACGTTGTCCGTAACATCATTACAAATAAACACGTCCGTAAACTGTAAAAATTTATGTACCCGTGCTCTGCGACGCTGCAATTCATCTAAGTGGGTAAAAAAACACTACTAAAATGAAACCACTTTCCTTAAATGTTGCTCAAAGTGAAACAAATATTTGTTTTTGTGGTATATTCTTCACCAATATATATGTTGTGAATACTTGAAGCAAATCATGTTAGTAGAAAGGAGACACAACCTTGTTCGGTGCCACTGTCTTCGAGAGAATGGGGTTTTGTTTCATCGAAGCTAAACAGTAATATATATATATACACACACACACACACACACACACATACACATACACACAGGTGGAAGTAATAGGGGCAGTAATGGGTTTTCAAAAATTTCAAAAACTATGGAGGGTGGGAATAGCAAAAATAATGGTGCCAAAAGTAAAGGCCCATATACCTACATGGAAACCAATGGATGGGTAAGGAAGCCTATATGATTTTGTAAACTAGTATGAAAAATGATGTATAATATTGTGACATTTTAAAAGTGAGACATCGTAATAGAAAACGCTAAGATGTACAACAACTTTAAGTGTTGCATTGTGAATAAATGATATTTTCACTTGGTATAACAAGTTAATTAATTGAACATAATTTTCTTGATTTTGTACACAGTCCCTTTTAGTAAAGATGGGGAACTCAACTTTGAAATCCATTGCAGCACAAGGTCACAATAGCTGATTCCATCACCTCTACCAACGCATCTCATGGATTTAAATGACTAGGCCAAGCTCCTAAACCCTAAAAAGCATGTTTATATTTTAAAAAGCCACCTTTATATATTAATTTTAAGGGTAAAATATCTTTTTGGTCCCTGTAAAATACCCCATTTTTGCTTTTGGTCCCTCTAAAATTTTTCGTTTTTAAGTGGTCCTCCTAATTTTTTTTTTTGCAAATCGTCCTTCCCCACAAATGGAGTGTGTATGGTGCTGAGTTGGCACATTCTCTGTCCTACATGGACTTTCCATGTGTCTGTGTGTTTATTGAATTTTTTTCCCAAAATTCACCAATATTTACGCGTGAGGTTTAGGGGTTCTTCTTCCCCAAAATTTCTGCAATCCCTATTTTATGATTTTCGCCATAGCTCTCGCCCTTCGTTCTTCTTGAGTTCGATTTCTCCCGTTCAGCCACAACATTTTCTCGCCGAAGATCAGCTCCAACTCACCACAATCGCTCTCAGTCGTAGCACTATCGTCGTCGCTCACATTCTCCGTCGAGTCATGCACGACAGAGGACGGCGGCGAATTGGCCCTGGTGCAAGAGCTAAGAGCCACTTGGCTAGCATGTACTCCGCCTTCCTCCACGATGGAACATGCATTCCTTTCTTTTTCAAGCTCTGCTTCGCCGCCTCCGACACAGCGGTGACGATCTGACAGAGATGATCCGATTTCCCGACGAAAATGTACGACAGAGACTGAAGGATCGCCTTGTAAGTCCCCGTCGATCGAGTTATCTCGAACTCTGATCGAAAATCGATATCAATTATCAACCTCTCACCTTCCACAATCACATCAATATATTCATATCACCTGAATCAAAAACCATAACATTCATTTTTAATTTTCGTTTGAAATTGAAAAAGGAAAGTTTGGGGGGAAAATAGAGTACTGGCAGGGTAAGATAGGGCTTTGTCCCATTTGGATTTGCAAATGGAAGAATCGTAACCGAGAGACGAAAGGCTTTCTGTGAGGATCTTTCTTAAATCGCCTTTTCGTTTGTAGACCTTGCTATTATTGTCAACGATCTTGGATATGTCAGCTAAGAGGTTTCTCTCGGAAACACTCACACATGGAATCAAGCTCTGCAAAAGGAATTAAAAGTGTTTGGAAGCTGAGAAACTGCCAGAAAACCGGGCCGGGCAATTAGGTTTTGTAATTACTTGTTACTTTACAATTAACCCTAATTTTAACCTAATTAATCAGTTTAATTCATATTTAATAATCTAATAATGTAAATAAATATTAACCACCTAGGTGACACGTACCTAGACTGACTAGGACAGAGAATGTGCCAACTCAGCACCAGACACACTCCATTTGTGGGGAAGGATGATTTGCAAAAAAAAAAAAAATTTAGGAGGACCACTTAAAAACGAAAAATTTTAGAGGGACCAAAAGAAAAAATGGAGTATTTTACAAGGACCAAAAAGATATTTTACTCTAATTTTAAAGTTTCATTATGCGGGATACTTTTATATTAAGAAAGCTCATATGGTAATCTATATATATTACTTTATTTTAAATTATAATAAAATAATTAATTAATAAATTTAAAAAATTATTATTAACATTTGTATTTTTTGTTCAAATTGAAAAAAATAATTAAAAAGCACATTAATAACTTTTGATAATATCTTTATTTTTCATTTTTTAAATTTAAAATGTATAATCCATTGTATCTTTTAGACTTTTTTAATTTTAAAAAAATATTAATTAAGAAGCACTCTCTCTATCTTTTAATTTTTTTTTATTTTAAATTTAAAACATATTATATGACATTTTATATTTAATTCCGTTTTATTTTCTCAATTTCTTCTAAAAAAATCAAAACAAAAATGTTATTTATACATTACACAAATTAAAATACTAGTTTAACAATAATAAATTCATAAAATGGTTTTTATTCATCAAAGATTCAAAACATAAGATAACAATTTTTTATTGGATTTATTTAAAGAATATGAGAAAAAAGATTGTGCACTGACAGTGTAAAAAGTTTTACACTGACAGTTAATCACAACCCTTGATTTATGGTAAGTTTGTTGGCTTTACTAATTAATATTTTAAAAGTCACATAAATGAAGAATCATGATTAAACGTCAGTGTAAAACTCTTTTACAGTGTCAGTGCATACTAATTAAACTCAAAGAATATTTCATTTTTAAAAGTTCGTTTTTTATTAAAAAAAAGAGATGGAAAATAGTATTGTTGCAATAGAATATTCTGATTCTGATTCCTTTAACAGTTAAGAATAAGAGAGAGAGAACCAACAAGGGGAAAGACTTGATAATAAGAATAAACCAGGTAAATTTGACACTTTAAAAATCAACTAATTCAGATCGAGTGCGTTAGTCATATTGTTAAAAATATTAAATTATAAAATATTTAGAAGATGTATCAATTAATAAAAAAATAAAATAGCAAAAGAATTAAATATAAGTTAATGTAAATACTAAAAATGATATAAGTTCTTCAATAATTTTAAAAAATGGCTCTAAAAATACGTTTAAAGTAAAATAATACGTTTTAAATTAAAAAAATGCATAAAAAAGTTCTTCAATCAATATTTTTAGTCATAAAAATAAGTTTAAGGTAAAAAAATATGTAAGTTCTTCAATAAATTAAAAAAATTCCTAAAAAGTTCTTGAATCAATATTTTTAGCCATAAAAACAGTTTTTAAAAAATACAATTTCAAACAAATTTTCTGTTTTTTAATTTTCAAAAAAAAAAATCTTTAAAATTAAATTTATCAAGCAAATATTTTTTGTTTTCTCATTTTAAAAATAGTTTTTAAAACATAATTACCAAATGAATTTTTTTTACTTCTCTTCTTAAAAACAAATTTTAAAATGCATTTACAAAATCATTTTTAAAAACTAAAAAACAAAACTAAATCAAACATGCCCTTAATCTCACCATCTATTAAAAAAGTTATCAAAATGCTAAATGCACATTTGGAAACCAACATGATCCTTTCCGTTGATAAAGATGAAAATATTTTACTGATAAATCTTCAATCCAATTTTTTGCCGTAGGATAAGATTTTTCAAAATTAATTTACTTGTAAGGTGAATAGTTAATACACACATAAAAATATATTTATCATCAATTGAATTTAAAATATATAATAAAATTGGTCCTAATGAGTGTTTTAAGGGAAAGAATTAAAGATTCATATAAAAGGTTTTTATGGTTACACCCTCCAATAATTTTTTTATGTTTAATTTTTTAATAAATATTTTTAAGACACTGGTTAACATTTTTAAATTAAAAAAAATTAGAACTGAATACACTTTTATTTTAATTTAAAAAGGTATTAATTTTTTAAGTTGACATAGTGTGATCAGATCACGAGGCAAGAGCAATTAAAAAAACCAGAAAAGTGGGTTGGTGTTAGCCTTGGAGTGGGAGTTTGGTGTTGCCGCTTGTGAGGGCTGTCTTTATTACCTACCGCGGAGACGGACTGGCCGAGGAACCAAACGGGACCTTCTTTTCCATTCTTCTCTCTCTGTAAAAGTAACACAACACAACAACCTATACATACATACATCACAAGTTTGATTTCAACAACACACTTTCATACATACATAGTATCACTACCACTTTTTCTTGTTTTTTCAGCCATGGCGTCTGCAAAGCTTAACTCTCTATCTTCTCAGTGGATCGCCAACAACACCTTCTCTTCTCGCCGCGGATCCTCTTCTCTCTCCGCCTCTCGCCGAGTCTCTCTCCCGATCCGCGCCTCTTCTTACACCGATGAACTCGTCCAAACCGCCGTTAGTTCTCTTCTTCCTTCTTTTCATCGCCCCCTCATTCAATTCTTTCTAATTCCATCGTCTTCGTCTCATTAAGATTTTAACTTTGCTCTTGTGTTACACACCCTTTGGTGCCTTTGGTTTTGTTTCTTGATTTATTTTATATTTTCTTCAACAATTAATTATCTGTGATATTTCCTTGATTTTTCCGTATTTGTATCATTGTTTGACTGACATTTTACTAGTACTGTAGCATGTCGAGATGTTGTTATGTGTTAGATCAAGATTCTAGTGTAGTTATCAGAAGAACAATTTTTTTGTTTGTTAATTGGTTTCTTTCTTGGTTGTATTATAGAAATCTATTGCATCTCCTGGTCGTGGAATTCTTGCAATTGATGAGTCAAATGCAACCTGTGGGAAGCGTTTGGCATCCATTGGATTGGACAATACTGAAACCAATCGCCAGGCTTACAGGCAACTTCTGCTGACCACACCTGGTCTTGGTGAATACATTTCTGGTGCCATTCTTTTGAAGAAACCCTTTATCAGTCAACTACTGATGGAAAGAAGTTTGTGGATTGCCTCCGTGAGGAGAAGATTGTACCTGGCATTAAAGTTGATAAGGTTTATTTGTTTATGAGCAATTTAAGATTGTTATCTCTGTCATTGGCATCATGTCTCACTGGTTATGAACTTGCTCAGTAGTTATATTTTAAGTTTATCTCTCTTTTTTTAGGGTTTGGTCCCTCTGCCAGGGTCAAACAATGAATCTTGGTGCCAAGGGTTGGATGGATTGGCTTCTAGATCTGCTGAATACTACAAGCAAGGTGCTCGATTTGCCAAGTGGTAAGTTATTCTTTGTTTCTTCTTTATGAATCTTTCTTGTTGATAGGATGCATTGAAATTGAGTTGAAATGGTGGTGGTTTGCTTTTGTAATATACAGGCGGACAGTTGTTAGCATTCCATGTGGTCCTTCTGCATTGGCTGTTAAGGAAGCAGCGTGGGGACTTGCACGTTATGCTGCTATCTCTCAGGTATTCTTGCACTGATAAAGCTTTATTTTTTGAAATGAGCTCATTCTTGGAGTAACACATATTTTCGGAGTTTATCCCTTGGTCCCTGTCATGAACCAACTATCCCAAAAGCTTAGGCTATTGGGTGAAGGTCACATGAATGGTTTTATTCTAATAGTCCCCTTCACCATACTTACTTGAAAAGGGCGGTTCTTTCATTTTTGAAGGGAGTGAATTTTGATCATGGATTTAATTCAGTCTGTGGTAACTGATAAATAATGCCAGTGGATATTTTAAAAGCACATATGCATAGATTTTCAGGTTTGATTAATGGTAACCATATAATGTTTTAAAGTTTAATGAACTTTGGTGGTTTCATACTTGATGTCAGTGTATATACTACACTTTGTTTACTGTTTGTCTCAAGCAAGGCGTTTTACACTCATACTCTGCCTCTATGACCTCATAAGATTAATTTGATTGGAAATAAATAAAAATAATACAGCCAAGTAGGTACATATAATGCAATATTTGAAATAAATTAATAAATAAAAACTATGTTTCAGCTTTAACCAGTTTTCTTTTAATAGAATTTATGGATGCCATATGTGTTCTATTGCAGGATAACGGTCTTGTGCCAATTGTAGAGCCTGAAATTCTTCTTGATGGGGACCACCCAATTGAGAGGACTCTGGAAGTGGCTGAGAAGGTCTGGGCAGAAGTCTTCTTCTATCTGGCTGAAAACAATGTTACTTTTGAGGGGATTTTGCTAAAACCTAGCATGGTTACACCTGGAGCTGAACACAAGGAAAAGGCTTCTCCAGAAACCATTGCCAAACATACACTAACCATGCTTAGAAGAAGGGTTCCTCCTGCAGTACCAGGAATCATGGTACAGTTACTGCACCTTTTGTTTCCTCTTCACAAAGTTTCATATGTGATGTATACCTATTTCCTCTGTACAAATTGTTCCTAGGATTACCTTAATTCAGAATCTTTAAAAGATTGATATCACCAATTGCAGTCGCTAATTTGGATGGATGCATGACATACATATCATGATGATACTTAAATTAGTGTTGCATTTCAAGTTTAAGTTATACTTTTGAAATTCAGAAACGCTAATTTAAACTGTAAACTATGTTCTATTTGTATTTTCAGTTTTTGTCAGGTGGACAATCTGAGGTGGAAGCAACACTAAATCTTAATGCTATGAACCAAAGTCCAAACCCATGGCATGTTTCTTTCTCCTATGCACGAGCTTTGCAGAACACTGTGCTAAAGACTTGGCAAGGACGCCCTGAGAATGTGGAAGCTGCTCAGAAGGCTCTTTTGGTGCGTGCCAAAGCAAACTCCTTGGCTCAACTTGGACGATACTCTGCCCAGGGTGAAAGTGAAGAAGCCAAGAAGGGAATGTTTGTCAAGGGCTATACCTACTAAAAGTTTAGGTGTTCATGCCTTTGGCCTTCGGTTGATTTGTTTTGACTATTTATCATTCCTTGTTAGTAGTCAAATCTGAAGAAACTTTAGATGTGTTGTATTTTTTCTGTTTTTCAACTTCTAGCAATGAGTTTGAATAAAGTCAGCTAGAGAGAAAGCTTTTTCTTGGTGCAATCGAGGTTGGGGATTAGTAAAAAACCAAAATGGAAAAAACAAAAGAAAAGGAAAGTTTATTACTTCCTTGTTATTTATTTGCAATTTTCATATATTTTGTTCTTAGTAGTCCCCTTGTAAAGGGAGGCTTCATATCTGCCAATTTAATCAAATATCATATTATTCCGTGACTGTGACTGCCATATTTGTTTAGTGCTGCAGAGTGAGAATAATAATATGCCATGACTGTTTCTTTAAGTTTTTTGGTTAAAGATTATTTTTATCATATAGTTAGAGCATTGCTTCTGCACTTGCCGAAATATTTTGACAATCCCATGTTTATTTTTTATTAATTTTGAAAAGAAGTGTTTTTTGTTCTAAATAATGTTTAAATTCTAAGCTGCTTTGAATCTAAATAATGTACATTCTAAATTATTTTTCAATTTTCATAAAAAGTAAGCTAATTGAAGTGTATAAAAAATGATTTTAAGAAGGTATTAATATGTAATTTATTGTTTTAAATTTTTACATAAAATAGAAGTTAATCTTATTTAAATATGATTATAAAAAACACTTTTAATTTTAAAAAGTAGTTATAACTACAATTCTTTCCAGAAGTTACTCAAAGTAGTTATTTTAAATAATTAGAAAATTATTCTTTTAGATTTTAATTTTTTTAAAGGTAAAATAAATATTCTAAAAGTTTATAGAGTTTTTTTTTTTTTTTTCAAAAAGTGATTTTTTCTAAAAGAATAAAATCAAACACATGCCCACTTAAACCCATACATCATTTGTATGGCAACAATTCGTAGGACTGATGGTGAAAGAAGGCAAGCATCATTGTGTGAGCCATGAAAAAGCAACCTTTAGCATGTTGGCGCAAGAAGCTTGTGCAAGTAACAAAATACAAATACTAATGAATCTTGACATTTCTTTTTCTGTTTTCTGGTTACGTAGTATTACTGAAAGCTAAGCGAGAAAGTATAACTTGTTTGTTTGCTCCTTGTAGGTCTTGAGTTGAGACAACTAGCAAAATGTGATCAATTCATACCTGTATTTCTGTAAGTTAATATATCACTAGTATTACAAAGTGCAACCTATATTGGTATAATACTCAAAATATGTGCCTATACCCTATACAAATTGATTCTCCAAAATTACTTAATCCTTCATTCTCCCACTGCTAGTTATACGTGACAAAAACCTTGATATGAAATATGAAGTACTGAGTACACATAAAAATACATAAATTCAAACCCTTCTAGTTTTTCTTTTTTTTTTTTTTAATTATTATCATTGTTTTGAACACCACAAAAGATGTTTTATCTCAAACTACTCTAGGATGTTAAGAAAGTCTGTTTTTCAGTTTTTATGTTTTATGGCGGCAATACTATAAATAAATAATTTTATTTATAAAAAATAATTTTTCAAAACAAACTTAAAAAACAAAAAAACAAAACAAAATTAAACACATCCAAAATTGTTTTTCATACATTCTTCTCCTGATAAACGTCTTATCTTTTTCGTTATTTTAGAGATGACCCTCATAGTCTTCTAGTCTTTTTCGAAAACTAATTTATATAAATACATATTTTCAGACCCAAAGCAACTCACAAACTACAAATTTCATAAACCAAATTGTATATTAAGTCATTTTCTACTTTTCAAGTTTTATCTATGCTAAACAGTAGTTACACACTTACAATTGTATCCAAAACGTGTTACTTCCGTTTTCATTTTTCAATGTCATTTTGTTCAAACACTGAACAAAAGCCAACGAGGTTCAACATATATACCATGATATCAAAATTAGTAATTACTGTACAAAGAATTGATGGGAAAAGATATAGAAGTCAAGTTACCCCCACCCCCCACAAAAAAAAAGAATGCTATGTACTGCATCCTCCAGTTGTAAAATGACCCTGTCACTAACCAACTATTTTCTTGTTTCAAATGGGACAGTTAATCTCCTCAAGGTTTGCTCGGCGATTTCTTGCTTCATATTCACAGATGATCCATTATTTTGCTTCATTCAAGAATTAGTATCTTCCAACTTCAAAATGAATCTGTTCCGTTTGCATTAACAGATTGATTCAAAGATGCAGGGCTATACAGTAATAATGTCGCCTCCAAACCTTTCCTTGCCTCTAGAAGAGGGAAGTAGGAACCACAAGATTTAGGCGAGGTACATTCACCTTGGGCTTCTTTAACTTGGCGTAAGCTCATTATAATTGGTTACTTAATTGTGATCCTTCTTACTTTTCTTTAGCAACATTGACATGTGATTCATATACTCACTGCCTGCTTGCTTTCCACCCATCAGCCATTGCAGAGCCTCAGCTGCAGCATCTTTTTCTGCACTCTTCTTATTGTTACAAGGTTGGCCCATTATCTGCATTCCGTTGAACTCAACTGCAGCCTGAAACTGACTGTTCTTCAACTGTTTAGTCATGTAGACCGGTGCAGCATATCCCGCTCTTGTAAGCAAGGTTTGGAGCTGACTTTTAGAATTGTCACCCCCAGGTCCACTCTCAGTCCTTGAAACCAATACTGGATGTGAGGCCATGGCAGATTTCTTTGATGGTTTAAGAACCTGGCGACCAAAAACAAATCTGCCTTCACATTTATTGCTGGAAATCAGCAACCGTACTGCAGATAGAAGCTCATGATACGAGTGTATGCCCATTCTTGGAAAAAGTAGCTGCCATACATAAAAAATCAACTTTTAATGTAATCAATGCAGGTTGGACAAGAGAAAAACATTAAACCAAAATGCTACTTCCATTAGCATTAAAAAACTATTTTCAAGTTTTTGTTTTCAATAGAACAGGAAGCTGGTAGGAGCATGAAATTAATTTGCAACCTACTTTGGCCTGAATTAAGTCATCAAGTTCTCTCCTTATACTCTGGTACATGTCAGCAACAGCAGGTTCCATGAAAAACTCCAGATATCCTCCTAACATTTTAAGCGATTATCCTGATAGAAAAGGGATTCAATTCTAGTAAAACATCATTTAACTAAAACTTAGACCACAATTTGAAATTATAGCATTTTAAAGAATATAGATTAAACAACAAATGAACAATCACATGGCACTTACACCATCTCCTTTTGATAAGCTTCCACCAAACAGAAGTACCACTGAATCAGACACAGCTGTTGAGTCACGGAGAAAAACTGAGTTCACTTTTATCTTCTCATTAAAAACTAGCCATGGATATGGAATTTTAGTTTCTCGAGCATTCACTGAGTTCTACGCAAATGGAATGGACATTCAATTAAAAAAAGAAAGCAAAAAAATCAAAAGACGGCATAAAAACCTGAGTACAAGTATTTAAAGAGTTTCATAACCAACAACAAATTATAAAGATGAATGGACTAACCGAATATAAGAGAACTTGACCATCCTCCATTGTTTTCAAAGAGAATGACTTTTCGTTATGCTGCAAATGAAATTCTATCTTACTTATTTGATAGTCCCAAAACACAATATACTAAATATATAATATTAACACATTGCTCCAAGTAGTAAACTATTTTTCCAAGGACAGCGACCCAAGGCTAAATTTTAGAATGGGCATAGTTTAATATGATAATTTGATGGCCAAAAGTTGTTTGAATAATGATAAATTTTCAATAATACAATTGAGTTAAATATACTATAACTAAAATATAGAAAATACCATCATGTATCACAACTTTCACTAAAGAAAACACTATTTTTTTTAATTTGAACTATATTTAATTATTTTTCTTCATATACAATTAAGTAAGAAAATTTAGAATTACAAATAGTACAGGACAGATTTGATACAAATAAACTGCTTTAGAATAATGCTAGAGTGAAAACTATATATCACAAAAAAATCACAATTAGGCTCACAAAGCCATTAGATAATTAACTGCCTTTTAAATCAACGACTTGCAGAGCTTGGTTGTGAGAAGAAAATTAGGATTTAACAAAGATTAGATTATTAAGGAAGGGTGCATTAGGGAAAAGATCTAATGAACATGTTAATATGGGTGTCATTTTAAAGCAAAAAGAAGAGGTTTGAAGAGGCATGTACCCCCTCCCCTCTTGATCCCAAACCTACCATCCACCGCTGATTAGAGGGGAATGACTTCGATATTGATATATCGTGTTTCTCATAAAAAAAAACATACCACAACAGAACAAATTCCAGGATATAGACCATAGCAAATAACTGCTCGGATAAGATTCACATCATAGCTCCATGCGTTGCAGCTGGTTATGTTGCTATCAACTAATCCAATCTCCTTGAGCAGGCATATAAACTCCCCCCGAAGAGCATCAATAGCTTTCATGGACTGTGATGAAAGAAAATTTTTCCAGCAGTATTCATACCCACTCTGGTCTATCTCAGCATCCTTCCAACCCTCATAAGCACTTACAAGTGCTAGGTGGTCACTGTATTGACCGGAGAATTGAGCTTTTGCTGCATCTGCAAGCTACAATGAGGAATTTTGAACTATCAAATAATGAAATCCAGTCAAGACATGGCCATCAATATCCAAGTTGCAAAATAAATGGGCTGTTATATGTAATGCTTGCATGAAAGTGACCATATCCGTTAAAAACTTTAAATATATTTGATTAACTGGAAAAGTACTTATTCTAACTAACCTCTTACATTGAGAAAAATGTCAGAAAGCACTATCCAGAATGTTCAGAATGCACTTGTATCTGCTATATCATTTCTACCATTCCTAAGACTGTTCAGGAAGCACCATCCTATACAAGATGTCAACCTATACAAGATGGTGACAGACAATGATTGATGAAATGCCTAGAGTCAAATCACAAATGGAATCTTGTTTCCATTCTGCCCGGTGAGTCTACAGTTGGTTGTTGGTGGATTTTTATCATTAAAGTGAGACTTGATGAATAGGTGGATCAATTGAAAGCTCACCTTGTGGCAAAAAGTTATTGATAAACCGCTATTTATATATTTATTCTGGGTATTTGAGTGAGTTATTTGACATTTATGGTCATTATTATTATTTGATATCTCATTTATTTTCCTTTATTTTGTCACAGAAATAAAAAGGAGATTTGATTAGATAAAGGAGAATCTTTAGCGAAATTTGGCCAAGAAAAGTAGATTTGATGAAATAAAAGAAGATTTGGTGAGATAAAGATAGAATCTTCAGTGAGATTTGGTCAAGAAAAGAAGATAGGATAAAATAAAAGGATAATCATTCACAAGATTTGGAAAAAAGATTTGATGGTGATTTTTTTATCTATCTTGAGTTGCACTTTCAGTTTCCAAATTTAGAAAGATAATAAAAGAGGAAATAAAGTTAGAATCAAATTGGGATACTTGCAACTCTTATAAAAGGCATCTATGACTAATCAATCATCCCATCCAGCTATTCATCTTTCTACTCTCATCTTCTCAAGGTTCTTCAAGCGCGGTGGCTTTCTACAATAGGATTTGGGAAACTCTTTGAGTGAAGCAATACTGTTGAAGGAGTTTTTCTCTTCTAGTATTTCCTAGTAGTTTTTGTTGATTTATATTTTATTATGAGTATCTAACTACCTAGCCAAATGGTTATGGTGGATCTTAAGTTGTGAACTTGATTTGAACCTGTTTTCCCTTTATAAATTATTTTCTTTTATAATTGTGTTTTCCTTATTGTTTTATTATATCAAGAATTGATCACCCTTTGTAAATCTTAGTTAGTTGAGTAATAGGCAATCGTACCATTCTCAATTAATGGATCTATAAGGTAAACTGGATCTAGGGTTTTGTATGATCAATCTTAATCCTAGGTTTCCAATCAGTTATTAGATTAACAAACTTATTGATTTTTTATGTTTTCTTAATTCATTATCTTGCTTGATCATTGGGGATAGTGTTTTAAGGAAAAAATTATCAATATTGCATGATCATTGGGTATTGATAGTATTAGAATAAGTGATTGGCAATTAGTTTGACATAATTTATAAGTGAAATTGGGGGAAAATCTAGTAAGCACTTAATTAAGTGAAACCAAATGCCCTTGGCACTTCCATAACTGAATCCTAATTGTAATTGATTGCTACCTTGTTTGACTTTCTTTCTCTCTTTCCTCATTTAATTATTTTTCTCAATCAACAAATCAAATCTTAATATTTCTCTCTTATCACATTATTAAGGATTTAATTTAATTTAATATTGTTAATTAATCTTTGTGGGACGATATTTGGGGTTTTAAATACTCCATTTTACTCTAATTGATGGGTACACTTGCCCGTAGATAAAACTCACACAGTTATACTCAAATTTTTGGCTCAAATTATGGTGAAACCTTCTCATTAATTGCTAAAATGGCTTTTGTTCGTGTTTTCTTATCTATGGCTGCCATGAAACATTGGCCTTTATATCAGCTGGATATTAATAAGTGCCATGCTACATGGTGACTTGGAGGAGGAGATTTGTATGGAGCTACCATTGGGGTTTGTTGCTTAGGGGAATTAAGTCATTTGCTAATTGCAAAATTCCTTATATCGTTGAAACAGTCACCTTTGTCCTTGGCTTGGGAAGTTTAGCAAATTGTGAAGCAGATCATTAAGTGTTCTTTAGATGCTCACCATTGCAGTGTTGTTACAAGTGATGATCACAAAGGCATCGAGGACTTGAAGCAACATTTATTCCAACACTTTCAAACTACAAACTTAGGTTGATAAAGATATTTCCTCAGGATTGAAGTGGTGCAATCACATACAAGTGCCAGAAATCGGTCAGAGAATTAAATTATCTCACTATAACTAAACCATATATATCTTTTCACGTTAGTATAGTAAGTTGATTTCTCAACTCTCCTTATGATAGTCATTAGGATGTTGTATTAATCTTAAGGGTATATCCAGGGTAGTTAATAGCGCGCTATAGCGGCGTAGCGGTGCGGAGCGGACCCCTAGCGCTATACAGAGTTGCGTAGAGTCGCAGTTTAGTGTAGTGGTCGTCGCGGCCGCTATAGCGGTGCAAATAACGGCCTATAGTGGCGCTATTTGGCCTGTAGCGGTGCAAAAAGTGACCGTTTAAGTGCCTTCTTAAAAAGTGACCGCTATGCCTGAAGGTATGTCTGAAATTTCCCAATAATTCCCTAAACAAGTGATCATTTAAGTGCCTTTTATGGGGTATTTCAAACATTTTAGTCAAAAGAATCACCGCTTCCACCACTTGCATCACTTCGGGTCAAAAAGATCTTTAGAAAGATCTTTAGACATTAGAACCTTCACATTCAGTTAGTTGTGCCTCCCTCAGCCTCTGACTCTCGCGACCCACCCCTCTCTCCGACCACCATCTGCGCTTGTCTCTGGCGAATCACCAATGGCTCTTTCCGGCAGCTCTCAGGAGACTCCTTTGCCTCTGTTTTTTCAAGCTTTCCCCTTGTTTTTGTTCTGCTGCAGGCTATTTGCCTCAGGTTTTCTTTTCTTGTTTTGTTTTGTTTCTCTTTCCATTGTTCTTTTATTCTCTCCCTTGTTCTCTCCTTTCTCTTAATCTGTTTTCTGTTATCTATCTCCCTTGTTCTCTTATTTTGAATGTCGAGATTGAGTTTTTTTAGCATTAGTATAAATTATATAAATTGAAAAAAAAAAAATCAAAATAGCGGTCATCCCGCTATACGCTATACCGCTATAGCGTTTTTGGGGTCCGCCGCTATCCGGGATTGATAACTATGGGTATATCAAGGGATCACTTAAAAATGGTTGATTTATGCAGACAAAGGTCACGTTGATATTATTGGACATTCAAATGTAGATTGGGCGGGAAAAGTTAGTGATAGGAGGTCCACTTTGAGCTACCGTGTTCTTATTGCAGGGAATCTAATCTCACGAAAAAGCAAGCAATTGGTTGTTGTGAGATCTAGTACAAAGGTTTGATATTATGCTATGGCTCACACTACATGTGAAATTTTGTGGCTGAAACCCTACTTCAACAATTAAAGTTTGCGAGATAGGTCCTCTAAAGCTTGTTTGTGATGACCAGTCAGCTTTACACCTCCCTTCAAACCCAAACTTTCATGAGAGAGCTATACACATTGATGTCGATTGTCAATTTATCATTTTATTTAGGAAAAGATTCTTGCAGACATAATCAAGACTTCGTTAATGAGTTCCAGTGTTCCATTGATCAACTAGCAGACACCTTCACCAGAACCTTGTGGAGTCCTAGGATAGCATGCAAATGTAACAAGCTGGATGGATATAACTTATATTCTAGCTTGAGTGGTAGTATTGATTATGTTGAATTATTTTCTGAATCTTCCTTCTTTCCTTTTATTCTTTGATATGATATTGTTTGCTTAGATATTGTTAACACATCTGTAGTCTCTCTCAATCCCTATGTTTTAAGGATTTCTATTTTATGTATATGGTGTGTGTGTGTGTGGGTGTATTGCACCATCTCTTCAAATAATAAGATCAGAAAATTATCGGGTTCAAGTGTAAGATGCCCAAGTCTATAACTGAGTTGACCAAGAAAGGGAGATTTCTCTTGGAATGCAAATGCTCAAAAGGCTATTGAAAAGCTAAAAGGTTGTCTCACCTTGCTACCAATTTTAGCCCTTTATGATTTCTCAAAGGACTTCACCATCAAGTACCATGCCTCCAAATCTGACCTTGGTGTTGTATTGATACAAGATCAGTGTCCATTAGCTTATTTCAGCAAGGATTTAGCCATTAATGCATGATCAAAATCAGTATATGAGAAAAAGACCATGGCCCTCATGCTGGCAGTGCAACATTGGAGGCATCGCTTGATGGGGAAACCTTTTAAGGTCTATGCAGATCATAAAAGCCTAAAACACCTACAGCAAAGAGTAACCACTAATGATCAACACTATCGGCTCTCTAAGCTAATAATGGAATACCAATTTGAGGTGATCTATACAGGGCCTGCAGTAAACGCCTTATCCAGAATTGAAGAGGATAAGGAATGTCATTACCTAGCTTCTACTATGGTACTCCTCTACTCCCTATTGGGTTGATTTTACTACATTGTTGGAGGAAACTCAGAAGGATTCAACTCTCCTACAGCCCAAATCAGATCCAAGATAGCAATTGGATTCTTATCCTAGCTATATATTGCTCAATTCATGAAAGATCACCAATTCCAGCGTTTTTACAAGTTTCCCCAGCGATCCCACTGTGCTCACCAGAATATGATCTATTGTGTGAATGGGATTGGAAGGCAGTATGGAATTCATAGGATCTGATCCTACGAGCAAACACACTATTTTGACAACCTTGCAAAAGATATATCATACAATATAGAACAGCAGAAATAAATTATTGTATGTGTACCGTGAGGCAACTGTTTTGTAAAAAAAAACAAATTGCCCTATTGTACTAGCTATATAACACACTATCAAATTTTACCAAGCAGGCGGACAAGGAAAATGGAATAAATAAAAGACTTGGTTTTAATTTGCTGTCACAGGTAAGAGGCAAGATTTATAATTCATTTAGGTTTACACATACACTATTAGTCTATTACTTATTGAATATTTTTCTTTGCATGAACAGACTTCCTGCATTATGTGGGTATGTGCAAGAAAAGAGAGTGCCAACTAAAATAAATTCCAACAGAGTCTGGGTTCCTTATAGAAAATTCAATTGAAATTAGTGTCCAAACAATAGAAACAAAAGATAAAAAGAGATCACAATATAGTTATGTAATATGTTCATGCTTTTCAAGTGAGGAACAGATTAATACAATTAAATTTCAAGTGACATTCGGGGAAAAAAATCCTTAGCTTTTCAATCATTAGTCAATCAACTAAACAGGGACAACTTACATCTTTTTTATCCAGTGGTGTTAGAAAAGGATCTCTCACACTAAGTCCCGCAACGACAGTTAATATGGGATCCAGGCAATTGAAAATAGCACCTAATATGAGCATCTTGCCAAGTTTGGGTTCCATAGGAAGCATTGCTAGATAGCGCCCTGCAAGTGAAAGACCAAGTATAAGTATTCATCATTTCGGGGAAATAATTAATAGCCAATTTTCCAGTACTCGTGAGGAATCAACCTACCTAGAATAGTAAGATTCTCATTCTCATCCAATGCACCAATTATTTTTAAATATTCAACTGCATTTTGTACCTACGAAAAAAATCAGACAAAAATAACAGGTACGAATTTATATATAAATAATCAACCCAATAAATGAATTTATTTAAATAAAAATATGTGTGCATGAATTGATGGAGTGCTAGAGAATAATCAAACTTATTATTACCGCAAGTGTCTCGGGAGACTGCAAAGCCCTAGACAAAAACTCAGATATACTTCCAAGTCTTAAACTTTTGATTTGTAAACAGAGAGATTGCAATGGTGTTCGCAAAATTTCTGGCAATTGATACTCTGCAAAAGCATCATACACACATCTAGGATAGAGATGGTAACACTCTCCTGGTTGAACACGACCAGCTCTTCCTCTTCTCTAGAAAAACAGGAATCAGAGGAAAAAGACACAATAATATCAACATCAAACATCTAATAGTCTCATGGTTAATATTTAAGATCATGATTCACTAGTAGGAGTTTATGTGAAGAATTTTGGGGATATCACATTTTGCTACCATGATCCGTGAATGTCATAGATTTTTTATTTCCATCCCTAATTTTTTTTTAAAAGAAGGCACATATCCAAGCATGTCAAGATAAGGGCAATTTCCAGACAAGGCTGTTACTATTATCAGCAGCAAGAAAATGCACTCATTCACTTGAATGACATATGCAATGTTGCCCAAAGTTCATGTGAAATATCTAATACAGTCTAATCAGACATTAACCTTGACAGCCAATTCAGATGGGCTGGCTGAAAATTGCCATAAGTTTGATGGATTAGGATTTGAATTCTGAGTGTATCATTTTTAAAGATCGATGAGAAACTACAATTGCCCAAAAATGATGGTATCAAATCCTAGAGAATAAAACGTTAGTTTCTAATTGAATAATTTTATTTACACAAGGCACCAAACATGGAAGTATAATCATGTGCACATCCCACCCACCCCCAAAAAAAATTCAAATTGTTCATAGCCCTTTTCATATGTAAATGATATTATAGTTTCTTATATGGCACTGATGCAGTAAACTGGGGATCAATTATAATTACATTTCAGATTTCAATTATTTTACTGTTATTTGCAGAGGAATTTTTTTAGGTTGATATCAGGCAATTTCAAGGCAAGTACGGTAGAATTAGAGTTTTAGTATGATATTATATGCTTCAGCCTTCAAGATCTATCATTTTATATTATTAGAGTTATCTCATGTTTATTTGTAGGAGCAGCCAAATGATGGTGTTCTAAGTCATTTAAAAAGTCATGTGACCTTTTAGTGAACTTTGATGGCTGAAATTTACTTAATCCACATGCAATTATAGATGTTCAAGATGCTAGTTACTAGGGTTAATTGTAAGTCTTTAGAAAGCCCTGAAGACTTAGGTCTGAAGCTCTCTGTAGGATTCTGACCTAGAATTCCATTATTCCACCTCAGACTTCTATATTTTCTTGACTACCCACAAAATGTTCTTCCTTTATTACTATTTCTGATGTGTAACTCAAGCTCTTGGTGAAATGATAAACAAGCTCCATATAATATGTCTAGTGTATACTTCTTTCCAAAATCATCATTGAGACAGTACTAGAACAGAACAGACACTCTCCTCTCAACTGACTGCAAGATTAAGAACTAAGCCTAAGTCCAGCAAAAATATGCAGAGTAGTTATCATACAAAAAATTTACACTCAAATTCATATTATTACCAATATAACACCATAAATAAGGGTAACAGAATAAAAAAATTGTGTCTAGTAATATTGAACATATTATAAAAATGATTAATGCCAGATACATAATTAACTACAGTATAACCTTACTTGTTGAGCAGAACCTTAGAAATCCATGTAGGAAGCAAACAAGGCGTGTTATTCAGTGCATCATATGATGATTCTTTTGCTTTTCCACAGTCCAGAACAAAAACAACATCATTTATTGTGATACTCGTTTCAGCAATATTTGTTGCTAGAACTATTTTTCTTACTCCATCTTCAGGCTCTTCAAATATTAACCTCTGCATATCCAATATGTATAACCTATCAAAATATTGATCTTAAGCAGGAAGACCAAGCACGTACGTACCTCCTTTCTTTAACAAAGAACAGTGCATGTAATATATTGTTAAAAGTAATTTTCAGACATGTCAATATAGGATCTGATATTTTTATTATGCTATCTTATTTTCAAACATACAATTTTACCAAAATTGTTACGATGATACCACAATGGAGTGTCTAACAGGTTAGATGGTACATGCAGATTATTAAATCAACTCCAACAATGAGTTGTCAATAGACAGAATATTACCTGCTCTGAACTAGCCATTGAGCCATGACATGTAAGCAACAAAACACGATTTGGTTCTCCCAAGACAGTATGTGTCAGGAGCTTCTCTTTCAGAGAGCTTATATCATCCCATCCAGTCATGAAAACCAAGACAGCACCAGGCTTTTCTTTCTCACAAATATTGCATAAGATATATTCTATGAGACTAAAACCTATGCAGTCAGGATTCCAACATGCCAAAGACTCCTGTGTATGTGGGCTGTAATCTTTGAAATCAGCAGCTCTAATTGCATCCTGGTCATAGTATTTTTTTTAAACGAACCAAAATTTAAAAAACAATACTAAACAAGTACTGAAGCAACTGCAGTTCAGAATTTCTTGACTACCTCTACAGCAGAAGCAATTTGGCTTTTCCTCTTTCTTGGGGCCTGTTTGTTCATTTTCCACATCCTTTCTTGACCATAATCATCAATTTGATTACAAGGAGTCAATCTATAGCCCGTCATTTCAAGAATGTTCTCCAAAAAATGAGTTCTAACGGGGTATGTAAAGCCCTATATTAATAAGAATATCCATGCAACCAATAAGAAAACAGAAAAGTCATAGTTGTATCAAAATATTATCCTTCCTATCATAAAAAATTTAAAATGTCTATCCCAAGAAAAGGGTAATAAAACTTCTTAATTAAAATAGAAACTACTCAGAAACATGAACTCTTGAGCAATTTCATTCCCATTTATGATGATATTATACCTAGTTTGCACCCACTTACTCAATGCTACCAAATTATCTAATTTATATCTTTCTACCAATGTTTTTGAAACCAGATCAGCCATTGAACTGATGAAAGCACTGTTTCATGATTTAATATTTAACTGTAGCCAAACTGTGGTTGAACTGGTATGAAATAATAATAATAATAATACAAACAAATGAAAGTTTATTATATACATAGAAAAAAGTACTTATTAGAAACATATGTGTGTTGGGCTAGAGGTTGAGCGGTTTGTAATGCACAAGAGGAGACGAGTTTGATTCCTGCCAAGTGACTTCATGCATTTTTCAACTTAAAAAATTGAACCAGTTCATTGACAAATGGGCAGGTTGGCATGGTTCACTGGTTTTACAGTTGGTTTGACAGTTCTGAAGTTGGTTTTAAATCTGTGGTTTGTTTGGCCTGACCAAACCGATTAATGGTCTGGTTCACTGTCGAACCAGATGGTTCAGTCAAGATTTTAAACCAAGCTTTCTACTCAAGAAATTCATGATCCATTGACCATAGAAATTCCCAAAGACCTGTAACGCACCGGAATTTTCATTATTGGAGCCCCATTAAAGTATGAAGAGAAGAGCTCTGCATCTAGGGTAGCACTCATCAAAATCAGTTTCAGTTCAGGTCGACGAGGAAGGAGATCTTTAAGGACAATGAGCATAAAATCTGTCATAAAAAATTAAGAACATGAATATTCAGAAGAAATATTCTGAAAGTCAAAGACTCAATCAAGTTCAGAATTCTACCTTCATTCATCCCACGTTCATGAATTTCATCCACAATAACATGAGTTACACCATTCAAGTTTCTATCAGCAAGTAATCTTCTTAATAAGATGCCTGTGGTGCAAAAGAGAAGGTGGGTGTCTCTCCCTTTCATACCCTCCAATCGAACTTATATCCAACCTTTAAATGAAAGAGCGTGTGTGTGAGCATTGAGCAACCAATAGAGAGGGAGAAATTCTTATAATTCTCAGAAATCAAAGTAATTATCTTTGGCAAACAAACTCACAGATTCACCCAATTTCTCCCCTCTCTCAGAAGCAACCCTTTCAGAAACAGACATGGCTGAAATGCGTCTTGGCTGTGTACATATAATATTACAAGCAGCTCCACGAACTGATTCTATCTCAGATTCTAAAATAAATTGTGGAATTTGTGTTGTCTTGCCACAACCTGTTTCGCCTGAAATGATAACTACCTGCAAAATATGCCATTTAATAATTGACAATTGAATTATGGATACCAAATTTTAAAAAGATCGAAATTAAGACTATGAACTACTTCTAAATCATATATTCATCAGCAATCAGCCACCACATACAATTCAACATAGAGGATGATGTGATTAAACAAGATGCATACTACACTGTGATGATTATTAATAAAAGCATTTACTGTCACAATACAATGTCAGTGGCTTGGCAAAAAGATTTTCTGGTGACACTAGCAGTGGGCATATAAAAGCTGCAAAATTTTGTATCACTTCAAGGTCTTAACGATCCCATGTGTACTGCTGAGGACATTATTTCATCTAATCACCCCAAGTCATACATCAAGCTACTATAGAAAATTAGAAATTTATATAACCAAAGCAGGTCAAATCTCAGGCTTTTTTTGACTATTGGTTGTGTCATTCTATCAGCCACCAACTGAAATACTTCTCAGTCATAGATAACCAGGCTCAAGCTAACCATGTGAAACAAACAGTCTGAGATATAGTTGTATGATAAGCATTAACTTGAGCACTTCATTATGGCAAGTCATCTAAATAGAAAATCTCTATCTTCTGGACAAAATAATAAACTCTATCCCTAAATATATGATCATCATACAATTTTCCCAACACCACCACCGCTCCTTCCCCCATCCAACCCCCACTTTTCTCAATGATCACTGCTGCTGCTGGCACGGCAATCCAACCATACTGCCCAACATATTTACCATTTATTCTTCAATAAAAGGATAACCTCTATACTTTCACCCAATATCATTGGTTTAAAAATTTTGACTGCCAAAATTTCAACTACATCTTTTCAGCACTTATGAATTTTACAGTAAGATTTTCAGTTTACAATTGAATTTATCCTCTGACCCACCTCACAACTGCTCCTTAGCATGTAAGCCAATTAAACTGGCTAACAGGAATCGACCTACAATAATGCTATGACAAGATTGATATGAACATATACATTATAAAACTAATTTTGGCAATACACAACTCAGCCTATAATACAATTAATAAATCGCAGAAGCTTAACTATAAAAATAGCCCTGATGAAATACAACTATTCAACAAACCTGGTTCCTTGATATGAGTGATAATATTGCTTCTTTCTCTTTATAAGCAGGGAGACTGCTACGAAATTCTAGCATTGTTCTTCCTTCAGGAGATTCCTGAGATGAAAAGGAAGAATGTCAAGAACATCCAAGCCATTTTGTTTTGTCTCAGTGGTTTCTAAAACTCATTGGATACTTTTGCAAAGAGTAATGTTAAGTGTACATGTACAACAAGTACAACATAGATAGAGAAAGAGAGAAAAGAAAAAAGAGAGAGAGAAATGTGGGATGTGATGGAAATAGATAAAGAGAACAGTGTGTTGTATGAATCTCATATCTCTTTTGCAAAATAGAGACTCAGGGAAACCCCATCAAATACACACACACACAAAACTGCTAAAACCAGTATCTGTAAGTGTAAGCACTTGTACAGATATAGCAGACAAACCATAATGACCACCAAAGAGAACCAATAACATAGGAATCCACTGGAATATAGGTTGCTAAGTGCTAAGTAGTAACAACATTAATATCAACATCCTATAGCTCTAAATTGTGAAGCAAACATAAAATAATAAAATAAAAAATGCACACAAACTATATCATAGAACAGGAACCTATGTCACAAAGGTACGACATGGGAGACGGATATGATACAACACGGACATAGGGATACAACAAATTTTAAAAATTATAGGACTTGACACAACTGTAATACAACATATAAAATTAGTAAAATATTAATATAGAAACATAAATTCAAAGTAAAAGAGAGAATCAGTATTTTAAATTTTAATATGAATAATTTTAGACATAATAAAATGCTATCATTTATCTAATTATTATGGTACCCTCATCTCTATTGATATAAAAGTTCAAAAAAAAAATGTAAAATATAAGTATAAGTGTCCATAAAATGTCCAATACAAATAAAACTGTTTTGAAGTGTTTGTGCTTCCTAGACAGGAGGAACACATGCCATAATTTTCTATCTGAGGGAAGGTAACCTGCCAAGCTTGCTGCTCATTGCGCATTTGTAAACTTCTCTGCCAAAGAACCTTCTCCGCAAGAGCCTTACTGGATGCTAGTGGCTCAGGTTGCTCAAAAAGCCCTTCATCTGTTCCAATACTTCCATTACTGCTTGATCTTGCAAATGACAAGTCTGAAAAGCTTTTGTTCATCCTGGACTTTTGCCTAAGGTGTTCCCTAAAATATGCATCCACTTGCTTAAACAAACGTGATAGGCATGCTGACCTGTCACAATTCGTGAAAGCTTTATTAAGGCGTCTATCATGAGAGATGAACTTGCCATTGATTAGATATTTACGAGTAAAATGTGGTCAAATAAGTCAAACAGATTGAGAGAGTAGATAGAAGAAAAAGAAGAACATCTAAGGCACACTAAGTTTTTTGTTTAATGCCTGAAATCAAAGCATATATACCTCCCTCTGGGGCCGTCGATCATCCAAATCATATCTGTAGTTTGGAAGTGGCACCTTACTGAAGACAACAACCTTGGCATACATGTGACTGCCATATATAAGTGCAAGTGAGATTCTCCACAATAAAGGCAAAGACTTGTGATCCAAGCATCAAGAAAAAGGAAAAGAAAAGACACCTATATAACCCCATTCTGCTTGCCAAAACTGCTATTTGCTCAAAATCACGCCTATCCTTTTTCTCCCTCGAGATTAATTCTTGCTTACTCTTGTCATTTAAAAGCATGGCTAATTTCCGCTTCCACTCGTCAATGTTATCATTGGAGGAACCACTCTGGCAAGCAAAAAAGAAAAATGAGAAAATATACATCGAACTCAAACACCACTCTACAAATATCTACACTTACATTTTGAATTACGAGAGAGAACCTTGAAAAGAAAAAAAAAAACTATGAAGCAGTAGCAATGTAAATAAACTCACCGATAGTGGAGGAACCTCAAAATCACGATCGGAGCCTTCCTCCGAAACGCCGTCGTCATAAGCAGAAACGTAGCGCGAGTTCCTCTTGTTAGGAAGTTGCTCCGGTAACGGGGTTTGCAGAGTAGTGGCGGAGGGTTTATGGTTTTCGCGAAGCTTGACGGAAGCGGGAGCGTGAGAGCTGTTGTGATTGGCGGAAGTGACGGTGGAGCGAAGGCGGTGGTGCGGCGGAACGTAAATGGCGCCATAGGAGGACAGCGAGGGGCGGTCCTTCATGGCGAGAAAGGGAGGGTGAATTGAGGGTTTTAGGGTTTTGGGAATGGACGAAGGTTGCGGAGTGGGGAGCATGCAAGCTGCGACGGCGTCGTTTTCGATTTTATGATTCTTGCTTTCTTCGCTTCTTCAGGTTACCTCTGTGCGTCTGTGTGACGAGAATAACTCACTGAAAAGGAGATGACGGTGAGATCTCTCTTGACGCTCCTTACGGCGCGTGCTTTGCAATTCCGCCACCACGTCTAAATGTGTGCTTTACAATCCCACAGTGATTATTTCTAGCATTAGCTTTACAAATATGAGTTTATCACATTTTAAACCTTAAACTAGAGGTTTTAAAATGGGCAACTCGAGGTAGTGAGTTATTGCGGATCGGGATAAAATATCCGATAAAAAAAAAATCAATCTTGTGAAATTAGAGTCTGAGATATGAGGGTAGTGGGATTGTGTTAAAAATTAGTTTATCCAAAAGTGACACTTTTATAAAATTAAAAAAACTACAAATAATTATAAAAAAACATTAAAAAAAAATCATGTAGTGTGAATCAATTACAAAATTATTTTTTTTCTTGGTTTTTGTAGAGTGAATCAATTAGTAATATATAGACAATGAAATGAAATGAAATGATCAACAGTTTCACGTAATTTCTAGTTTCCATCTTTTATATGTATATTGTTCTGTTTTGATGTATTCATGACATGAAGAAATTGTTTCATTATTTATAGTGTGGTAGTATTAGGCGTGCATGTGTTATATTTCTTATTATTTGTTCTATTATTCTCCATTCTCAGTAGCAATAGCATTATTATAAGGAAAACAAAAGCAATTGAATGGTAAACCAATTAATTACGTGCTTTAGGTTTTTCCTTAACAATAATTCTCTAGCATGTAAACCAAATAATCATATACTTCCTAGTGAGTGGTTTGTCATTCTGTTATGCGATGTTATAGTCTCCATATGTATATGTGACACTCACTTCAACTTTATCAATTGGAATGAAATAAAAACGCTATGTTATGACTAACTCACTTTTTTTTTGTTTTTTACATATTCAGGCAGTCTGAAAGCCTGATCAGGCTACCCGGCCCGAGCCCATATTAAATTCGGGTTTGTTTTTTTAGGCTAGAAAGCCCGCAAAAAATGTGCTTCTAAATTAAATGTCCAGGCCCTGCAAAAGTACGGGTACCAGTCCAGGCGGGATAGCCCGAGCGGGCGGGCTCATTTTGTTGGTTCCACATTAAACCAAAGTGTTGGTTGTTTACAAAATCACGTTTAAAAAAACACTTTTGGAGCATGTTTGTGTATCCGTTTATATATGTCAAAAGTGGATTCATATGGAAGCAATATAGTGTTGCTTTTGCCTTGGAAAGCCGCAAAAGTGGATTCCCAACGGCAAAACAAACACACTATTGGTGAGTCCGTGTATGTGTATTCATATTCGAGAGAAAAAATGCGGAAAAATAACACTCTTTGCATAATCACGTTAAAAAGCACTCTTTGTTTATATTAAAACAGAAACGGAAAGTCCCTCTTTCTGAGGCACACATTTTTAAAAGGAGCTCTTTTCTTTGTTGGTGCAAACTTATGTTGAGAAACAGTTGAACGGAAAAACTAGAGGTGTCAATATGGGTTCAGCTCGGTGAGCCAACTAAGCCCAATCTAGTTAACCGGTGGGTTGGATTGGTAAAATTTAGGCTCACGTTTTTACGCATCAAAGTGGGCCAATGCACTTAACTCGCAGGCCAAATTGTGTTCGAGTCAGGTTGAAGTGGCCTGGCCCCAGGGACGGATGCACATGTAATGTTGTGGGGGCAATTGCCCCCACTAGAAATTGAATTTTAAGTTTTACATATATGTGTGTTAATTTAATAATTATATACTATTAGTTTAAACAAAAATTACATAATCTTCTAATGATGTATTGACATATCATTTAATGAGTTCAAAATGCATAAGGTGTCATATTTATTAAATGATGTGATAACACATTATGTCGATATAAAATTTTTTACACTAACAATGCATAATAATTAATCTCTCTATATATATAATGTCCTCCATTTTATGATAATCACTTTGTTGTCACTTAAATTTTTAACCAAGAAAATAGCAAGAGATCATTCGACACTAATGAGAATATCATTCAATGTTTCTAAAATACAAAATCTCCTAGAGAACAATTATCATGTAAGTACATGCTTTCGATAGTATCATATTATATTATTGATATGACAAATTAAGTTGTATATATATTGCCCCCACAACTTGAAATTTTTGGGTCCGTCACTGGTTGGCCCACTTTTTATTTTTTTTGTTTCAAACTCATTTTTTTCATTTTTACTATTTTTTGGATTTTTATTAATTTTAAATTGTTTTTATAAATTTTTAACTTCTGTGGGACAACCCACTTAACCCACCAACACGTGGTGGGTCGAGCCGGGCTGATTTTTTCAACTCACCAAAAAAGTGAGCCAACTCGACTCACCTAGGTTGACTCACTCTGACAGCTCTAGGAAAAACAAGCAAACACTACAACTAGTTAGAGTACGAAACATTACACCATGGATTCACGGTAAGATTAACTTTTTTCAGCAAGTTTTTTCACGCATAAGACTTGAACCCAAGATATTGCTTAAAGAAAATCAAACATGTACTATTTGAACCAATCACTTTTTGGTTAATCTAAAATGAATGTTAATCTAATATCAATTTTTTTGTTACATAATCTAATATCAATTGAGTCTATCTATCTATTTATTTAGAGTAAAATGTATTTTCAGTCCCTTTAAATGATTCGAGTTTTACTTTTAGTCCTAAAAAAATATTATTTTTACATCCTTATGCGTGTTTTTTTTAATACTCATTGTCATTAGACCAACTCTATTAAAAAATAATATGTCAAACGGAGGTTAACATAGATACGCAGATATGGTACTAGGTAATAGTAATGTGACTTTTTTTTAAACATGTGAGCAAGTCACGTGAGTATATCGTGGCATTTTTAGCATGGGATGACTTGTGTAGGGGAGAAGAAAATGCCATAAGGAACTCATGTAACTTGCTTACATATTAAAAAATGCCACATAATCATTAGTTGTAGATGAAAAAATAAAATAAAATGAATGTCAATAAGTATAATGGAGATTTTTAAAGTGGCGAAGAGGAGTCCACTGATCCAAATGAGACATGGTTTATGGAGAAGGAATACATGGTTAGATATGATACACCATATGATTCTTATTTAGATATTAAAGTCTTTCAGGGAGAAGTTTCACGAACGGAGCAAATATTGGAGGAATACCTTAGTGGTGAATCTCCTTTAGAATACGGTGAGTATGAAGACGGTGGAGAATAGGTTGCATAAGTATCGGGTATGTGCGAGAACAATTAAGGTCATTTAGAACATTTTTTGGTTCAATTTTTAGTAGATGGGGATTATAGCATGCTTTTTAGGCCTCGTCAATGATATGTGTTTATTACTTGATTGTCCAGCATTGGATATGAAACTAAAGGCTATACTCAATTGACCACCTCACTTCCATTTATTTATGTGGCAGATTTGCTTGTAATTGTGTGCGGACTTTGACCTTGAAAGGAAGCTAGATCCTAGGATTAAAGTTTTGGATCATGACATTAATTTGGAGCGAGAGGATTTGCATGTGATGTGGTTTAAGTGCAGAAAATATGATCACTAGTTGGAAAATTAAAACGAGCCTCTAGTCATAACTAGAATCCCCAGGAAAACTCGACAATGATAAACATGGTGGTTGGTGATGAATTGACACATGGGTTAGAATAACCTAGGGCTAACATCAACATTGATAATAATCATAATGACAAGGTTGTGATTGTTGCATGTAATCAGAATCATGATGAGAACATTGTTAAGAGCCAAGTTGTAGTTGTCAATGTCTGACATAATTCTTAGATTTTAGTCAAATCAAGTTGCAACAAAAGAGAAAAATTATTCTGGAAAATTGTGGCAAATAATGATATTAACAATTTGGAAATCTCAAACACTCACCAATATAGTGTGATTGGCTCCTGTTATGTGATCTTGGTTGATTGTGTTATCCATGAAAAATTGGTGGGTTAATCAATCATCATATAGGCCATCGGATTGAGGGGTTTTTTTTATACCTTATTGTCATTTTAGACAACATTTTTTTTTCAAACTTTTAGCTATATACCACAACATTGCTTATCTTGGAAGATGGAAATTTAAAATAAAAAAGTGTATATTAGATTCTATAAAAGTTATTCTGCTCATTCAATTTGTTCTCCCATTTCATAAATATGTGGCTTTGATTCAAATTATCAAGGATATGACTTCCTAACATTTATGCACCACCATCGATCACATGCTTGGAGGATGAAATCAATGTGTTGATTTCTTAACAAATTTGGGAGCCTATAATGACTGAGGTATCAAATCTCTTGAGTAGACCCCACTAGTCTTACTCATCTTGTAGTTGTTGATAACATGGATGTTTCTAATTATTTGAGGGGTGCAATTTTGCTTTGTTGGTCTTATGCCTTTTCTATCTTTTCTTTTACGATGGAAAATAATTTTCTCTCTTTCATTATGTAACAAAAAAAGAAAAATTCATATTAATTTGAAACTTAAAACTTATCAAGTTACTTTTTAACATGATATGTAATTTTTTATATTTCAAAATGTGAGAAAATGCACAAGTTTTCATATTTGCGACGATGAAGATTTTATGTTTATAGTTAATGTTTTAGTAACAATATATAAAGACAACATTTGAAATACGTGTTAATACTAATCATGTTGACAACTTGCTACTGTTAATTTAATTACATTGCATACATGTTCAATTGTCAAGTGGTAATGAAAACAAATATATCGATAAAAAATGAAAGCACGATGTTATAACACTGCAAAAAAATTGCCATGTCGCTACAGACATTTCAAATTACAGGATATCTTTTGTCACTAGAAACTATCTATACTTACAGTTTTAGCTTGGCATTCTGTTTGTGCAAGTCTTAAGCTTTTTTTTTCTTTTTATTTTTTTCTCCAATCTCCCATAAGCTCCTACTTATCTTTGTTATTTTTGTCGTCCTCATCTCTCACCCTCTTATTCTCTCACCTTCTTATTCTCTCACAGCCTTTGAACCCTAATAATCTTGATTTTCTCAATCTCATTATTCATTTCTGATTTTGTAATGTGATTTCTCATTTTGCATTTCGACTCTTTTCACGAACTATTTCATCTGATTTCTCTCACCATCTCCTTTGTAACTTTGCTTCTATCCGGTTTGGTCTTGTTTGCGTCATCGAAATTCTCGTTGCCTGTGATTTGTAGCTTTAATTATTCCATTCGTTTGCTCATGGTTTGATCTGGTTCAGGGGATATGATATGTATCTGATGACTTGAGTACGTGCACAATTTTATATAAATGCATTCAATAATGTAAATTGCTTTTTCCATATATATCAATGCTTTGTGAACAAATTCTTTATCTCCATTAATCGAATTGTGTTTGGCTATCTCTCCCTTGCTCTTAATCTAGGAGATTAATTATTGTATTTGTAGGATGTCTTCTGAGCATCGATTCGTTGCATTTTTCTTTTTGTACCGTATTTCAGGTGGCATTGCTCTTGCTGCTAGCATGGAGCAATGTTGTGAGTGTCAATGGAGATGGTGAGCAATGTGGTTTCAATCCAAAACTAGAGCTAAGACCACACAGCGTCTCCATTTTGGAGTTTGGTGCAGTTGGAGATGGTAAAACACTTAATACTATTGCATTCCAGAATGCCATCTTCTATCTCAAGTCATTTGCTGATAAGGGTGGTGCTCAGCTGTATGTGCTCCCAGGAAAATGGCTCACTGGCAGTTTCAATCTCACTAGCCATCTCACCCTCTTTTTGGAAAAAGGTGCTGCCATTATTGGATCTCAGGTATTTTACCTCTTGCTTTTGTCACTAGCTTTTGAATGAATACTCTTGTCTCTTTTACTGATCTTTTATATATAGAGATATTTCATGTTTCAATTTGGGGGTTAACTTTTTAGTAGAATTCACTATTTTTTTGTAGAGAAGAGTGATAAAAATTATAACCTCCAGTTGATTTAGAGATGTTGCATATTTGTTGATAATATGGTAGCTACTAGTTATTTCTCTTGAACTTCTATCTTTATCGGGACATTAGCAGCCTAAATGTTAGTTTCTAATTGAATATTTATTAATAACCACATGTTAGTTTCTAATTGAATATTTATTAATAACCACATCATTGACCAGGAGAATTTATTTGTCAGTGAAGATTATGTTAATTATTTGAAATTTTTAAGTTTTTGCATAATATTAAAATACGTTAAAATATCAATTTTATATTATTAGATTCTATAATAGCAAAACAACATATTGTAGACTGTGACTATTTGTACAACCTCTTATTATGGGCACTACATGATTTTTACCTACAGACAACAAGTGTAGGCATAAGTTAAGAGCTTATACTGATGGGCAACATAATCGTAGGTGAAAGATATTCTGATAGTCACCCACCCGTCCGTGTTCGACGCACATAATTGACGCCAATTTTGTTTGTCGGCCAATGTCTGGTCCACGTATACCTACGTATTTTGAGCATATAGTGACAGATTTTGTCTGTCAGCACAGGTAACTTTTTTTGTAGTGTAATAACATACCTTAATGTGAGGATATATCTAGTAAGAGGCATGAATTTTGATCATGCAACATATACACAGACAATTAAAATTAAAAGTCATTTAATAGTCACATGAAGATCACATAACCGTTTTAAAAAGTCACATGACTTTATGTTTTGGTCTACTTCATAGTTTGATCTAATGATCAACGTTTAATTCTCCCGTTCCCATGTAAAAAAGTCACATCGCTTGTTATGGAGCATTTCCGGTCAAAGACAACAAAAAATAGGTTGACACACATAATAATATTTCTTAACATTACCGGTCTGTATTCATGCTTTACTTAAACTAAATAATGTCCACTAACCCACAATATTGATATATTTTACTTAAATTACTTAAAATAAATAATATTTACCAGCATACAATGTATATTAATAACAAGAAAACAAAAGGTTTGATTGGTATGATTTGAATTATGTGACGAGGTTTTAAAATCAAGCTTCTACGACATAGAAGTAAAAAAAACTAAGGAAACATCGATAATAAATGTTTAGTAAAATAAAATATATGAAATATATAAAATAATTTAGAAATTACAAAATAATTGAGACTAGTTTAGTCAACATAATCTACATATTTTTCTCTCCAAATCCCCTAATTTTTTAGGAAGGACAAATCTCAGATGCAAGATATTTTTACCCTTGTAGTTCCCCTTATTTCGAAACTCGTGAATCAAATAAAGATTTTTTTTTAAAAAAATTAACTCCTCCTTTTATCAATTTCCTTAAGCTGAAAGACACATAAAGGGTGGTGTTGATTTAAGTTTCATCTTACAAGGTATTATGTGGTCCCTAAATATTGGTAGGCAAAATGGGTTATCCCATATATTACTACGGGTTGGGTAAAAAGAAAAGCCCATGTTTAATTTTGGGTTTAAAAAAGGATGTCCAAATTCGGTCATATGCAGTTTTTTTCTTTACATTTTATATAACGGGTTGGGTTAGAAAACCCAGGTTTAATCTGGGCTCAAGATTCAAAACCCAAACCTCACATCTAACCATATATAGTCAAGTCGACCCATTTTATCAACTCTAAACCCTGGTGTCTTATATGTATGTATGTATGCACGTTTGAACCGTTTAAATAATTCAATTATCTCATTTTAATAAATTATTTTTTTAAACTATTAAAATGTCAATGTCTCAAATAATAAGCAAAGTGTAATATTAAAGAGAGTAAACTAGAATAGATGAAATTAGAGCTGTCAAAGTGAGCCAACCCGGCCCACCATGGGTTAGGCTAAAAGTGATTCGAGCCAGGTTGGTTCACTTTTCTGGTGAGCTGAAAAAATACCAACCTCACTCGACCCCCGTGCCCCGTGGGTTGGCGGGTTAAGCGGGCTGGCTCACCTAACTTAAAAAACTATAAAAATAATAATAAAATAATAAAAAAGGTAAAAAATTATAGAATTTATAAAAATGACTTAAAATAAAAAAAAATAAGCCAACCCACCTCAACCCAGCTCGAATCCACTTTGGCTCGCGAGTTAAGTGGGTTGACCCACTTCTGACCCACAAAAATATGAGTCTATATTTTACCAACTCAACCCACCGATGATCTGAGTTGAGTCGGATTGGCTCACTGAGCTCAACCCAAATTGAGAACTCTAGATTGAAATTATCCTTTATGGTGAAAAAACCTACATCTTTGGAAACTTCCATAGACTAACCCAATACCCACAATGGGACGAGATAAATACTAGTTAGATAGGGCCAAGTGTTACAATATTTGTCTTGTAAACATCTATATACTGATAAAAAATATTTTTATTTAACATATTATCATATATGATATGGTTTTTATCACTTTGAGATTAAGTGCAATTTAATTTTTTTATCACTTCATAATGAATTGAGAGTGAATGATTCAATAATAAACATTATTATAAACACTAATATACATTCGTACATACCCCATTGTCATCCCTATCCATTCAACCCCATGCCAAAGCACAATATTATACCTAGTATTAATATTAATTGTTTTTTTGGACAAAGTATTAATATTAATTGTGTACATACACAAGAGGGGAAATCAACGGGATTTTGAGCACAATGGGCCGCCTATGCTCCAAAGAATTTGCAGATGACTATGTGATTTTTTGTTTGGGGGAAGGGGGTGGTTCAAAAAGGGCAATGTGATGAGACATATTTTTCTAGTCCTACTTTGTTTTTTTGGTCAACAGTCCTGCTTTGAGTTCATATTCATATAAAATAAACGGGGCTTACGTTCAACTCTCATTTAGTGGGCTTAATCCAGATCCTCCTTTGGATTTGCCGGCCTAATTTAACTTAAGAACAAGACTACATTATCGGACGTCAATCAACTATTGTTTTTTCACTTATATTCTGAAATTAAATATTGTTATTCCGGTTAGTTATAAGAGTTTAATATATATACACAGTCAATATAAAAATATTTTACATAAATATTCATTGATACGTTATCACTTATCATATCATTTATTGAATTCAATAACACATGAGATGTTATATATATTCATTAAATGATGTGACATCATATCATTATATATCCGTGTAAAATGTTTTAACACTACAATATATCAATTAAATCCTAATTATAATAAATATTAAGTTTCAATCCATTTAAGAAGATCCCACCATGAAAGATACCTCATGTCAAAAAAAAAAATTGTGAAAGATACTTGAGAAAGAAAAAGTTCAAGTTTAAATTAAACAGTTCCTACCATTAGCATTTAGCACCACTAGCATCCAGCAATCAGAGACTCTTTAAAATTGTTTTATTGTTCGGTTAAATAAAGCCCGAGGGAACTTGTTGCATGTGGCCATGACAATTATATTGGCGGTGAAACAGCCAAGGTCCATTGACCCTTATAATTTATAGCAATGGATTTATCTTCCCAAGGCCAATTAATTCTTTATATTTCAAAATTAATTGGATTCATTATAAAATATTTCATTCCATTTAATAAAATAATGACCATGTTTTAAAATATTTTCTCCAGATCAAATCCATATTTGATGTGTTTTTCTGGCTCTTAAAGAAACAAAGCCAAAAGCTTAAAAAAACCACATTTCTGCCACCGTCTGGAAGTAAACAAACAAGCTTTCTACGCCTTAACTGTGATTAGAGATGTCGGATCAGTGTTTATAATATTTTACTTTTTTTCACATATATTTTTAAGGTTAAGAGATAATAAGACCAATATTGAAAATGAGACATTGATTTAGTTGTCGGGGTATGCTTTTAGGATTAGGTAAATAATTTCTAAAATAATGGAATCTGACGCAGTTGAGTATGAGACAGGCTGGGTAGGGGTCTCTATGCCCCCTTTTAGCTAGCGTCCCTAGCTAATGTTCCATAAGAAAACATTTGAACCACATTAAATTAAAATCCGGAGAACAAAAAGTAGCGACTCAATTGACTACACATACATATATAAGTAGAAATTATGGGAAATATTATGAGCTTATTCGATTTCTGCTAAACATATTCTTCTTAGGGATGGTGAGTCTTGAATATAACTAAATTCTAAATTGAATCATCTCTAATTATATGTAAAGCTGTCAAAGTGAGTCAACCTGACTCATTCAGGTTGATCATCTTGGGTTTGACTAAAAGTGAGTCGAGCAGGGTTGACCCGACTCACTTTTCTATTGAGCTGAAAAATATCAACCTGGCTCGACCCACCGTTGATTGGTGGGTTAAGTGGGCCGATTCACATAATTTAAAAAAATATAAAAAATAGTTAAAAATAATAAAAAATTACTCCCTCCGGTCCTATTTATAAGAACCTTTTTGAAGTGGGTCTTGGTCCTTTTTATAGTGACTTTTTCAGATTGTCTCATGCATTAATTATTATTTGACAAAAATACCCTATTAGTGGAGGTAGATGAGTAATTAATTAGTAGAGAGAGTATGACACAATTGAGTAGTTAAATAGAAAGAGAAAGATAATGGGTCTCAATAAATTCAAGGGTAGTTTAGTAAATGTGATACATATTCATGACAAATTTGTTGTAATCAACTAAATTAACCAACTTCCTTAATCCGTGTGAAATAGTTAAAAGGTTCTTATAAATAGGACCGGAGGGAGTATAAAAAAACTTAAAAAATATATAAAAAAATAAAAATTAAAAAGTGAGTCAGCCCACCTCAACTCAGTCCATGAGTTATAAATGGGTTGACCCACTTTAACCGGTGAAAATGTTAACCTATATTTTAGCAATTCAGTCCACCGGTGAGCCGGATTGGCTCCTGAGCTCAACCCAAATTGACATCTCTAATTTAATATGGTTAAATATAACTAAATTCCAAACGGAATAATCTTTAATTATACGGTGTAATTAACACAAAAAAAGATTTATATCTCTACATATCATTGGTGACTAACGTTAACGTACAGAGAAAAAGTATTGAAGTGAGGAGTGAGTGTTTTGTTGTTGTCTGAAGCTGAATGAAATTAAAGTAGGAAATTAAGTGTTGTTTACCGATGGTGGCCTGGGCTTAGGTAGCTACAATCAAACAGTAGGAAAATGACTAGAAATTTAATTTGTTGGCGAAGGAGGGCCACCATTGGGGTTGGCGGTTGTGTGTGGGCAGGGAAAAGTTTGGCCATATATATATGTGAGTGAGTTAGCAATAGCATAGACTTGAAGGACTGAAAAAGTGGCGCACTAGTGTCTGAGGTAGTGAGTGACTTCTTGTCTTGCACCTGTCTAAGTGTTTCTTCTTTGGGGCATGTCCTCATTACGTGTGAGTGACTGAATCAGAATGTTCTTTTCAACTAACTTATTATTACTGCTATTATTTCCATACCACTGGACAATTAATATACCCGAATAAAAATTAATTACGAGAGTTTTAAACCTAGTTTTGTACAAAGTCAAGTCATGATAATTATAAGCATACTCCTTTTTTTTTTCTCAGGGATGATTTTAAAATTATTTTTTACTAAAATTATTTCTGATATTAATATTAATTTTGTCTTTCCTATATCATCTTAATTTTGAAAGTTTTGTTTTTTTTACAATTGTATTTTTGGTTCCAAACTTTTATAGATCACAAATTTCATGAATAGCCAGCACATTATGAAATGTCCAAGGAGGATATTGACATGTTTGTTTATAGCTTTTAAAAATAAAAAAATTAAAAAAAAATCTGTTTGACAGATAATTTTTAAATTGTCTTAATAAGTTCTGTTTTTACCATATATATTATTTTATCAAATATTATTCTTTATAGGATTTAATCAAATTTGTTAACAATTAGATGAAATATATTAATAGTAAGATATATTTATTTATTTAAAAAATATATGAAATTTAATTGAAAAATACAAAAACCAAAATCATGTATTTATAAAAGTGTGGGACAAAAATTTAAAAATACGATTAAACTATATTTTTTTTTTCAATTTATACAAAATAGCACACTTAAACCAAGGTAATCAATGTATGGTTGATTTAAGTGATACATATTTGATTCCTCTTAAATAAAATCTCAGTTCATATGAAAAAAAAACATTAGAAGAGCTAGTTCCATAAAGATATATGTGGCAACATTGTCTTTCGTGAAGGATACTTGTGATTTATAAAAAACAATGTAAGTCCTGAGTATATAATACAAAATGATAAAATGTGTTTTTGATCTCTGAAAAATACACCCGGTTTGGTTTTCATCCTTGTAAATATATTTTTTTTGTTTTTGATTCTCAAAAAATAAGAAAATATGACATTTTGATCCTTGTAATTAATTTTTGGTCCGTATAAAAAATACATTCACTTCAATTTTGGTCCTTGTAAAAAAATTATATATTTTTTATTTTAGTTCTCACAAAATAAATGAATCTCGGTGTTTTTGTGAGGATATTAAGGATCAACTTTAACAAGTTCTTATTTTATGAGGACCACGAGATGAAAATCAAATCAAATCAGGTATATTTTTTAAAGAACAAAAATATCTTTAAACCATAAAAAATGATAAAACTGAATAAAAAATATTGTCCTGATAAGACTAAAGCTTATATCAAAATATGAGACCCATTTGGAATTCTGATAGATATTTCACTATAACTAACTCGGTAAGGTAGGACAAGATAATATGTGAATGGCACAATTCATAAATAATGTTTGTAATCCCCCATACAGGGCCTGGAAGGAGATTAATGTCCACATAGTTAAGGTTGACATGGCCAAATTCTAAAAAACTTATGAGAATATAATTAATTAGATGTATAAAAGAGATATGGGACCAAGTGGAGCCCTTTTGTTGATCACTGGTCAGTATGTGGAACAACTCGAAATGATATTCCCCCAGCTGGATTATTCTAACTTCTTCATTTATATCCATGTCCGATCTTGTGATGAGAGCTGTATATACATTTGTTTGTGTCTGAGATGATGTTCCCTTCCAAAAATTAATATCAAGAGAGAGAGTAGCCACATATAAGTCTGATTATACAGGCTATTAGAGATTTTTTTGGTTGTGCAATTTTTTTGTATCTTTCTAATTCCTCTATTGTCACTTCCTTCTTCGAAAAAAAAGAAAAATATATTAGTAAATATTGGTGTAGACTTGAGAGATAGATATACAGCTAAATAAAAAAACAGAGAGAAATCAGAGAAGGGGAGAAATGTGATAAATGATGTGATAAAAAAAGAAAAATAAAAAAATAAAAGTAAAGGTGAGTATATATTAATCAAAACATATATATATATATATTATTTTTAAGAAAAATATTTTTTCATATTCCAAATTTCACACTCTAAATTAATTCGGAGCGTGAATATACAGACAACGAAAAAAATTGAAAAATATAATAAGTGATGTGATAAAAAATAAATAAAGTAATAAAAAGGTAGAGAAATGCAAAACAGTGAAATATGAAAAAAAATTAAAATTGTATTTTCAAAAATGCTTTAAAAAATGGTATAAATAACAAACCATGCATTGCTTGTAAAATAAGCTTCTTTTCAATCTTAATTCACTAGTATGGTGAATATAAATCAACAATTATTAAGCAGCTGTGTTCTCACTGTTTAAGAGATTTTAAAATTAATAATATTTAAAATACATGCTTCTGGTTATCTAATTCACACCTTTTGTTTTCTTTATATATTTGTGAACTGATAAGACAGCAGTGCTATATATAATTAGGTGGGGAAACACCATTAAGCATGTTTAGCTGTTTACCCTATATATATAATTTTTAGGTATATATATGTGCGTTTGTTGGGAATAACTTGACCAAGTTGAAGTCATTTATATATGTTAATTATGACTTCTGCTTTAAAAAAAACTTTCTGATTATGATTAGAATTTATCTTTGATTAAACGAAGAAAATAGTAAACTAGATGCACTTTAGTCATTGACTTTTAAAAAATCTCATTTTAATCTTTTATATTACTTTCTATCCAACACTTTATTTCAAAATCTTAACTTCTCTTAAGGTGGTACTGATGTATTACTACCTAACATATAAAACAAAAATGACGTCATTTTTCCTATTTTAGTGTGAGCTAACACCTAGCCTTAATGGTTAGTTCTTCTTCTTTCGTCTTCTTGGACTCCATCTATTCCCTCCAACGCCTTTTTTTTTATAAATGATTATTAGAGCTAGGTGTCTCACACTAAAAGAATAGGTAAAACAACGATTTTTTTTTATCTTATTGGGTAACCTATGTGTCACTTAACATAAATTAGAATTTTGGACTAAAATATTAGATGGAAAGTAATGTCAATAACTAAAATGAGGTTTTTTAAAAGTAAGGGACCAAAAGCATGATATCCTAAAATTGAGGCCATATACTAGTTTAATTTAATCGAAAAAATAGTTGAAGGATAATTTCTTTTTTAAATAAAAGTATAGTTTAGTGTCATATTTTATTGTTTTTTTAAACTATTATTCAATGTTTAATTAATGTATATTTAATGAATTTCACTATATAAAATGTTTAAAGCTTAATTAATTATAGTATGACAATCTATTATTGGATATATATAATCACCCAAAATAAAATCCATTATTGGATCAAACTTTTTTATATTGGCAATTTGTGTGTGTGAGAATTAATATCAATATGTGCTAATACACATTGTTATTGTAATAATATCTTATACAAATACCGAGTGATGAATTATCATTTTATTTAATAAATGTGATATGTGTTGTTAAATTTAATAAATAATTTAATAATACATAATTAGATGATTGTATAAAATATTTTTATAATAAAATGCATATTCATTATTACATAATTGATTTTATAATTGTACGAGTCAAACTTTGTCCTCATAAAGTGAACAAACATTTACCCTTAAAATGCTATGATTGAGATGCTTCACTAGATTCAATAATTATTATATAATTTCTTTAGTTCTATTTATCGTCAAAAGCGGATAAAGAGGGAAACCAACCGTCCTACCCCACGCATTCCTTAAAAGTAAAAATATTTTAACATCCGTAACATTACATAAAATAATAAATTAAAAATAATTTTTTTTTATTAAAAATTATATTATCATAACATTTAATATATTAATAATGCTAAGTGTTATACCTTTAAAAAAATTATTTATAATTTTATTATCATATACAATATTCAATATTTTAAAAATCAAGTTGGTTATTAAACCGGTAAAATTAATAATTCGAGATTTATTAGTTCAACATCATTAAATTCGTAATAGTTAATCCGTATTGATAACATCAATCCTTAGAATTGTAGATAAGATTTCCAAAAAATAAATAAATGAATAATAAATAATTTATATTTTAATAAAACATTCCATATTTTATTCTCAACTGTGGTATCAAAACCAATAATTAAATACATAATTTTAATATTATATAATATTTTTAAACAATAATATGACATAAAATTATAAATTAATATAAAATATTTTATTTTATATATTTATAAGTATTGATTATATAATAGATATTTATATGTAACTATAAACATTTTTTTTATTTATTTCAAGAATATTTTCAATTAAATAAAAAAATTAAAATTAAAAATGACGTGTTCAAACCATTTTTTCGATACTAATTTTATTGATTTGACCAGTTTTTCACCAATTATGAAATCGCCGATTTTCTAATTATCTGATCCAAATTTGATTAATAGATTGTCAAAAGGTGAAAAGGTGAATGGTGTTCCAACTAAACTTTTTTTTTCCCAAAGTAATGAAGATTAATTAAATGAGTATAAGGGGTACTCCAACCCATAAAAATAGTTAAATTACAAAATCCAACAATTTTGAATGGACACCTGACCTTTAAATTCAATAACTCTAAACAGACACAAATTCAAAAGCTAACCACCTCAAAACAAAACTAATACATTTATATATCCATGGAAAAGAGATGTTTGCCGCACCAAAATATTTATTAATTTCCCTCTATTGTTAAACACATGCCTTATAGTGGTACTCTTTCTCGAATATTAAAATGTTAAGCAAGACCAATGCTAGGAGAGGCTATAGATTGTCTATAAAAAAAAAAAATTAAAGGCATGCATGTTCGGGTGGTTACAAGTCTTTAATTTTTAATTTTTAAAAAGTTTAAATTAATTTTATATAATTTAAAAATAAAAATTAAAAACTTTTTTTGTTTAATTACATGTATTCTCCACAGGAGGCAATCATGTTTGAGCCGGAAACATCCACATTTTCTCCATCCACAAAACTCGAACTCGAGACATTACTTAAGGGTAATAAAGTATATGTATTACTTGAACCAAACCTCCGTTGATATTAAAACTTCTTTTTGTGATTTTTAAAATTGATTTACTATTTTAGAAAATAAAAAAAAATATCTTTAAAAATTGTAAACAAATAGACCTTAATAATTAATTAATGTCTGTGATTAAATGATAAGGGAAAAGGGCATGTCTTAGTTACATTAAATATATTTTTACTCAAATTAATAAGTAGGAAGAATGAGTGTTTAATTTGAAATTTCTATAACCTTCTAACGCTAATGATGTCCGAGCTCAATAGAAAATAATAACAGGAAAGTTTCTAAACAGGGAAGTCTCGAGGCTTGGGAAATCTTTTAGTTCATTCCTGCCTATACATAGATGCCAAGTGTATATCTATATGGTCAATTGGTAATTGATAATTCTCTCATTGCATGCCACTTTTTACTACACAATATGAAAAGAAGAGCAAAAGAAGGAAAGGTAATGATGCTGTTAAACTAGATAGACTTGATTATGCTTTTTCATTCAAAAGTTTTGAATAAAGAGCAGGTAAAAAGGTATTGAAAAGAAAAGCCAGCTTGATCCATTACTACCTACAATCCTACATATTTGGATTTTTTTAACTGCCTATCTATATGTTTTCATCATTCCAAATCAATAAATTTATTGTGCATTTGCACTGGTGGGTATCCTTTATGCAAGTAAAAAATAAAAGGTGGATTTGGATATCTAATTTCAACACATTCGAGTTGGCTTTAATTATAAATATCAAGAACGGGAGTTATATGTAAGTGTATGTTTGATTTGACGTTAAGAAGATTAAATTTAAGTTTAAATTTTAGTATAACTATTTGTAATATTGAAAATTTGAATCTATTATATTTTAACGATAAGTCAAATTTATTTTAATTTTTTTTTGTTTTATTAAAATTTACGCGATCTGATCCTTTCTAGTCTAAAAAATAATTGGAGTTGGTGCAGTGCAAATTCAGCGGACGGTTGTATCTATATTTTTTACTTTTTTTTTAAATTCATACATGTATAATTTTAAGGGGAAATTGCACTCACCTCCCCTGAGATTTGTCTAAATGACAAAGACCTCCCCTCTAGTTTTTGAAATGCAGAAACCTCCCTTCTCATTGACACCGTGAGGATTATCTAGGGATATTAACGGAGTGAAATGAATTATACACTACATGTATCCATACCTACTAAAATTAACAACTACCCAAGCGGGTAACGGATATTCACGAGTATCCATTATTATCTAAGAATTAAGAATTTATAGAAAAAATAAATAAAAAATGACATATAATATATTATGGTACCATATTATATCAATTTTATATAATATAAATTAACATTATATAATATTATTACAAGTCAATGTATTGAAAATATTATTATAAAATAATAAAATATCTTAATATTTTAATATATTTAATAGAAAATATATTTTAATGAGTATGTGGGTACCCGCGGGACGAGTAATATAATATTCATCTCCACTCATTTAATAAATATGCGGGTACTCAACACTGGTATATCTACGAATATCCATAAGTACGAGTATTTTTATCATTCTGTTTTAGGCAAGGGAGGTGAGTGCATTTTAAAAACTAGAGGGGAGGTGTTTGTTATTTAGGCAAACCTCAGAGGAGGTGAGTGCAATTTTCCCTAATTTTAATGGTTAAGATCCCATCCAGTTATATTTGAGCTCGAGAAAATCCCGGTCCAAAATTTAGAGTGAGAAAACAATCTTCCAGTTTTCAAGCTAAAAAAAGTCATTATATTTATAAAAAAGTATATATAAAAGACTTATATTTATTTTATTCTAAACAAAATAATAGAGGTCAAAATTTGGAACTTGAAATGCGGAATTTTACATCACTCAATCAATTGTTTGGAGTTAGGTGATAAAAAAACATAATGATTATACTATTATGATAATTACACTACACATGTGTATCAATTCTCTATATTACTGTATAAATTTAAAGCCTCATGTTAAATTGTGTACTCACTTACTTTACTCTTCCTTTACGTTTAACATTTTCTTCTTCCTCATTTCATAGTGAACTCCATACACAACTTGTTAGAGTTGATTTTCCCTCTCAATTCTTGATATTAACTTACTCACATACCATTCTCTTTTTTTATTTGAATTTTTAAATGCTAATCCTTAATTTTGAAAAATATTAGGATTGGAAATTTTATCATATCACTCTCTTTTTTAATCTTTATTTTTAATATATATCTTTATACTCATTGTTACGATTTTAATTTATTTAATTATAATTTATTATTAAATAATAATGTAAATTATATTTCAATAATAAAACATAATTTACTATTATAATTTTAAATTGAGTAATTATCAAAAATTATTTTAATTCTTATTTTCTTAATTATAATTAAAGATATTAATTTATTATAAAATTAATTTTAATTATATAAAAATATATTATTTAGATATGGTAACAACTAATTCGGCTCCTTTAGCCGAGAAACATCATGTTAAGTGGAGTAATTAGATACGAGGACCAAAATGTCTTAACAAAAGTCAAACACTTTATATGGATTGGCGGGTCATAGCAACATGCCTATCTTAATAAGAATCCGCTTGATATGTTGTAGTATTAGATTAAATATATAGGATACTATAACAAAATAGAGTAAACTCTTAGTTCAAATATAAGAGGGTGTCACTAAATTATATTTTCAAAAAAATTGGTAATGTCGTGCCGCAAATTTTTTAAATTTTATTATTGTTAAAATTTCTTATGACTATTATTTTGAATTTTTTTTTATGGTAATTCGTTGACTTGTAGCCCGTTTGGTTGGGCATTGAGAGAAATCAAAACCATGATTTTGTGGAATTGGTTTTAAATTCGTGAAACGTGCATCACTCATGTCAACCATTGATTTTCAAAATCAATTATACTTAACTGTAAACCAAACGGACACTTGATCATCGTAAAAATTAAGTTCTAGACAATGAGATATTTTTTATATATAATGTGTATTATATTATATATCATTGTTATTGGTTTATCACAAGTTATTGATGGATTATAATTGGTAGTACATGGGATGTTCAATGTGCATAAAAAAGCTACATATTTTAATATAGATTAATGTAGATTTTATCGTGAGAAACCTCAACTGTAACTAAGTCCCAAACAAAGAGTTGTGTTCAATTGATAATGAAGACTGAGATTGTGGGAAGAGTTCTCGGGTTCGATCACCACTAAACACACTCTTAGAGAGAGGTGAGAAACTTTAACTGTGACTATGACCCGAAAAGGATTGTCTTTAGTAATAGGATATACCTTTGATTAACACAAAAAAAAACTAAGTCCTGAACAAGACCGTCGCTGATAATAGGGGATACATGTGATTAACATAAAAAATAGATTTTATCGTGATTAATGACCAAATTTTGTTGTTCCAGAGTAATTCAATTAAAATAAAATGCAAAATATCATTATTGTTATATATAGTATTAGAGTTTAATTATGTGTACCGCATCATTTAATGAGTATGACACCTTATATCTTATTAAACTTATTAAATGATATGACAACACATCAATGGATAAGAGTAACTTTTTTATACTAACCGTGTATATCCATTAAATTTATAAAAAGTTTACAAGTATCATCTTCAACTTAAAGTAAAACACCATATTAATGAAGCTTAAATATGTGAAACTTTTCAATGGATTAAAAAGTCAGACTCAATTCTTAAAAGAGGCAAATAAAATATTTTGAATTTTTTTTCATGCGAAAAAAATCAAAAGCTAGAATCAAAGACTAACATATATAATTTGAGATTATATTTTATTTAATCGTTTAAAATTTACAAATATTATTTCAACTTAAAGTAAAAGATCACGTTGATGGTTTTGAATGTATGGTATGGAATCATGAAGCTTTTCAATGGATTATAAGCTCACCCTCAAATCTTAAAAGAGGCAAATATGGTGTTTTGAATATTTTTTATGCAAATAAATTCGAAAGCTAGAATCAATGGACATATGACACGTGTAATCTGTAACATCTCGATTTTCATAAATCAATTTATAAATAAAAGTAGGAGTGGAAAAAAGTTTTATAAAAGAAACTAGGTGAAAAGAGGTTTAAAACTGTGTTTGAGGGCACAACTCTGCCCTTTGCTCGCTCAAGTGAGACATGACTCGCTTGAGCGAGGAGGAATGAAAAATTGGAAGTTCCATCATGGAGGATTTTCGCTCAAGCAAGGTCATTCTCGTTGAGGCGAAAATCTCAGTCAAAATGGGAAAAAGAGGTAGAGATGAGGATACTTTCTGGACGTTTTTCGCTTAAGCGAAGAAGGCCTCACTTCAACGAGAAACGTGTTCTCGTTTAAGTAAAAATCTTTTAGAGAGCCACTGTCTCTGTCTCGCTTGAGCGAGAATATCAATTTTTAAAAGCAATAAGTCAAGGCACCTAACTCATTTTCTCCCATTAATACACATTCTAGAGAGAAGCTTTCCCCAAGGCTTGGATTGAAGAAGGAGAAGGAGATTACTCACCCTCACACCGTCACTACCTCTTCCCTTCTTCTCCCTTGAGCTTGAGATTGGTGAGTATAAGTATAACTCAGACACCACTTCATTTTACTTGGGAATCCTCATTTATGATCCCTCCTCTATTATTCTCCTTCCAATCTTGTTTGTGGTCTGGTTATTGCCTATTGTTTGTGGTGTGCCCTAGTTTATTTCCTCTACATAGGTTTAATTTTGTTAATGTCGTGAAAATAATTCTCTAAATTTGGAACTTATATCTCCAACGGGTATAAATTCTAAATTTTCGGAATTATAGAACGTTATATAATCAATTATTTTATATTGTACTTTAAGCTTTTTTTAATTATTATTATTTTAATATTTTTAGATATTATTAGATAGAATGCATGTCAAAATTCTTATCAACTATGAAATCACACATGCTCATTATCATGGTATTTTAAATTCCGTTGATTTTATAATTTTATTAAAATGGATACCATAAATTATAATTGTTATGTTGTATGTGTTTTTTATTAACATATGAAAATTTAAAACACGATTAAGCACGTATTTATTGTCCATATACATAAATTTTAACAACCTTTCTGTTTTTCTAAGCCATGCCTATAGAGAATCAAATTGTGCACTTGACCATCTTGTAAAGCTAGACCATTCTCATCCAATTGGCCTTAAGTTTTATGATTCATGCATCTCCTTAGTTATTAGGCTCAATTCTCTTAGATTTAGTTCTTGGTAGTTAGTTTTTGTTTTTTCTTTGGGTCGCAGGTCACTTCAATAATAAAAAAATACATGTAAAAGATGATTAAGCACATATTTATTGTCTAGATACATAATTTTATTCTTATGATTCAGTATTTTTATTATTAGTAAAAAATTTAATATTTTTTAAATTTTTTTATAAATACATGGAGAGAATATATATAATAAAGCCATTCTAATTTATATAATTTAGAATTGATATAATAAGAAATATTTATCCTACTATGAGCTAACAGACAAGTATAAATATATAGTTAGGTCCTTTTATAACAATAGTCGGGTATAAATAGTTTATTTTAAATTTTGTATGTTTTGAAAAAAAAAGGGAGGAAAATTGAAAGCGTGAACTTGAATTAGTATTTTAAAATTAAGGAGCGCGTATGCAATTTGTGGTTTTTAATTCCTCACACATGATAAATAAAGCAACAAAAGAAAAATTAAAAGCATCGTTTCATTTCATGTGTGCCAGATGTAGCATTGTATATATGATATAGCATGCATATGTATGAGAATGGACAGAGCTTTGCTTTGGCTTTATTAGCCAAATGGGTTTCAAAATAGGATATTGTGTATTGTTATGACCAATATAGATTTAGAGAAGGGCACACCGTATTAAGAAATTGAGTAGTTATTACGTGAAGCAAACGGTGTTTTGATGTTGGGACTAGAAAGTGTGACGTATTTATCTCACTTCACTTCAGATTTGCAGTGCATATTGAAAGACAGAGATATTGATTTGTGTTGCTTGTTTGGTGATGTTCCCTGAGCTATGCAAAAGCAGCGGCACATGATATGCAAAGGCAAAGAGACGCCAAAGCCTATTTGCGTGCCCTTTCTTCATTGTTCCGTCGCTAAGGCTATGCAATTTTTTTCCAAGATTGGAATTTCCAATGCAAAATATTAATTAATCATGTCTGAATATTTACCTTACTACCTTGGTATATATCACAAGTCGGTTAAGTGACTCCTGATCCCATATTTCCCAATCAATGCTTCACACGTATAATTTAATTGTTCAGAAATGCAAATTCACTTTTGAGAGATGGTTGAAAATAAAAGATAGATTTTATTTATGTTTGGTATATTTTTAAAAATATAATAAAATATAATGTAATAATTAAAAAATGAAATATTTTCATTCCCTAAAAAAGTGAAATAAAAAAGAGAATAAAATATTATATTTATAATTTTTAATTGATAAAACTACCATATTTCTCTCTTAATCTCATTCTAACTTTCTAAGCCTTCATTTGGTAGGGGTGAAATGGGAAGGTGAGAGAGAAATGATATAGAAATGGGACACATCTCCCGTTTGGAGAAGTAGAGAAATGGAGAAGAAATTAAAAAGTAAGGCGGGTCTCAAGAATTTCTATTTTCAAAATTAACGAGAGATATAGTGGAAATACGGGAAATCAACTTTTATACTATATTTCACCTTATTTCCCCATACCAAAGAAGATGAGATAAAAATAACACACTATTTCAACTCTATTTCACTCATATTTCTCTCCTACCAAACAACCCAATTTTTTTCACTATTTTTTACATACTCACTCCATTTTTCTCTTTCATATTTCTTTCTACTCTACCAAACACACCATAAATGTTTGCGGTTAGGCACCCTTTGTTGTGGCCATGTGGCACCCTTTTTTTATTATCATCGCTATAACCATCCAACGTTCTGTAATGAAGCCAAAACATTACTGTAAGGGGGCCAAAATTATTCTAAGAATTGCCAAAAACATACTCCCTCCAGTCCTTTTTATAAGGCACTATTAACCGAATTACACATGCCAATAAAAATTATCAAAGTTAATTTTATTGGAGTTTTAAAAAATAGTTAAACTTTCTAGTTTTGCCCTTATTTAATATTATTAATTAACCACACTACCATTTGATAGTTGGAAAGAAAATAAGGATAAATAAGGAAATGGTAATAAATGTTGCCTTGAAATTGTAAAGTGCCTTATAAAATGACCACAAAAACTTGTAAGAAGTGTCTTATAAAAAGGACCAGAGGGAGTACAATATATAATGTATTTTTATTTTTTAATTTCTTTTTTATCATATTTGAAAATATATAACAACCAATAAAAATTTGACGGTGTCGTGATATAGCTATGCCTTTTTTCCAACTACCTTTGCTAACACTCTTTTCCATCCGCCACAACCACCACATGTGGAACCCTCCACCATTGTCACAATTACTCGACACTCTTAATCGATCATTGTCTAACACCATCCACTGCCCTCCTTTTACCATTGTTACCTCTTTCACCGAGACTCAACACCCTCCACCATCACTACCGTCACTCGAGACCATCAATTAGTGGTGTCACCACTGACATCCTTCAACCACTGTCATTCGTGTCTAATACCTTCCACCACCATCGAGTAGCCTTTATAAAAAGAAACACTCAGTTTGATTTTGGGGTGATTATTTTGTTTCTCATTACATATTGAGATAGACGTGTCAACATGAGCTTAATTTGATAAGTCAATCCGACTCATTAATAAGTTGAGTTGGTTAAAAGTATGCACATATACGTTTTCATTGGTCAAAATGAGTCAACCAACTTAACTCTCGAGAGCTGGCATAGAGATAAAAATGATAGTAAAAAGGAAAAAAAAAGAAAATATTTCTTTAACACCAATTTTGGAATGTAATAGATGTAATGAGGACAAAGATATAGAAAGAAAGGAGAAAGAAATGAGAGAAAAAGTAAAAGATTGATATGTGATGTGATATAAAAAAAGAGAAAGAGATAACAAGTGGAATGTAAGAAAGTTTTTTCTGTCTTTCTACAGATATAGATTGTGTTTTAATGCTCGGACTAGGAGGTGGTTATATATAGGTGAAACCCTCTCAAAAGTGACGACTGCATGATTCAAACTCCTGACCATGCATAATAAATAAGGATGACTTACTCTTTATGTATGTATGTGTCATGTGTGTGTATTTGTAGATATTAATAATTTTCACACGGTGTCATTTCTTTGGATGTGGGTTTTCTTTACTGATAAAAGAAAAGGTAAAGAGAAAAAATGAACCTTTTGAGCCTTAATTTATATATTGTAATTGTTTCATATTTATCCTACTTTTTTAATTTATTTATTTTAATAAAGTCACACAGCTTTTCAAAATTAATAGTGTGATAATATATAATTTTTAATGCTCTCGTGCAAAAAGGGATTCTACATGGCATCTAAAGCGGCAAATCCGCAAATGCTAGGATACACCCCATCGTGATTAGGTAAAACTAATCAAAACTTGGGAAAGCGTTAGAACAGAGCAGCTGGGGCTGTTTCTAGCTAAAATCCACACGAACCACAAAACTTTATGGATTGGGACACAACTAATTCAATTCACACGCTTGAGTGATGATTCTAATAAGCCAAACAAGCAGTAGCCAAACTAACAAAAATAATTCTCAGATAAAACAAACAAAATTGTTAACCTTTCTTGAGTGACTCTGCATTGTTAACCTTAATCAATGCACGGGAGTTGTGAAATTAAACCACGAATTGTTATTATTAATTAATAAACTCACAGATGAAACAAACACAAGCCTTTGACAAGTGACCTTACATTGATTCATTGCGGTGAATATCCCAACTTTCTTTTGTTCTATTCATCAAAAAAAAAAAAAATTGATCTTTGAGATGCTTTATAGGTCATATTCACATGAATGTTAGCAACAGTTGTACTATAGTTGCATCATACCTGGATATTTATTTCAGTACCAAACCACTACACCTCGAAGTCTGAGTGGTCACAAACCAAAACGGGTAGGGCTATAGCTTCTTAATGACATTCAAACACTTCCAAAGGACACACCCATTTGAAATGACATCAACATCTTAATTGAATTTCCTTCACAATTCGTATCTGACAGCTGAGTCAATATTCCCCCCATTGATACATATCCATGGCAATGCCAATGGCATATATGGATTCTATTCCCATCCCATCCCATCCAAACCCCATTTCGCTGTCAGATTGCCTAATTATTTGGGTTAAACAGAGGCAACTGTATGAGGCTGGAAATTAATCAAAAGAAGACACTGACATGGATGGTATGTAGTTATAGCATTAGGTGCTAATGGTTGAGGGTCACGATCATGTGTTGAAATGAGTAATTAAGAGCCCACACATCGTACATGTATTATGAGGAACTGCAAATTCGGACACACAGACACCAAAAGCATGTCTGTGTCACATGCCTCAGGCAGCGTTTGTGTTTATTAATTCAGTGCTTGCACGTGAACAACACCATTTCCTTCATCCTTTAATTGCTTATCAAAGTCAAAACCGTCATGTACAATATATTCTTACAATTGGAACTCGATGTTACATATATATGTCTAATCATAGTTTAATCATGCCATCTAATCTAATCTAAATTATTTCAATTCATCATCAGTGCTGTTACCATATACTACACACGACAAAATGTTCTGTGCAAACTTGTTACTAAGATGATAAATGAACTTGTTGCTTGCTCATCCAACATTTACGTATTTTAATTGGAATTATATTATATTATATTATGTTATCACGATTGACACGCGGTGCCTGATCTTAATTCTTCTAGACTGATCCAGTTTTTTTTTTTAACGTGGTATTTTTTAATCTCCTATTTATTTTTGGGATAGAGTTTTTTTTTTTCTATTTTTTGTAGAAAAGTAGTTGGAGGGTCATTGAAGAATTCAAGATACAGCCTTTTGAAATTATGTATGTATGTGTTGTCTTTCTAAGTATTTGTAGAATGATTTGTATTTTTTTTACAAATTATGTATATGTATGTGTTGACTTTCTAAGTATTTGTAATATGATTTAAATTAAAATTTGGGTGGTATTTGATTTGTAATATTTATCCTTTCCAGACAAGTTCTTTGTATTATATTTTATTCTGGTATCCTTGTACACCATTTCAATTCAATTTTGTTTATTTAGTAAAAGAACGATAAAATAAAAAATTAAATTAAAAATATTTAAAATTATAAAAATATATACATAATTAATTTCAATAAAATGTTTTATTAAATGTACATAAATAATTTGGAACTTTAATTTTAAAAAATAACTAAACAACATTATCATTCTTTAAGGAAAAATTAAGCAAAATATTTAAATATTGTTAAAAATGTGATATCTAATTTAATATATATTGAAAAATATATCATTTTACTCTTCTTGTTAAGCTAAAGGTGAGATTTGAGTAATGTTTATGTACTTATTATAATAAAATTTCATTTTAAGGGTTCGCCCAAAAATCTATTAAATTTTCACAACTCTTGCTCTCTTACTAATTTGAGTATTGAACTGCCTTTTTGCCAGCCCAGTATCTCTCACCATTCACTAGATAAAAAAATTTTACCGTGCTCAACGAGGTGAAGTTCTGGGTCATTGTATTTTGGGCCACATACCAAAACAATTTAAAAAAAATCAAAACGGAAAATAAACTATATAATATATATGGTGTTTGGTATAATTATATGGTTAATTATATCTAGGTAGCTAGTACCTAGGTCACATCATAATCTATGGTTAATTCACTTTCAAATAAAAGATATTATCATGTTTATGAGTTGCTTATTTTCAGAAAATATATTTTATTTTTTAAATTTTTAGTTTGGTTATAAAAAATGATCGACAATTTAATTTTAATTTTAATTTTATTTTATATTTTAAATTTTTATGTTGGAAATAGAGAAATTAATATATACAAAACTTTGAAGATAAAAAATAAAATAAATTAAAAATAGCGCGATGATATAATCAAGATTGAAAATATTTTTATAACTAAAATTAAAAAAGTTAAAAATTAAAACAAAAAACATTTTTAAAATAAATGGTCCCTTAGGGCCTGTTTGATTTGCATTTTCGTTTTCTGTTTTCATTTTTTGTTTCCTGTTTTCTGAAATTTTACAAAGGAAAAACTGGAAATGTTGGAAACAAAAAATTGCTGTTTCCAACATTTCCAGTTTTTCCTTTGTAAAATTTCAGAAAACAGGAAACAAAGTGAAAACAAAAAATGGGAACATGAAATGTTTTTGTAAACCAAATAGGCTTAGCTTTCAACAATTTAACACGGCTACATTTGTGAGCAGTCTTTGTGGTCTGTATTGGTTTTGTTTTGTAATTCCCTTGGTCTAATGGGGCCAGTTTTTTTTGATGTTTTTTTTAATGGGTAATTATCCTTGTACTTTGCAACTTTTCTTTACTGTGATGTCTATTTTGTAATGGGTTAAAGCATCCTTATACTTCCTTTAATTAATTTATTTTTTGCTTATAAAAAAACTACATATGTGAGACTTAAACTGGTCAACATCACTAGTTAAATTTGATCAATCTCATACTAGCTAATCCACACAAACTTTGTGTTCATAAAAAATGAGATATTAATACAAAATTAAATGAGAGTGCAAAAATATTTTATTATAAAAGTGGATCAAAATTAAATTCCCAAGTTAATATGCAATCAGAAATGTTTTTTTTTCATATTGTAGTTACTTTTTAAACTCTTTCTAACACCACGGTGAAAAAAGAACATATAGAAAAAGTAGAAATAGGCATGGAATCGAATTCTATACATTAATATGTTCATGCCAATGTAAAAAGCAGTTATTTGTTACCCAATTAAGTAAAAGGGATTTGTGCTCCAGTGGTCCGAATATTCTCAGAAGAGTATAATAATCTCTAATTTCCAATTGATCACAAAGGAAGAGGAAAAGGAAAATGACATAGACAGCCACTTTTATTTAACAAATTAAAGATAAGATAAATGATATCCAACCATTAGGCGTGCGGTAGATAGTTCTTTTTCTTTCTACTTTCTACCACTATATACTTTGGCAAAACATCAAAGGTCAATTTGTATATATCGTGACCTTTCGAAAGTCAGTTATGCCAGAAAGCTCTCCTTACTTGAATTCAAAAGAGACTTTAATTATTGGCCTAATTAACTAATAGGAATTATATAGATTCATTTAATTATACATTCATTCAAGTTGTCAGTTATTATTTTAATCTTTTATGTTTATAAAGGATTAGACAAGTTATCTATAAAAATACGAGGAGGGCTAGCAACACACTCTTTTGAACACTCTCCCAAACACATTCCATGTGATTGGTTAAAATTCACATGGGTCCCACTAAATTCGTGGGTCCCACTCCCAAGTGGTGGGACTCATGTGGATTTTAACCAATCACATGGAGTGTGTTAGAGAGAGTGTTCAAAAGAGTGTGTTCCCAGTATTTCTCTAAAAATATATAGTGGTAATACCCATATTTACTGTCCATTTGTTCTTTCCAATTTATATCCCTGCTTTTCTAAAAAAACACACAAAAAATCCAATATTAAATAAGATTAGATAAAGATGATTGTTTTTTTGGGATTTAAAGTAAAACATAATCATACACGTGGATCATCGGATAAGAAGTTATTTTAGCTTAAATATTTAGAGAAAGAATTTTGCTGTCTATAAAGATTCTATTTGACTCGAATAAAATTATCTCACGTATAGAATAAAAAAAAAAAATAATATAAGTGTGACACTACAAACATACATAACAGTTTGAGTGAATTTGAAAAATAAATTTGAGAGAGTTTCTTATAAATTCTTTGTTCGTCTTGATAAAAAGATGGGAATAGTGTTTTAGTGTGATGATGAAATTAAACTCTGGACCTACCCGACCCGAGGGCATATCTAGAATTTTTTTCATAGTGGTGCCAGTGCAAAAATATTACAATATGAAATATTAGATATATTTTAAATAGGAAAGGATTCCTATAAATATAACTCTTCATTTTTATAATACTAAATTCATCTATTAATTTAAGAAAGTAATCTTTTATTTATTATTTTACAAAATTGGGTTTTGACAATTTTCATTTTTGGGAAAAGTATAGTAAAGAATTATTTCGTAATCAAATTAAATAAAATCACAAATAAAATAATTTAAATAATGTAAAATATACCTGCTATTAGAAATTTACAATAAAATTCTTTAACCTCTGAAATTTTGGGGGAGTTTGTCTCATGGTTTAAGATCATATTTATGGGAATAATGTTACCGATAATCCTATTACCAGGAATTCTATTTTCGGGTAAAATTTATAAAATTATTTGGTAGATATTTAATATTTCGGAGAATATTTTTTAAATTTATTTATTTCAATTTTTTTTAAAAAAAAGAAAGAAAAAAAATAGTAGAATGAAGTGAATGTGTGAAGTTATTTTAAAAATAACTTTCATTCCCCCATGGGAATAAAAAGTAACTAAAATATTGATAAATTACTTTCCCGTGAATAAATAATAACCGTGAATATGATTTTTAAAACTTATACCAAACATGGGAAAATAACATTCCCAAATCACTTTCGCGGGAATATATTTCTATAACCTCAAACAAACTCTTTGTGTTCATCTATTAACATTTTCCTTCTTTGCTTAGTTTTTAGTTTTTCTAATCTCATTTACTTTGTCGGAAACTACAATATGAGATATAATCATGTTCAAATTAGTAATATTCACATCATGGTGGGGTTAGTTCTTCTAGTGATGTTTTTTTTTTCCATCCACAATAATTCTATATATAATTGTTAGAGTAAGATGCGTATATTTACTAATCGTATCAAGATGTATTATAAATTTGAACTCTCATCTTAAAAAATGAAGCACTTACTCATCATACTCTCTCTCGCTATACACAAATGTGAGTGAGATTTTCCCATTATATGCTTAATGCTAATGCTTTCCCTCTTCTCTCTCTTTCTTTTGATTTTCTAAACACTAATTTTTAAATACTAGTAATTAATTTTGATCCAAGTTTATTAGTAAAATTCAAAATCTTATCATATCACCTTTTGTTTTGAATCTTTTGATCCTTGTTTTTTAATATATAGCTATTCTTATTCATATAATTTCAATTTATTTAATTATAATTTATTATCAAATAATAATATAAATTATGTTTCAATAATAAAATATAATCTTTTATTATAACTTAAAATTAAGTAATTATCCAAAATTATTATAATTTTTATCTTTAATTTAAATATATTAATTTATTATAAAATTAATGTTAATTATATACAAATATATTGTTAGTCGCGTATTGCACGTATTAATATACTAGTTTAAATTACATAAAACCACGATTTTATGTACTGTAAAAGAAACACAATTTTTTTCATCCGAATAATTAAGTTTTATTTATCAACATAAAATATATTCTTGTTTTGATATTTGTTGTGTTGAATGTCTTATATTAATATTAATAGTTAATATACATATTATTTATGGGATTTTTAAAAACATTTTAATGACGTATACCTCAAAAATATATGTTAAGATATTGAAAATAAAATTATTAAATAAATTATTAATATTAGTGTATTCTAAAAATCAAAAGTATTTTTAATTAATTAATTAATTAATAATAATAATAATAAACATTATGTTAAAAAGTATTTTTTCTATATTGAATATTATCTAGAAAATATTATAGAAATAATATGATTTTAAGCGTAAAATCTTTATTTATGTTAAACTTATGTATATTTTAATTATGAAAAAATGTCCACCAATTTTAGTACTTTATATATATAAATATATATATATATATATATATTAATGATTTATCCTCTACGGTAAAAAAAAACTTTTGTCTAAGGAAAAGCTATAAGCCTCATATTGCATATTACAGTGTCTAAAGTCATTCACTCTACATATAATATTTTGTTATATATTATCCAATGCTAAGATAGTGGTTAAGTATGCATGGCAACGAGAGGAGTGGGTGGGCAGGTTTTGCTCTCCCCCATCCTCGCTCCGTAAAGGTCAGGGTGGGGTTAGGTTTGGATTTAAAGAGAACGGGTATGAAATTATGAAACTCAGCCCCATTCTCGCTGGGTTCATGAGATTCAAGGAAAATCCGCGAGGATTTTCACTTTTTCTATTTTTTATTTTTTATTTTATTTTTATAACTTAAATACATGTTTTTAAATAAGTCATATATATCTAATATATTGCATGTAATTCAAATAATATGTAAATATAGACATTGATAATCCTAAAAAATTTATAACTATATTTTATTTGAGTTTAATATATATACACTGACAGTGTAAAGTAATTTTACACAGACATCCAATGATGTGCTGCCACATCATTTATTAAATTTAATAACACATGAGATGTCACATTCATTAAATGATGTGGCGACACACCATTGGATGTCTGTGTAAAATTTCTTTACACCGACCGTGTATACTAATTAAATCCATTTTATTTTAAGGAAAGTATATAGGTTTGCCCTCATTATTTAACTTTTAGTATAATTAAAATTATTTAAGTATTATATCGGGGCGGATTTGGGTCGGGTTTTACTTAAACCCGGTAAAAGCGGGGCTTCTCCATCAAAGTGAGGGACGCAGGGTGGGGACATGTAGGCACCTGCACATTCGGTTTGATTGTCATGCCTAATAATGGTGAGATAAAATGATGGATCTATTAGAATTATGTTTTATGTTTTATATTGTTCATTTAATGCCTTTTTATCTTTTCATGAAAAAAAATCTTATTTAACTTTTTTTTTTCATCTTCAATATTAATATGTTACATTTCTATGCTACAAATTTTGTGAAAAAAATAGACCACGATGATAACATATTTCTCACCACATTTAAAATAACTTAACCAAATGGATTTAAAATTGTTGCTATTTAGATTGATAAACAAATACAATTTAAATTTTTATTTTTCATATTCAATGTTGGCGTGTTACATTTTTATATATACTATAAATTTTGTGAAGGAAATAGATCATAATGATAACATAATTTCTCACCGTATTTTTTAATTACACATTTTATAAAATAACTTAATGAAAAGTTTTTTTAAAAAAATATTATTTAGAATGGTGAGAAATATGTAAAATGCACTAAAAATATAGTGTATATAATAGAATGTTTGACAGACTTTTTCAATGTTATTAAATGTGAAATATCTTCATACATACTTAAAATATTTAAATTTTAATTATTTTCATATATTTTTTAGAATTTACTATTAAAAAATATGATTATAAAATATAAACAAACCCATGAAATAACTTTTGTTATATTACATTTTCAATAATGACCTTAAAATTATTAATATTATTATTTTTCAACATGATTAAAAAAATAAACTATACAAGAATATATTTAAACTGAATTAGTTAATAACATTTCCATTCTAAATATAGCTACTGAATATTATGGATCAGGATTCTCTCCAATTATATACTAGACTCCAGCAAATACAGCTAGTGACTAGCTACAGAATAGCTATGAATAATGTTTTTCTAGCTTAACTAACGACCATAAGAAAGAATCCATACACCGAGTATCATCTCTAGTGCATCTATATTATATGAACACATCTTATCTTATCTTTTTCATGATAATACTGTGTAAACTTGTCCCATCACTTCCCCGAGAACGTATACCCTCTTGTTATTTGATGCCTTAAAAAAGATTTTTATTTAATAATAATGATGCATATAAATCCCGGTGGACGGTGGTGAATCGGAAAACCAAAAAGTGATTGACACGAACCGCACAAATAGTTGAATGAAAGGGAAAGAAAGAAAATTTTCTTAAAACACGAAAGAGTTAAAATAAGAAACATTTATGCAAAATGTCAGGAAGTGTTTAGATTGGGTACGATTAGTTGGCCCGATCGTGATAGATGTCATTATTTTCTATCTTATTAAGATCAGTCCAGTCACTAAATTGCTACATACTTTTTTCCACTAACAAACACGATTTTTTGAAATATACACTTCACTTGAAAAATACAAATTGCTCTATACATTTTCGTAAAGCAACCAAAATAATTTGAGCATAAATATGATAACTCTTAGGGTGTGTTTGTGAGTTTAGAGAGGAGGGAAAGGAAAGGATTGGAGAGGGAGAAGAGGAGGGAAAGATTTTGTAAAATACTTAAACTCACAAACATAAAGGGGGAAAGCGTTTCCAATAAACTCTTCCCTTCCCTCCCTTCCCCTTCAAAATTCAACTCACAAAGATGTAGGTTTTAGATTTTTATTTTACAAATTTGATGAACTCCTAAATTTTTTAGCCTAGTTTAATAAAATTTGCTACGGGTAAAAAATCCACAAAAAATACAAGTAACTCATAAAATTACCGGATTATTATATAAAGTTTATAGAAGATGTAAGACCTGGATCTTTATTCTAAAAATCTGAATAACTCATAAATTTTTAGTCCAATAAAAAAAAATCTCATATCCGCATTAAATTGGCCCAGCCGAATAACACGAGTTGCTATCTTTAGTAACTTTGTACCCTAGACACATTGTAACCAATGATCTCTTCCAAACACATTATTACATGAGCTCAAAAAACCATTTCTAACCACTTCTCTCATTTTTTTTTATTAACCAACCATTTTTAGGTAAGAGTTTCTTCTACGGAGTGTTTTTAACATTCAAGATTTTTAGTCATCATAATCGGTATTTACATGATAATAAATAAATACTATAATAATATAGATATTGTTCTAAAGTACTAGCTGAGAAATATTTTTTTACTAATGCTTTATATTTTTGTTTTTCTTGATCAGCATTTTAAGGACACCCATTAGCATTTTTTTAGAGTCTTGCTAACGAATGCTATAATACTAGTTAAGAATAATTAATTTAATATATGTTATTAAAAAATGTTTTCAATTACTTAAAAAATAAGTATTGATATTTTTCTGGGTTTTTTTAATGTAATAGATATTTTTTCAATATATAAATGTTTTTCTGTTTTTTTTAAGTAATGTCCTAAAAACATTCATTTGTATTTGCATTCTCTTAATAATATTTAAAGTAGCGGATAAGCTAGTTGAAAGCTGAAATACTAACTGAAAGTTTAAAAGCTAGTTGAAAGCTGAAGAATGAAAGCTAAAAGTTGAATAATTAACTGATTGAATTTAAAGTATTTAGTAAAACTACCTGATAATTGTAAAATGATAGACAGGGTCATCATTAATTACTAAATCAAAACTTTAAATTTGGTAATTATAAAAAAATTAAGGATAAAATTGTAAAAAAATAATTTCAGCTCACTGAAAAATATTGAAATGCTACTTGATGTTTTAAAAAAACATTTTTTACTAAACAACGTTGAAATGATTTAACAAACTTTTCAACTACTCATTTGAACTTTCAGTTAGTTAAAATAACATACCAAATTACCCCTTAGACGGTGTTGTTAATGAAGGAGCATCTAATATACACTATTAAAGATTTAACAATACAAACAAACGAAAAAACTAATGAATATCTCTAGAACACTTATTAAGAATATAAAAATAAAAGATTTTTTATACTAATGGGGTTTGGTTCAAGTGGTACATGATCGATTCCCTTAAGCAAAGTCTCGGGTTTAAATCTTATAAATGGGAGGGAGAGCTAGCCCGATTCTCGGGTTCGAATTTTGTAGATGGAAAAATTCTCTGTTCGGAGAGCCAGCCCCACCATAATTTGGATGTTCCCGGCTCAAGCCCACAAAAGATACCCTTTGTTAAACAAAATAATAAAAATAAAAGTTTTAAAGTTCTCAACCAATTAAATATTGTACTTTTGATCAAATGTTTTGTATTTCTTGATTTTTAATTTGATTTTCTAACCTATGGAAATTTACACATCATAAGAAATCAAAACTGTAATATTTTTATTAAAAAAATATAGCATTTAATATTATTAATACAGTGAATATTGTTATTTCAAATTAAATAAATATTTTTTATTTATTGATTTTAATCCTATGTGAAATACAAAAAAACCCTTCTTTTAAGTACATCTGCATCCCTTAGCAAGACTTTTGCCTAAAAGGTACTCCATCAGTTCTTTTTCATTTGTCACGTTTTTCAGATTTTTTCTTCATATTTAAATAGAACTTTAAAAGTTTATAAAATTATTTTTCTTACAATTTAAATCCTTACATCACCTAATTCTTATTTTTCGCATTCACTTGAGAAAGAAATTAATTAATGAGGAAAATAAAGAGCATAACAATAAATTACATAACAATTATAATAAAAATGAGAATATTAATTTTATTTCATAATCCTCGTTCATAAACCTTAAAGTGTCATATATACAAAGAATGAAGGGAGGAGATGTTAATAGTTGTTCTAAAAACACTAATTAATAAATTAAAAAAATTATTAAAATTTATAGTTTTAATAATATTTTCAATGTATTAAGTGTTGTAAATGTCATTACTTTGTTTTTCTCAATTAATTAATTCTTCAATTAATATCTTTAAGACCTTATTTAATATTCTTCAATTAGTTATTTGGTTAGACTTTTAGTCCCTTGGTTGATTGGAACTTATTTTGGTGGCCAATTAGATTAGTTTGGCTCTGTTTGGTTATATTTATTTTTGTTCTTGTAAAGCTATGATATAGAATTTTGTATTATGGGTTTGAGTACCCATTGTACTTCCTTTTAATTCTACCTTCCTTTACTTAGCAAAAAAAATATGACCCTTCTTAAAAAAAAGCTCAATTAAGGAGTGTCTCAATGCTAGTTTATAATGCTGGTTAAAAAAATAAAAAATATATTAAAAAAGTATAAAATTTAATATTATAAATAAAATAAGTATTGCGATTTTTAATAAAAAATTTCTATTTATTGATTTTTCATGTGTTAGTTCATAATAGGACCCATGGTGTATAAATTCATAAAGGCTCTTGTGAGTTGGATAATAAGTACAAAGGATGCAATTGGAATCAATAGTTATTGACTAAATTAATTTCGTTCTTTTGTTGTATGCCCTTGTAGGTTGTACTTGGGATTTTATCCCACATTGTATTATTGTTCATAACTAGTTGTTGATGGTTGGCATGAAAATTAAAAATGGAATCTCGAAGTCTCAATTGATAATGATATGGAGTATTTTCTAAGTCCACCGGATAATGTTGGTGATAAAAATGTCAGCACAAATTCCATCTAAATTACTACGCAGTTGTACTATATTGTAACGGTACGTCCTCACTTAAATTGCCCGAAGTGGAATTTCATAATTAACAGATATTCTTCATATAATCCCTCTTTTTTAAGTGTCGTTTAAGAGTCTATAATTATTTTTAAATAAGTATTGTTTTCACATATTAAGACAATAATAAATACTAATTTTTTAATTTATCATTTTTTAAATTTATTAAATGATGGAGTATTTATATTATATTACTAGAAATTGTGGAAAATTTTAAATGCTTTAATGAGAGAGATAAATGGTATATTTATAAATAATGGAGCTAAAAAGACACACTTACTGTATTCTCTAATCTATGTGTAAAACCTTAAACGACACTTAAAAAGAAACAGAGGGAGTAATATATTATCATCTCTTTATATTATAATTTTAAAACCTTATCTCGGAGAGTGAGACACTCACTTACCCTGTCAATAATGTTTGACATTCTCTTATTCTCATTAGATGATGGGTTCCACTCATACGTATGAGAGAGAAATTCTCCCTCTCAATCATTAATATTAATTTTCTATTCTTTCTATTTTAAAATACTAATCAATGCTAATATTAAATTTAAAATTTATTACAATTCAAAATCTCATCCTATTATTTCTATTTCAATCTTTTTCAATATATAAAACTTTATTATTATCTTTATAATTTTATTTTTTATTATATCTTATTATCAAATAATAATGTAAATTAGATTTTAGCATAAAATATAATATATCATTAGAATTTAAAATGAAAAAATTATCCAATTTTTTTAATTTAAAATATTAATTTAGTATATATTTAATTTTAATTAAATAAAAATATACATTTATTTACGTATTAAGCGCGTTATTTTTCTTAAAAATTTAATACACTCTTTAAAGCGCAACTTAATCATAAATCAATTAAATTGACCTTAAAAGAATAATAATAAAATACGCATTAAAAAGTGTTTTTTTTTTGTTTTTGACTTATTTAGGTTTGGAAGATTAATTCTCAGGTTGAGGGTCGTACTTTACTTCTCTGGAGACCAGTTATCAACGATTGTTTTTTGGTAACATGGCTCTTGTTGAATATTAAAATAAAAAGACTATTTTTAAAAGGAAAAAAGAAGGGAGGGTAGGATGGTAATTTGAGGTGCGAAAAGGCGAAGAGAAGGAAGGGAATCAAGCAAGAACATTAATAATGTGCTGGCAAATAATAGGGAAAAAAGAAGGGTAATATAGTCATAAAGAAATGAATTAATGTGCATAAGGTTTGGTCTATGATTCATGATCATCGTCATCGTGCGTATCTAAAACATCTTCAAATCTATCTTTGACCGTCGTACTTTCTCTCTCTTCATCCTTTTTAATTTTCTCTCATCATCACCCTTCGCCTTTTCGCCGCTGTTGCAGACTCTCTGCTGCGACCCAAAACCAAAACGCACACAAACAACAACAGCCACCACCATACACAACACAACACAACACACATAGATTAGATAGATACCAAGAAAGAGAGAGAAGAAAAAAAATTAAAAAAAAAGTCTCTCAACCTTTTTTTGCCCTTTCCCTATCACTGCCACTGCGGAAAACATCTCTATATATATAAATTTTTCCGTCATTCATTAGCAGCAGAAAGAGAAACACTCAGCTATTGTTTCTGTTTCTGTTTCTCTTCATCTTCTCCTTCTTCTTCTTCCGATTTCGATACATTCATTCATTGATTCATTATTAAACTCGCTCTCTACAACTCTGATCCGACGGCTGCGATCTTCTCGTTTCTCCAATCGTACGGCCAGGGGTCCTTTGTCTGCGTCTTCTCTCCTTCTCAACTCTCTCTTTATTCTCTCTCTCTACGTAAGTATCTCTCTCTCTCTCTCTCATCTTCTGGAACAAACAACAAATATGCTAAGCTTTTATAGCCTGCTTTTTCTCTCTGTGTGTATAGCCTCTTTTTCATTCACGCATAACATCACTCTCACACACACACGCACACCACTATGCATACTCTTTGTTTTTCGATTCAGTTTTCGAATCTACTACCTCCTCACATTCAGTGTACGTCTTTTTTTTTTTTTGCCCCTTCTTTTACCATTTCGGTTCGTCCAATTCTTAAAAATTTGGAGAACTGTTTTATTTTTTGGTCCACCACACTTGGCTCTTCCACTGGATTCGGGCTTCAATTACATGCACTCATACAGTGTTGAATTATGCATTGCTGTAATTGGTTTTTGTTTTTCTGGTTGCGGATGCCAGATTTAGATCATCATGGTGCTGTAACCGCCTTGGAAATTTAAATCTCCCCGGGTTTTGATGAAATGCATTCGATATGTTTTCTATTTAGAGTTGTTGCATATATATAATTTATTTATATTTTTGCTTTAACCGTTTTCCAACTTTTGGTTAAAGGGGATCCGTTACTCAGTCTGCTTCTTAATTTCTGATGTGCATGTGGGTGTCTTCTTTGTTGTGATGCCGGCCTAGTTTGCTCTGCTGTTGTTTGGGAATGGTATTCAGACTTGCTGCATAATTTTGTTGAGTACTGCTATTATATACTGTAGAATTTGTGATGAACTGTTTGGCTTTCAATCTATGGTTTTTACAAAGTAAAATGTTTTGACATTAAATTGTCTACCAGATACTACCATAGGTTATAAAGTTGGGGATTGTTTTGTTTTAAATTCAGTGTATTTGTGCGAGTTTCTAGTTTGGTCTTTAATTTTAAATCCTACGATGGTCTTGTTATACAAAAGTTATTGGCTCCTGGTATACTTTTCTTGGATCATTTTGTTTTGCATTACTGTTAATGTACTCAGTACTCTAATATTAATTCCTGCTCTCCACTGCAATAGAGTTTTTTCCAGATAATTTTTTTATTTTTTTATCTAAAAACTCTCCAGAGTTTTCTTGTTTTTTTTTCACTTACAGTTTGTATTGATTATGTATGTATGGATTTAATATGCAATGATATATGTGGATTCTTTTATCTCTTGTTCTTAGCTCAGTATATTTTTTCATGTCAGTAAGTGCTCATAACATGTCACTTAAATGCAATTACGCATGGATAATTAGCATAACCCTTATCTTGTCAATGTTCCATGCGTTATATTAATGCTTGGCATGCTTTTTAATTATATATATAAAATGAAATGTTTGGTGTACTTTTATATGTGATATTGTTCTTGTTGTTTAATATGATAGATTTTCATTTGAATTGAGTGGATGAATTTTTGTTACCGTTTGTGTTTTGTGTGGTTTCTAGGAGTGGTCTATTCAGGCACCTAGAACTCTGGAGCTATTTGTCATAACATCTATAAATGATCTTATTTCTTTTGATTTCAATTGTAGTCTGAGAGTAGCTTCTCCAGCACACTAAACATGGAATCCCAATGGTCATAGAAGAGCAAAGAGGCATGATTGTGTAGTTAAAGAAATGGTGATTCCCATTTCTCAAATCTTGATGATGAACATGATCCATGGACTGCATGGGCATACAAGCCTCGCACAATCACATTGTTACTATTGGTGCTGGCTTTCTTATGTGAGTACTTTGCTGGATAAATTAATGCTAACAAGTAGTGCATTTTTATCAACTTGGAAATTTGTTCTTTAATAAATTAAAATTTCCCCCACTTGATCTTTATAATATCATTGAATATGCCAGTTGGGCGAGTGGAGCACTTGATCCAGAAAGATATGCATCCGGTGATGTTGTTACTTCTGTTAAAAGGTTTGGTGTTTTTAGTCTAATTGGTGCTCATATTGCTTTGTTTAGCATTTTACCATGTGTACAATATGCTAAATGTCAACACAATTGTTTCTATGTAGGGGTGTATGGGCAATGATTGCTGTTTTTCTTGCTTATTGCTTGCTGCAAGCTCCTTCCACGTGAGTAATCAGAGTGATTTCCTTTTTCTTTTGTAAAGTTTGGTTTTCTTGTCATTTGCTTCTGTTGTCATTGGATGTATATATTAATCTTGTTGGCTGTTGCTTTTATTCTATTATTCTACTAAATTTAGCTGTCTGGTGTATTTGTTGAGTTTAGATTTAGATCCTAAGTTTGTAATGAGGTTTTCATTATTTCTGTGAGTTCCTCCATGAATGGATTAGTTTCATGCCTATATCTGGGAGGGGATTCAGTATCTGGTCCTTTAGTTTGAGATTCGGAAGGTGATATTTAAGATTTTTAATTACAGACTATCTCAATTAATATATTTCATATTTTTAGTTAAGAGTTTATGTTAAGTAAGTAATGCAACCACTCTACTTATATATGTCACCATTTTAGAACATTATATAACAGTTAGTGGTTTGAGTTAATCAAGGTCTCATTCTAGAATGGATGGTTTTTTGCAGCAAAATGAGAATGATTTTACTGGCAGGTTTATTGTGTAGAAAATTTACTTGAAAATGCTTCTTTCAAGGTTAGGGGTTTAGAGGAGGAGTGCTGGAGAATATGGAAATATATGAAGAGAATGAAAATCAAAAGTGTTTAATTTTGTTTGATGGAAGTTCATTCCATACAAATTTCAATATAATACTTCTTAAAATTGTTCTGCTAAGTTATGAATCTGGGAGAACACTAACAAATGAAATGAAAACATGAGCTGATTCCTTCAGCTGAAGTTGTAGTAATTTTTATCTTTTGAAACTTTTATCCATATAAATTATTTTTTGTTTGCTGTTTTCATTCAGGGTTCTTATTAGACCACATCCTGCAATTTGGCGCTTGGTTCATGGGATGGCTGTTTGTTTACCTGGTTGCCCTCACATTTTTGCTTTTTCAGGTTGGTTTTTTCATGTCTTCATTTGAATGTTCTTGTTATTTATGTCAGCAGCATATGTAAGACATGGGTTGTACAGTTTTAAATTAGCATTTATATTATGTGAAGATCAGATTTTTTGCATTTTTGTGGTGCGTCTTTGCAGTAGATTTTTACATACCTTCTGGATTTGCATCTGTTAGCTTCCTCCAACTTAGTCTGTATCTTCTGTTGCATTATTTTTTGTCTTTGTTGCTCTGTTTCCAGCAAGTGAATAGAAATGACTAATATGTATCCTCAATTTCCCCCACAGAAACGTGATGATGCTCGACAGTTTATGAAGTATCTTCATCCTGATCTTGGTGTTGGTAATTCAATCTGATTCTTCTATTTTGCTTGAATTAGTTGGAATAAATTCATGTGGATCTTTGTTGTATTTAGCTGGGAAAAACATAGTTGGTTATGTATCAGCTTGTACCTTCGATTTCAAAATTGTAACTATGTATGGTTTTGGCAGAACTTCCGGAAAGATCTTATGGTGCTGATTGTCGCATATATCTGCCTGAACCCGGCAAGCAGGTTTAAGAATGTTTATGTATGATTTCTTCTTTCACAACTTTGTGTTTTTGCCTATTATCTCCAAGTATCACTTTTGTTCTTTGCTTTATGATATTTGGATTCTAACATGGAAGATATTGTGATGCTTCATTTTTCACGGAGACACTTTTTGACGAGTTGTTCTAGCTCACATTATTGGGTGGTGGGGAAAGGCAATATTGATTCGTAATCAGCCCTTCTTTGGGTGTTATCAATTGGCTTTGAATTGATGGGAGGTTAGCCTTAATCTGATTAATAAAGCTTTGCTTTTTTTTTTCTTGTTTGGCATATATTTTTTATGTATTGTTTACAAACCATTCTATGTTGGCATCTTCAGCTTACTTTTCGTCACATTGTTGCCAAATTTCAACGAGTGCTGGGGGGACAGTATAATTTTGACACTCCTGATCTGCAACTGGTTTGGTAATAGTTTTTATTGACTTTTTGGCAACTTGCAAGATTGCTTGTGGTTTACTATTTGAAGCATGAACTTATTTATTGTATCACCATGCTAAAGATTGCATTTATAGTCATTCATTTAATCTTTATAGTTGTCAATGGAATGCATTTTGATTTTGAAGACAGGGTCAGCCCCATAAATGCAGAAAATTTGTAGGATACTTGTATTTGTGAATGTATATTTACTATTTCAAATTCAAAGGTATATGAAATTTGTGTTTGAAGTATCTTGGACGAGGATTGTTAAAATGTAGTGTCCGTGAATAGTTTGATAATGTTTTCATGTGCCTTCAATGCAACTTATTTTCAGATTCCATTGAATCTTCATTCTGCACTGAAATTTCTAAAAACTAACTTGTAGTTGTAGGTTTACTTTTGCAATTTTGTCATTAAATGATATTCAAGCTTATAATAGTAAACTTAGTTTCAAATTAATTTTTTCTGCAAGTTCAGTTGTTTTATATCTCAACTAATTTTGTCAACCTTGAAAACTTTGGATACATTATGTAAACTAAAATGTTTCTTATAGTTCATGATTCTGGTGGTATCCTGCCTCTCTTGCAGAAAGCTATATGACTTGTTTTATTATGAAGAGAATGTAGTATTATTTGTTTCTGCAGTAATTTGTAATTAATGCGTTCTGGAATTTAAATTGTTACAGCTGATTGTAATATTTTTTATATGGTTTAATATGCAGGAATTTGGGCAGGAATGCATACTGTTAGATACTTTGATGGGAAAACATACAAGTGGGTTGGGCTAAGCCGCCAGCCTAATATAATAGGAAAAGTATGTTTTTTTTTTATCATCACTTATTAGTCATTTCATTATGCCAGCTTGAATCTTTGATTTCTATTGAAAAATGAAATCACTCTTACCTGTATAATGCTTTTCCTTTGCCTACTGGATCAATAGCCAGTACTTATTTTCTGATATAGCAGTTTTTGCTAAAATAGTGTTTCTGATAGTTGGTCATAACTAGTAAAGTCCCTTCACCATGAGAAAAAAAAGATAAAATAACAGATAGAATGTTAATTAATTTTGTTGTTATTAATTTATATTGATTGCTGAGGAGACTGAGATGTGATTTTAGTTCTCTTTGCTAATCTTTTACTAGGTGAAACGAACATTAGGCCAATTCACACCAGCTCAGTGGGACAAAGATGAGTGGCATCCATTGCTTGGTCCATGGCGTTTTATTCAAGTCCTTAGTCTTTGCATTGTATTTTTGACAGTAGAGCTCAACACATTCTTTTTGAAGTTTTGTCTGTGGATACCTCCTCGAAATTCAGTTGTTATATATAGGTTGATTTTGTGGTGGCTACTTGCAATTCCAACAATTCGAGAGTACAATTCATACCTTCAAGACAGGTACATCTCTCTTTTCCATTGCATGTTGAATGTTTTGATGAATAGGAGCATATAATGGATTTTTAACACGTCACATATTCTTTGTGATTTTTTCAGAAAGCCAGTGAAAAAGGTTGGAGCATATTGTTGGCTCTCTCTTGCCATTTGCATTGTGGAACTTCTAATTTGCATAAAGTTTGGACATGGTAGGTTTCCTTCCTTATCTTTGACATATCACATATAGGTATGAATATTATATTTACATATAAGAATGATATTTTATTCACTGATTACATATGTTTGTTGTGTTGTGTTTCCACAGGCTTGTATCCTAAACCAATGCCTTTGTGGCTGGTAATATTGTGGTCTTCTGTTGGAGTGGCAATTTTTGCATTTTTGATTTTGTGGTCTTGGCAACTGCACCGGAGTCTAGGGAAAAAGAGGCAATAATTTTACTATTGTAGTGCATTATTCTTTGATTCCTTCCTAATTTTTATGGGTATCCATAGCCATACATGGTGTAAATACTATCAACCTACCTCAATTGTAAATGTCTTAAGTGATTATTGTCCTAGGGTAAGGGTAGTGGATCACAGGTTCTTTGAGCGGCAAATATTGTTCTCTAAATAGGTTTCTACCATTAGTAAATTGGTCAATTTGTTCGCCTTGAATGAATCATTCTGAAACGTATATTCAGTCACTTGAATGAAATTTTGAATGAAATCTCTTGAATGCATTGATTTTCTTTATGGCGAGTTTCACCGCACCATACCCAGACTGTGTTTCCTCGAATTTATTTTTGAAGTTGCCTCCATCATTATCAGAATGAATGTTGTCCCTCGTTATATGCATTTGATCCCTAAAATATGACAATTTTTTAAATTAGCTCTTTAATTTTCTATCATTTTTTGTCTTTACAAAACTGAAAGTTATGCAGAAGCTATTTTATTTATGAGAAATTACAAATATACTATTTTATTACGCAACAAAAGCTATTTTATTTATGTAGAAACTTTTTATTTATTCAACAAATGTTTTTAGCTTACACTAGTTTAAGATTTTTAGCACTTTTATATAATCTAATATAACTTTTTATCGAATAGTTGTCTCAAAATCCATTATTAGATTGACTATTACATAGATTATATACATAAAGTTTTGTACCAATTTAAAGTTGTTTCATATGTTATTGATAAATGTCACGTATATTCTTTGAAATATAAGGAGTATTTAATTATTTTTTTTTATTTTTTAATAGTTAGAAAATTGTCATCTTATTTTCCTTTATTTTTTATTTTAAAATATTTGTATAAAAAACAGTAAAAATTTTTATTTTAAATTAGCTGAAAACTGTATTTTTCTATTAGCTGAAAACTGTATCATTTGAACAGCTCAAAGTCAATGAAATTTTATTTTAAATATAATATATAAAATGACCATATAACCACAATTTATCATAAATAAATTATCACGTTTCACACTAGTTTCATGAATTAAATTAAAAAACTTACACTTAATTGGTATTGTTACTTTCCTTACATAATATTTTTTTCTATGAATGCTTCCTGGTTTGTCTTTCCATCATGTCGTTTACATTTAGGCCAAGAATTTCTTGGTCAGTACACCATACCATAGTGATAGTATACAAACATTTGTTCCTTCCCAGTTCCCACTTCCCAATGGCTACTTCCACATACATTACTATGTGGAAAATGGTATTGTAGCGAACTTCCTCTTCCACATTGTCCTTCCTCTCACAATTTCATCGTTTTGTTTCTCTCCTTTGATTTGTAAAAGGTGTGTATACCTTATTGGCCTCTGCTCAAGACAAGTCAGGACTCCACCACCATTTATAATATCTGATGATGCAAAGGACAACCCATTTAGTAGACTTGTGCAATAATCTGGTTCCATTGCACCATTAAGTATTTCATCTTCTTCTGGCTCACATAGTGATTGAACTATATCTGAGCTTCCACACTCCCTTCTGTACTCTAATGTGATGCCAGATAACTGGTAGCCCTCTAGAATTTGGTCTGGGATGGTCTGAAAAAGAAATCAATAATACAAGCTTAGAGTTAATTATGACATTCATAATGGAAGATGAGTTTAGTCTGAAATAATGGTTTTAGTCTCTATAATTTAAAACCGGTGCTCTGGTCCTTTAAAAATTGCAAATACACCAATTAGTCATACACAATTTCGCTATAAATTTTGCTACAAATTTTTATCGACAAGTACTGAAAAGGAGTACTTTTACTTTTTGAGGGACTAGATCCACTGATTTTAATTTAAAATCTTGATTATATTTCAGGAATTAAAACATATATAACCCAATGAAGAATAGTGTAATAATATTGTGTGTATGTATCAATTCTGTAATTTACCTCCAACATCCATCTGACATACTTCACATTATTCACATGTTGGTTCATGTCCAAATCACTTCTCTTAGGCTGCAAAGTGGTCAGGGGCATGAAGTCATTAATTGTGTATATACCTTTAACTGTAATGCATAAAATGGCATGCATATATACCTTTAAATCAGAATTCATGTATTTTGCTTCTTTGTCCAATTTGACAATTTTTTCAGGAGTGTCTTCATTTATTGCTTGCTTCTCTATAAACCAAGGTGTGAGTTCATCCCTCACCTCTTCTGGCATTTTGGAGAGGCGTCTTGTTTTACGGTTCATCATCACCCATGTGCTGTTTTATGGTTAATCTAAATAAGTACATGTATAAAAGAGAGGAAATTTTCAAAATTGTTAGAAAATTTTGTGTACCTTGTTGCACGAGCAAAAATGTGGCCTGTGGCTTGACTTCTTATCAGCCAGTCACGCCGCATTCCATTCTTGCCTGATGCTCCAACCCATGTGTCAATTTCAACAACCTCTCCCCTGACACATGTTAAGTGCACTACTAGTTATTATGGTTCTGCCATGCCATGCCATGATGATTGATGAGACATGTACTTGGTAGTAAAACCAAAACTTCATTTCACTAAAATCATTCTAAATATTCAGCAAATTTGCTAAGCTTGTGGCCATGGCCCATGATGGATTTAATTAAATATGTACTTTAATGAAATTCTATGCATGTCTTTTGTCAACACATAGTTTTCAGCTGCTAAAAGGGCACAGGACAAGATATCTTGAATATGGAGAAAATTCCTAGGAGAACCTCCAAGAAATAGTGCAACTTTTCCATGTAAGAATTGAATTGTCTTTAGTGAAGTGAAAATTTTCAAATTTGATTCTATTTTCCAACAAAAATTTATCAGAAGGGTACAAATGCATATTCATTTATATATGTCCTCGTAATAATCATCCAGAAGAGGGACATACCAGATGGGATAATAATCAATCAGAACTTGCATTCTTGAGACAACCCAAATGAGATCATTCCTCATCATTCCATGTGTTGCTCCAAACCCATCACTTAGCAATCCAGACATCCATACATGGTTTAATGCTGTTTCCTGCATATAAGGTTATATAGCAACCATAATGGCAACAAAACAAGGAAAGTAAACTTCAGTTAAATACTAACTCACCTGAAGAAGATTGAGGATGCTCTCAAGTGTTGCTGTTTTATCAGCTCCAACTTCATAGGACCTAATGACAACAGTTTGCCTGTAACCAACTCCACCTTCAATAATGAGTCCTTGACGATAAGGATCAACCAATTGCTTCTTTGTTGGGATGTTTTGGCGTTGGCCATTTTCTGGAAAGGTAACAGCTTGACCAAGAGTGGTAGTTGTTGCTGCTTCAGCTATTTGGCTAAATGAATCAACTTTAATTGGGGACCTAAAACTCCCATTAACCCTTATGCTGTTTACTTGTTGCTTAAGCTGGTTATGGTTTTCTCTCATGGAACAGCACCTCACAACATAGGCACATGCTGGATATGAGAAAGTAGCAGCCATTAGATCTTCTTCTCTTTCTGTTCTTTCTCTCCCAGTGATATGGAAGGAAAGAGGTTTGAAATGGAACTTTATTATATAGTGTTTTAACTTGAGGCGAAATAAACAAAGCAGGATTTTGAATTTGAACACTGAGAGACAAATAAGTGAACCTTGTGATTGAGATGACATATATATCAAAGAGGCCTTGGTATTTGCTGCAGAATTAGCTTTTAGCTGTTCCATTTGAGAAAAAGGAAACACCACCCTAGAACTGATCGATCTAAAGTGGACAAAAAAAGCATGTTTAGTTTGTGTCAGGAAATTCTGTGGGTTTGTGAAAAACAGAGAAGTTGGAATTTAGTGAGGCTTCCACTAGCTCTCTACTAGCTTGACATCATAAATTTTTGTCTTCTTTCATATAACTGAGGCTCAGACTTTAAAATTTAGTCAGCTACATAAATAGGCATAGTGCTTGTGTTGCATAGGTAGTTGGTATAAGTAAAGACAAAAAAGCAAACGCCTCCTCTAGAAGTTGACATTGATTCAGACTCACTTTTGCTGAAAAGTACATTGTTGTTGCTAAGGTTTCCCTTGTTAGTATTTGCTACTATATGTGTGTTGAGGCAAGGAAGCAAAGAGAGAAATGTTAGTTCCGAGAAGAGAAGTTTTAGTGATGGAAGTTTCTAATTGAAAAATAAATCATCATCTCTTTAGACTGTTGTGTGGAAGAATCAGAACTTCCTTGGAATTACCATGTTTTTCTGATTTTTGCTAGGGTGATTGGAAATTATGACAGCTTTGTTTGGTAGTATTAGAGAAACACGAAGAGAGAATAGGGAAGAGATAGAGGAGAATTTTAGGTTGTTTGGTGTGAGAGAAATAAGTGTGAAATGAGAGAGAAATATATTTAAGAGAAAATAAAATGAGAATTAAGTTGTAGAGGTTTTACTCCAATGCCAGGCAAAGTTTGAGCAAATTAGCTAGGAAATGTTCAGCCAAGTATTTCAGTTGAGGTCATTAATTGTTTGGTCACCTGCTTTACACATTCATCAATAAATGCCTTATTATTGCTTCCATGTGTAGAATTTTAGAAAAAAAGGTTACATGCTATTTACTGTACATAAGATCCCTTTGAACTAATATTAAATACAATTTTTTATAAACCTAATATCTTTATCTTAATCTTAATCTTAATAATATAAAACAAAGATAGTGAAATCATCCTCGGAAAGAGGGAGAAGAAAAGGAAAATGGCAAAGAAGAAATGCGATAAAGAGGAAGGCACGGTACAGGGGAGATAGGAACAGATTAAAGATCATTAAGAGGATGGGAATGATGAGAATGAAAATAGCAATAGAACGAGAAGAAAGGAAGAAATAGACAAAAAGAAACAACAAGAAATAGAGAAGGGAAGGGACCGATAATTTTTTCTAATATTTATCTTATAAAATAAATGATATAATTTGCTTAAAAAATTATAATTATTGATCCGTCAAAAAATTACAAATATTAACACCTAAATAAATAAATATTTTAAATAATTTATTAAAAAATAATTTTAGCATAATTTATGACATATATAAGAAGAATAAAATCACGATAAAATTTAAAATATGCTAAATCGCTTAATAACCTTTTTTTTACAGTTACGATAATAGTAATTATAGTAATTATTTAGTTATAGTTATTATCTATAAAAGAATTTTTAATATTTGTAATATTAAATTAATCCAAAAAAAAAAGAAGAAGCCTACACGTTTGGCGAAATTATAGCCAAATAAATAAATCATTTATTTGATTTGAACTTATCAATTTCTATAAAAAAGACATTTCCTCTAATTTACCTTTTGAAAAGCTTATATCTTTACTAATCTTTATGTTAAAAAAGAAACATTTAATTTGTTTAGGAAATTATAAATATTAGTACATGAAAATTAATATTCTACCTTAAAACATACAAATATTTTAAAGATCTATACTAATAAAATAGAATAAGAATAATAAATATTAATATAAATTTAAAACATGTTAAATCACTTAATATAAAAACACTATACAATTATGGTAAAAAGAATTATATGAATTTAATTATATTTATTATATTATTTAAATATAAATTTATTAATTTGATTATAGTTATTATATTAATATTAAATCCCTTTTATATTTAAATATTAAATTTATCCCGGAAAATAAGGAGCCTACAAATTTTGTTAAATCATAGTTAAATGACCAAACTTCTTTATTTGATTCCTATGATATCCTATAACTTTTACTAATATTTATCTTATAAAAATAAATAATTAAAGCTCCTCACCCCCTCGAAGAATATGTTTAATGGGAATCGAACCCGAGAGCTCTTCCACAATCTCAACCTCCGTTGCCAACTGAGCCACAACTCTTTGGTAATAATTAAATTTGTTTAAGATATTACAAATATTATACATAATAAATAAATATTCAACCTTAAAAATAAGAGTAACTTAAGAATTTATATTTTATGAAATATATAAGAATAACAAAAATATAATATAAAATTTAAAATATGCTAAAGCACTTAATAAAAAAAAATTTGTAATTACTATAGTAGTAATTATAGTAATTATTTAGCTAGAGTTACTATATTAATATAGAAGCGCTTTTTTAGATTTTTAAAATTAAATTTATCCGGGAAAAAAAATAAGCCTACAACTGTTCATAAATTATAGTCAAATTACTAAAATTCTTTATTTTATAAGATAATATTATATTTTTAATAATAAATATTAATAATTATTTAATTAGACGATGTGTGTGTGTTACTCAATATATATATATATATATATATGCTTTTTTTTAATAAAGCTTCTACGAAAATTGTACATTTATATTTAAAAACTTTGAGAAGTTCTTGTAAGGGTGAAGAAAAAAATGTAAAGCAAAATACCTTAAATTATTGAAAAAAAGTGGATAATAAAAAAGTGGGAACAAGGTTAAGAAAAATAATAATAAATGATTTAATTAAATTTTTTTTAACAAATGGACATGAAGAATTTTAGTCACATGTAAATTTTTTTATATAGTTTTTTTAGTTAAATATGAGAAGTGACGCGGGATAGAAAAGAGGATACCGAGAGAATAACACTTAAAAAATTGAAATAAGAGTTCTACGATAGAAGAGTTGGTAATCATAAGAGAAGGGATTGGAATGGATGAGTGAAGAGAAGTTAAAAGACAAAGTTCTGCTGTTATTAACAATGAAAAGAAGTAGTATTAGTTATTCTTCAAAATCTAAAATGATATATATATATATATATATATATATAGATATATATATAATATATAAAAGTCTTCTAGAAATACGATATTAAAAAATATTTAATTATTTTATTAATTGCTACCATATTTATTTTCAAAAGACAACTTCTTTGAGAATATTTTAATTCATATTAATAGTACATGTTTGTAGATGTACAATTTGAAAGGCTTGATGATGTTTATACTTTTAAAATTCTTAATACACTAATTTATTCAAAACTTTGAACCATGATATTAAATGAAATCAGTTTATTGTCATATTATTGAGAAATATAGATGTCTCTCTAGATGTACAAATGTCGTGTGACTGCATAATTTTCAAAGAAATAGTTATATCTGGAAACTGTTTTGGAGAAAAAGTTTTAAATTGAAGATTATCATTAATTTCATATAATAAAATATTTGCTTTTAAATTTCAACGTAGACAATTTTCAATTGTTGTTTCATTACAATGATAATAAATAAAAGAATATATATAACTTCTCTATATTTAATTTCAATTTTATATTATATTTCATACTGTATCAAGAAATTTTATTTTTTCATGTTTATTAACTATGTATTAATAAAAATTATTTATTAATTCAAATATTACGCTCCGTGCATCACACGGGTAGGGATGGCAATGAGTAGGGTACTATAGTACCCGTCCCCATACCCGGTTTTAAAAAAACACCCGTACCCGGATCCATACTCGCGTGGGTAGTGATTCTAGTACTCGTACCCTTACCCGTTGGGTACTCAAGTATCCGTACCCGTACCCATTACCCGCACTTTTGTTAACTATAAGAAAATAAATTGATTAGAAAATAAAAATTAATTAAAAATTAAATGAAAAATAATCCATAGATCATCCAAGTTTTAACCTATAAAACAATATCATATGTGGAAGTGATGGGAGATTAAAAAATTGGGAGGGGAAATGAAAATAGATCATGTTTTGCTAGTTTTAGTGTGTAGGACAAAATTATAAAATTTAAATTAATTGAATTAGTAATATATATTAATGTTTTTGGTGACTATAATATAGATTAACATTAACTATTTTTTTAAATATTACTCCCTCCGGTCCTTTTTATAAGGCACTTCTTCCAAATTTTTGTGGTCCTTTTTATAAGGCACTTTATAATTTCAAGACAACATTTATTATCATTTTCCTTATTTACCCCTATTATCTTTTCACTATCAAATGGTAGCGGAGTTAGTTAACAATATTAAATAAGGGTAAACTAGAAAGTCAAACTATTTTTTAAAACTCCAATAAAATTAACTAACCTTAACCATTTTTATTGGTACGTGTAATTCGGTTAATAATGCCTTATAAAAAGGACCGGAGGGAGTAATTAATAGTATAAACATATATTATTTATTAAATTAATTATATGTATATAATACATTAATTATATATTATAATAAGTGCGAGTATGAGTAGGGTAGGGTACCATAGTACCCGTACCCGTACCCGCACCCATTAAAAGGCGGGTGGGTAATTACTCATGCCTGCACTCATACCCATTTGGTGGGTAACTACCTACCCATTGTGGGTAATTTTGCGGGTACCCACTGGGTCTGGGTCCAATTGCCACCCCTACACACGGGTACCAGACTAGTTAAATACATTAAAGTGAAAATTTTTATTGAAAAAATATTATGATTTATTAACACAAAACCTTTAGGGATGATTGTAAACTTTAATGATATATTTTATTTTGATAAAAATAACATGTTAGATATAAAAGAATTAGATATTTCATTGAGTAATCATTTTTGTGATATCAAAATACTTTTTACTACTTTAATGATGACACTCTTCAAATTTCTTTTTTAATGACTTTTAAACTTCATATGTTGTTGAATCTAAAAAATTAATTGAAGGATTTATTTATGAAAATTTTCACCAAATAAATATGCAGAAAATCCGTGGGAAAAAGATAATTTTACAATAAATCTAAATTTATTTAAGATTTCTTAGGAAAATTAAATTTCATATAAATTTAAGGAAATAATTATATTTTTGTCAAAAGTTTCGAAAATTTCTACAAAAATTTCAATAGAAAATATCCATAAAAAATCATAAAATTCATTAAAAAAATTAGCTAGCTTTACATTGCATGAGTTTTTCTTTGTGAAAAAAGAAAATAAAAGTCGTATAAAAATAAATTTGAAGAGAGTCATTAATGTAGTGTAAAAAAATATTTTTATTTTATAAAGATATTTGCCTAATAAATAATTAATATTTAACATATAATATGTGTTTTTATATGAAAAGGGTGTCATTAATACTTAAAGTCGTTAACGAAATCAAAATAATAAATATACTTTGACAATTTTTTTAATATATACTTTTAAATTTTTTATGTACTAAATATTATTTTTAATGTTTTTTTCACTTTTATATTCTTTCATGTCATTCCTAACTCCTAACCACTAATGTTATCATGTGCTGACATACTCCAGTGACAAGTTTTTTATAATCATTCTAATTTTTCAATAATTCTTATCCGTTAGAAATAGTTATTTCTTATTAATAATAATACTACAATAGTGTAAAATTTATTTGTTTTAGTAATATCGTAATAGTAATGTGGGGAACAAAAGTAATACTGTCGTATCACTATATTTAACAGAGTTTACTGGAGTGACTAATTTCAATAATTTGAAAACATTAGGGAGCAAAAATAACGAAAAAAAGATTAGGGATTAAAATCAAATTTAAGGTGAAAGTTTAGGGATCAAAAACATATTTAACCTTATTTGAAATAATGAAATGTTACTCTCACCGTCACTTTTTTTTCATAAAAATTTAGGTTAAGAGGATGATGCCCTGATCCAATAGAAAGAAAGTTTCCGAACTCAAATAACTCAAAAGAGCACTTACAGTTATAGGGATACTTGCGCTTACCTCACCTCAAGATAGAGGTGTCAATTTGGGTTGAGCTCGGTGAGCCAACCCGGATCACCGGTGGGTTGGGTTGGTAAAATATAGGCTCACATTTCTGCGAGTCAAAAGAGGGTCGGCCCACTTAACTCACAAGCCAAAGTAGGTTCGAGCTGGGGTTAGGGGGTTGGCTCACTTTTTAATTTTTATTTAATTTATATACTTTTTAAGTCATTTTTATACTTTTTTCTATTTTTTCGACATTTTTTTATTTTTTTATAATTGTTGGTGTTAGACGAGCCAGCCCACCCAACCCACCAACCCGCAGTGGGTCGAGCTGAGTTGGTATTTTTCCAGCTCACCAGAAAAGTGAGTCAACCTGACTCGACTCACTTTTAGCCTAACCCGTGGTGAGCCAGGTTAGCTCACTTTGACACCTCTACCTCAAGAAGAGACAAGTGGGGTTTTAACCTGGGACCTGTCAGAACTTAGATGTAATAGCCTTAGTGTTTGATGTCACAATCACTTTCAAAGGTTACATACCAAGAAATTATGGAGCATATGCTTGGAAAATATTATGTAAACATGAAGTTACAAAGGTGACTTAGTGCCAATTAATACCGTAATTTTAGAACAAAATTAACTTTGCATTAAAAGGTAAACTCATGACATAACTCCCTCTGTATTAATAAAAATATTTTAATTTAATATCATCTCATCATTTTAATAATATCTACTTATCTTATTACTTATTAGGGCCACACATTTAAGAGCAATTTTTAGTATCAAATTAAACCAAACCATACTTTTATCAAAAATATAATTTTTAGTTGAGGTGTAAGTTTTCAAATAATCATTATTTTTTTTTGTCGAAGATAGTTGGATGAAAACCAACCAAAACGACACTTTTACAACGGATTCAAACAGATTGAAAGAGCGATGTTGCAATGCTTCAATGAATAAACATTGCATAACACATAACATGCTCACGCCAAAATCATAGAAACAACATTGGCATAAACTAAAAACATAAAAATTGAACAAGTAAAACTAGAAAGTAAACAGAATCAACAAGTCCCAAATCTCCACCACAGCGTACCTTGGGATCGAAATTCAACCGTTAGCTCCATGAGAGAATATAATTTTGTTTTCTTTTCCTTTTTCCTAATCGCATATACTTATCTCTTTTTTTTTTTGTCTGACCAACTCTGTTTGTATTACAGTATGCAAAAGGTCACTTGATCATTGGAGATGGAGTTTGTTGTCGTATGTTGGAGCTCGACGTTGATCACATGCCGGCGGGGCCTTAGAGGGAATGGGGGAAAAAGGTCGGTGAAGTAAAAGAGGATGACGGAGGATAGATATAGGAGAAAAGATGGCCTAGAAGTGATGCTGCATGAGAGGAGGGAGGTGGAGTCATGGAGGAATTGGAAAACCCCTCACTATGTAGAGAGGAAGACCCACTTAAAGTGGGGAGAGAGCCCCCTCTATGAGAGAGAAGGTCCCTCCAGGGGGGTTGGGCGGTGCGATGCAGGTAGAAGGAACGAGGAACGTTGTGATAGGGTTTTTCTCCATTCCTCAACAAAATTAAATGTAAGTTTAAAAGATGAATTTAATTTGTATAAATGTAAAAAGTTTTATGCTATTATCAGGTGATATATCATATATGATTTATTGAGTTTAATAATATATATGGTGTCATATTCATAAAAATAAATTATATGATTCGCGATGCACATTCAATAGGAGTGACTTTATTTCAATTCTTATATAATCGATTTTCTATGAATTCTTTCCAAACAAGTTAGTAACAATACCTCTAAGTTTACGAATAATACACCGGAAACTCCCGAATAATAACGGGAAATCATATTTATATAACAACTCTTATACAATATTATACAACTATGAAATAGATAGAAATAGATGAGAGAGACGATGTGATGCGATGAATGATATGATAGAAAAAAATATAAACAAATTATGTAATATAGAGTTTAATTATTATACATTGTCATTGACATTCAATAATGTGTTGCCACATCATTTAATGAATATGACACATCATGTATTTTAAACTCATTAAGTGATGTATCAAAACATAAATGGATGACATTGTAAATATTTTTATAATGACAATGTATAGTTATTAAATTCATTATATGTATTTAATATATAAATAAAGTGTCAATTATAATAGAAGCCCAAGGGCCAAGCACCAATATCATTACCATCCTTCAACACCTAAATAACTAGCTAATAGCAAAGAGTTTTGACACACTTGGCAACATAAATTGAGATTTTGGGAGGAGCTCCCGTGTTGGATCCTCACTAAACACACTCTTAAGGAGGGGTGGGGAGCCTTAACTGTGATTAAACCCCCGAACATGATTGCACCTAGTAATAGGTGAAACCTGTGGTTAACACCAAAAAAAGGGTTAAATATGTTTTTGGTTCCTCAAAATTTTTTGGAATTTGGTTTTAGTCCCTGTAATTTAAAACAACTGGTTTTGGTCCCTCAAAAATTGAAAATACACCAATTTAGTCCTTATTGCTTAGTTTTGCTACAGATTTTGCTATGGATTAGCTACAAATTTTATCGATAAGGACTAAATTGGTGTATTTTCAATTTTTGAGGGACCAAAACCAGTGGTTTTAAATTACAGGGATTAAAATCAAATTCCAAAAAATTTTGAGGGATCAAAAACATACTTAACCCCCAAAAAAATAACTAGCTAATCATCATCCTTGCTTATGATCCATCGACATGGAATTTACCCTCGATTTGGTAAAGGAGAAAAAAAGGTGATAAGATCAATATGAGTGACAAAGTTCTCTCTAAATATTTAACATAATTGTATTTCCAAAGTTCGAACTCGAAAGATGAAACAAATAACCATGTGCCAGTTGAGCCACGTGTTTTGGAGATATAATTTTTTTTAATAAAATGTTTATATTTGACTATGACTATTTTATTAAAATTAACCCATCATAAAAGTTTCAAGACTCCCACTAATGAGATTAAAGAATTACTAATATATAAAAGATATTTATTGAAACAACTATATTAATTACATTTAAAAACATTAAAATTTTCAGAATTCAATAAAAAATTTCTAGTTCACATTCAACAATTAAATACACATTGAAAATGCCAAGTCAAAACCTGATTTTTTTCCTACTACAATCTCTCCTCTTACACTCCCTTTTCTTTTATTTGTTCATCCACAGTTTTCACTATCTTTTCTCTTTTATCATATTTTTATCTCTCCTTTCAATATTTCTATTACACCTATTTTTGGGTGTCAAAATTTTATTATCCCTACCAATTATAGAACGAAAATGAGAATTAAGTACAGCTTGGCTTGGCTTTTCTGCAAGTAAAAGACGCCAATTTTGTACTTATTATGTACGTAAGACATTGTTTTCGGGCGATTTTGTTAATAACCGCTTTGTTTGTTTCCTTTACTTTCCTTCATCCATTAGTTTGTTTTCCTTGTCCTTGTTTCGTCCGTAGAACATCCAGAATCCGGTAGATGGAAAAATAGCTTATGAAAGATTGTATGTTAAAATCATACATATCTCAGTCTTGCTTTCAGTAAATAATGCAGATTTTGCTTTGATAGTCAATATAAATACATAAAGTAATAGAAAAGTAGTTCATAACGTCCACTAAGAAGTAAAAGAAGATTGAATAAAGTAAATACAGCGACTTTGTTTGGGGTAAAGAGAAAACAAAAAGACAAATGCTATGTTTGGATGGGAGAATTGATATATTATGGATTTAATTGGATATACATCGTCGTGTAAAAAAGTTTACATAAATATCTAATGATGTGCCGTCATATGTTATTAAATTCAATAAATGATGTGGCAGCACATCATTGGATGTTTATGTAATACTTCTTTACACTGAAATTGTATATATATTAAACTCATATTATAGAGTTTAATTAGTATTTATACTGCCATTAATAATATTAAATTCATTAAACTCCTATCTTTTCGCTATGTTTTCCATTGTCAATTTGTCATCCAAATTAGCAAAAACTACTTTTCCCACCCTTTTATTAACTGACAATTTCTTTACATTCGTTTTCTCTAAATCCAAAAAAAGCAAAAATAAATAATAAAAAGAAAATATAAAGAAGGAAAAAAATGAAAAAAAAAGTAAAGTGTTCTCTTTATTTATTTGTTTAAATAGAAAAATAAGGAAAAACAATTAATTGACGTAATGATTTTTTTAATTCTCGGCAAGGTTAATGATCCAAAAGAACAAATTATAAAATAAATCTAAAAAAACATCCCACATACTTCTTCACAAAGGATAAGAATATATTGATGTAATGATTTTTATATCTTAATAGAATTAGAGATAAAAATGAGGATATAATTAAAAAATGAGCATAGAAAATAAAGTTTAGCAGGATTACTATATTACTTTTACACTTAATATTTGAATTTCACAATTTTCTCTATTTATACTATAGAATGATAAACTTGATTAGTTGATTTATACCATATTACTATATTAAATATTTTTTAATTTATTATTCAAACTAAATTTTAAATTAATACTCTAAGGAGAATTTTATTATTTCAAGATGATCTTACAATTATTATCGAAAAAAAAAAAGATTTTAAAAAAGGGACGAACTCCTTTGATGGAGACACTTTTGTGATTTTTAGTACACTTTCAGCTTTATATGAACTCCAATAATATAACAATTTTTTTTTTTTTCCGATTTCCATGTACATCAATTATAATCTTGAAAAAGTATTGACTAAACAAAATGGACATTTGCGTTCTTCACAATTCACATATAAGCTTATCAGAATTTGGAATCATACCACATATTTGTCTAACATGAAGCAGCGAACAGTGTGTCCCTCAGGTGTTTAGCCTTCACGATCCATTAACTTTTGAAGGATAGCCTGCCAAAACATGCAGATTAATAAATCATGCTCCCATTACCTACCTCCACGGATGTGACATGTAACGCTGATTTGAAGAAGTAACATATAAATTAAAGCAGAAAACGAAAATAACCCAAAACAGTGAATGGTCAAATGCTTTCAATGAAATCCATGCGATTCTTATTTCTTAATGTGGCACGTAAATAAATTACAGGTGGGTTTATTCTGTCAATTCTTACAGGGCAACAATGATATGCTCTTAGTCCCTGATGTAGTTCCGCAGATGAAATTAAAAGCTTTACAGGACGGAATTCAACAGACAAACTATGTCCTCTATTGTCTGTGAAGCATATTAATTCACGATGTATAAGGTGTTCAAATGCCTGCATACACAAAGTAAAATACCACCAAATAAAGCTTAGGGTAGGAAACAAATTATAGAAAGCATAACAACCATCATTTATTTATATATTTGCACATTTGGCTTAAATAAATATCAAAGCAAGTGCACACACCCTCAAGCAGACATTTCGTGCATAATAATCAGAAGTCTGGAAAGAATCATGTATACTTTTGTACTCTGCAAAATATGGCAAACGTGTTAGGGAATAATGTAACATGAAAAGTGAAATAAAACAACAAATATTACCTTTCATTACAGAATTGAAGTTGCATAAAATCTGCTCTTTAACTTCCAATCTCTTCATGCAAACCAAAATATAAAGTTCTAAAATGGAGCAATCTGCTTGCAAGTTGCAAATATAACCAAAAAGCCATTAATTTCTTCATAAAGAGCAAAGGGGGAGAATTGAAAATGCAATTGGTTTTTTCTTTCTGGTTTGCATAAAAAAGAAAGATAACAATCTCCCGCAGACTTCTATTTAAAGGTGACTTTAAAATGTCCTTTGAACCTCAGTCAATAAGTCTTTATCTTAGAGTTTAGATTAATTATTATCCAAGGGCATTATCTCACATGCTACAAGAGTTCATCTATACCATATCCAATCAGTTGTACAGAAAACCGGAAGGATTCATATGCAGCCATGTCTTAAAAGATTTATATAGCATGGGGTTATTTACTTTAAAGGGCCAAGATAAATACATTGGTAATTTTTACTGTGCCTATAAGCCTATGCATTCTTCTCTTCCAATCATGCGTGTCATAAGAGTTTCTCAAGGTCGAGCTCTCTTAAGACTCAAATAAATGATACCTAGTTCGCTATGTGAAACCTAAAGAAGGTTGAAATGGATATAGAACAAAGAGAAAATTCACTAGACCTATATATATATATCAAGTTCAACTAACACCAGATGTCAAATTTTTAAATTTACACAACTTAATTTTTGGTTGAATGCGAAATTAATCAATCCAACTATTGAATCATATGTACATTAAATTTTATACAATTTGAATATTTATAAGTACATTATCTAACAGTGGATATTTACTTATACATTAAAGTAATATAATAAAGTATCAATTGGTAAACTTGATCTACTTCACAAGATCCTTTAATCCAACAATTGGATTGATTAATTTCACATTTTACAAAATATTATTAATTGGTGTAAGTCTCAAAGTTTGACACCTGGTTCAATTGATCCCGTCACAAATATTATATATATTTATATATATACTTACCAGCAAGAATATAGATTGATTGAAGAAACATTTTTTTTGAACTTTTGTGACCACAGTAGTTATAATCTTCACCAGTCACCACTGATATCTTGGTCTACAGAAGTTAATTATGAAGGAGAAATATGTCCACCTCTTGCTATCTATACAAACACCACAGCAGCTAACTACCCCACCCCCATCATCGTAAAGGGTATATAAAGCAAATCAGTATTATGTGATTTTCTTCTTTGCTCCTAGTGCTGAGGTTCTGTCATATTTTTGACCAGTTATAAAATGGTAGTTTATGGAGAAAATATGACAAGATGGAAAAGATCCATCTGTGAATCTGCCAAATTATAGAGAAAACTCTGGGATGAAAAGCCAAGACCCATCAAATGCGAGGGGTTACAGAAAATTAGGAATTTTGGTGTGGATGAAATCTCTAATGCTGAAAAAAGAACAAATTATGAGGTCTTTGAATGCATGTTGACAGTCACACAGTAAACTATCTAAAATTGCCATACTTTTTAAACATTCCAGCTTGGGCTGCCTCTGGATACTTGAAAATGCACTTTCAAAGTTCTCCACGGACAGAAGCCCAGTCTGCAAATCCATATGAGAGACTGCACAGAATCTGAAAATAAAAAAACTCGCATAAGTCTGGGAGGATATTTGATATTCAACAGCTAACAGAAGTGTGAAAAAAATACTTACAGGAACCTCAGCAAATGTTTAACAGAGGAATCAAAATTTAAATATTTATTGAAGATTTCTTTGAACCTTCTGTCTTCTATAATATTCTGTAATTTTGTCAAGGATTTCTTTGCCAGATACAGAAGTGTGAATTTTCATTAATCAAGAAAAATGAAGAGTAAATTTTCCCTACATAAACAACAGTTTTTATAGACATGATTAGTTGTTATCGATGGAATCAATTACTCACTGAAACACAAATATAGTGAATGCAGAGAAGTGAAAAGGTTTGCAACGATAGTTCTTTCTGTAAAGCTCATTAACATATAGAAGTATGGACATGAACATCTTGCCAAACATACAAAAATGCATGCATTAAGGGTTAGCATCCAATTGATACATCTTCACAATTGCAGAAAAAGCAGGGATGCAAACTCCAAGTGGTCTTTGAAATGAATAAATTACTTTGGGTGGCACTCCCGTTCATTTGAAGGTCCATTAATCAATTAGATTCAGCATAGAAAACACCCAGGATAAAAAGGATACTTGGATCTTTCTGTTAAATTCAACAACATAATCATGTGGAAAACTTGAATCTATTGGTAACGTCAGCATATGCACCAGTAATCTGCATAACAAGTCAATGAACAGGGTTTTTTAACATCATATTCAGCACTTTCCAGTCCAAAGGAAATTAGGTTTTATCTACCTTTGTGAGTCCTCCATTGAAGGTGGTAAGAACAACATCTTTCTATGTGAAAATCGAGATCGTACTCTTTTCTCCAATAGCTGATCTGCATCCTACAGGGGGGATTATCATGAGATGCAAGCACCTTATGCAGTGATAGATTATTTTCTCAAAATATACGAGCAAAGAAAAAATCTGGAAAACTCACAATTCAATAATAATAATTTGTAAATAAAAAATATCAATTTAAAGAAATAGTTTTGTTTTCTTAATCAATCATGTATTGACATTCAAACATGATGATATTCATAATTATTTGAATGTACATAAGAAAAGGGAAATGACTGTAAAGCACACACCAGGCGGCAACTAATGCCAAGTACAACAGCCTGTGATGTTACTGATTGCATTGCATCTAGCAAGCTATAAAGTAGCCGCTGTTTACCCTGCAAAGAATCAGGATGGAGATAGAAGTAAAGATATGATTAAAGAAGTTAAATAAAAAAAGTATAATAGAAAATATTTCACATAGATCATAAGCAGGATTATTTAGTAAGAAGTCAATCACAATTACAATTATAACTTAGAATTTACACTATAAGCATCTGAGAAATGATCAAAGTGGAAAAGAAAATGGAGTCTTACCTGAGCAAAGAGGTCAAACTCATCCAGAATAAAAAGTACTGTTTTATGTGCTAATCCGCATTCCCTACAAAACAAAGATAATAAATGGTTTAGAACTTCATACCATTTTCCTTGTTTAAACCAAGAAAGGTTTACTCACTTTAGCACGGCTACCATAAATTGGGAGTTGTCATCAAATGATGCCTACAAAGGATGCATATCAACCTCAACAAATCAGGGTACAGTAGGTGTAAATGCATAATGTGAATCAAGTATAGGTAAGTCATGTTACCGCTTTTGAGAATAGCAATTGATGCTCCATGCATAACTGCCTAGCTATTTCCTGATCAATCATCATTTGCAACAACAAATGAGACACTATACAAGAAGAGGCAGGAGTGCAACCAAAATCTACTAGTTCAAACAATCTCTACAATAAGATTTATAAATCCTATAATATGCCTAGCAGAATCCTCACTGCTCTTGCATATCCATAAACAATCTGAGGTGCATTGCAGAGTTTGGTCCATTACCATCCAATTCCTTTGTAGATTCATGAGTTCTTAAAAAGAGAAAGAAAGATCATTTCCACATCTTTTGACAGAAATTCAGAATGATTATTGCCACAGTTCCTCAAGGAGAATCTCTAAGCTCCCTAGTTGATTCATTGTTGAAAATTATCTTCTGTTTAGTTGACCTTTTTTCGTAGTGAAGTTTATTAGCTAATCACTCAACTAAACCCCATGCCAACCCAATGTTCCTTTATTATTTAGGTAAGAGTAAGAACACAAATAAGGTGACAAATTAGCCCAATAAGAAGCCTTTGATTGTAAATAAAACATGGCTAGCAGCATCTAGATCATCATCACTTCATCAGCAGTAAGTCAACATAAAGAACCAGGAAAATCAAGTTAGAAAACAATTTATACAAACAACAAAAAAGGCAATAATAATACGATAGCTGTTTCAATTAGTATAGTATGCCAACCTTGAATGCAGAGATATCATCACTATGTAAAAGCCCATTCAACCTGATCTGCATCAATCCACAAAAATATAACTCAAAGTGAGAACAAACAGACTTCCATTCCCAGTGATATCCCAATGACAATGGAGAAAAATATTAATCTCTTTTTTTCATTATATTTGGAGGCAATGAATACCACTGAAATTGAGTCCGGATATTGTAGCAACAAATCTTGAATGACAAGCTCCAAAACCTAGCAAGAGGAAGACATTGTGAAAAGAAAATGGAAGAAACCCTTAAAATAGAGGTCGATGCGTGTGGAGGACAAAGTACCGCAACCTTCCCGGAGCCACGGGGACCGAGAAGCAGAATAGAATTGTTGCATGCTTCAGTCACTGAACTTGATATCATGAATTTCAGCTTGCTGATAAAATCAATAATAGTAAGTGGCTCATCAATTTCATTCAGATTTGATCGAAATGAAATGAGAAGTGGGAAGAAAGCCAGACCTGTAATTGCCTTCTGGAGAATCCTTGAATATGAATTTGGGGTCGCAGATTCTGCTTCGAAGCAGGTTCAGTGCCTTCATTTTGTGATTCTCTGGCTCCATTCCCATTGCCGATGATACAGGATTGTTGGCGGGAACTACCACAGCAACAATTTATTTACAAGAAACTACGACCTCCTCTATCAGGGGCGGCAGGCTAGGCCCAATACTTATGGGCTTTATGGCTCTGTTCACGAGTGGATTCGGATCGAGTCTGATCTTATTTTAACTGACCCGAAAAATGAGACGGGTTAGGTGGGTTCGGAATCTTTATCTTTCAACGGGTTGCGCTTAGGCATGGCAACGGGGCGGGTCGGGTTTCGCTCTCCCCGTCCCCGTCCCCGTAAAAAAGTCGGGACGAGCTCGGGTTCGGGTTTTAAGAGAGCGGGTATGAAATTAAGAAACTCAACCACATCCCCGCGGGTCCCCGTCAGGTTCGGGGAAACCCGTGGGGATTTCACTCTCTATATTTTTTTCTATTTTTTATAACTCAAATCCATGATTTTAAATAAGTCACATATATCTAATATATTCTAATTCAAATAATAAGTAAATATAGACATGATAATCCTAAAAAAATAAAAAACTTAAGAACTATATTAGATTTTAAGGAAAATATATAAGTTAACATTTATTATTTAATAATTAGTATACTAAAATTATTTAATTATTCTATGGGGCAGGTTCGGGTTCGGGGGCGGGGCGAGTTCTTGTACCCAAACCCGTCCCCGTCCCCATTAAAGGCGGGGCGGGTTCAGGGTCGGGTTTTACTTAAACCCGGTCAAAGCGGGTTTTCCCCGTCAAAGTCGAGGCGGGTCGGTACCCGCGAGCTCGGGTTTAATTGCCAATGCGCTGAGTGACAACGATGGACCGCGAGGACAACGGAGAACGGCGGCGGTCAATGTACTGGGAGAGGAGGATGAGCGCTCTTTGAGTGAGTGAGGATGGGAGGTTTCCTCTTCTGAGTTTTTACTTTTTACTATTAGTGTCTCTGTTTGAGTGTGCTGGGTTCTGTTTTTTCTCTTTATACAATCGGGTCGGGTTCTCAGGGTCTTTTAAAACCCAACCCGTTACCCGACTTTTGATGCACTGGTTCAGGCTTTTAAAAATCGATTTTACCTAAAGCTGACCCGACTTGATCCATGATCAAAACCGTGTTCCCATGCTTAAGACTTAAGAGACCTGATCACTTGAATCTTTTCCACTAGCATCAATACATATTGGTATGTTGTTAAAACATTTAGATACAAATATAATTGATGAGATCTCACAAATCACAAATAAATAGCATATCAGATAAAACCCGTTAAAAAAAGATAGTAAAATAAATCAACTTTAAATTTAAACCCGAATAATTCAACACACAAAATAACCTCCATATATACTACGATATTTGGAAACAATTAGTTCTCAAATATAATCTTTTACTAAAATACTAAAACTTCATATAAAGGTATTTTATCATAAAATAAACTGATCTGAATAAGTATTTCAAATTCATAAGTGTTCTTAAGAATCATGATATCAACATATGAATTATTTCAAAGAATCTTTTCAACATATTAATATTTAAAATTCAAATTCAAATTTCTTTAAAATGTTATTTTTAATGAAAAAAGTTCACAAGATAAAATAATATTATTAATTTATCTACCTCTATATATTAATTTTGAATTTTTACTCATAAACTTACATTTTCAATGCATCATATGTTATTTTTTATATCAAGAAGTTTATCTTTTATTAATATTATTTTCATTTAAATTAAATCAACAAAAAAATTTATATTATTAATATTAAAAATTTTATAATTTAAATTTTGATAATAATTTAAATTAATAAATATAAACGACAGTGTTTCTTGACTCTCATATTTTTAATAATTTCTTTCATTATTTGAACATTTTTATCTCACATTTGTAAAATTTTAAATAATCTATCCTTTAAACATTTATTTTAATTATTGAAACACCTTAACATATTAGTCATGTAAATGTAATGTAAGCAAGGAGTGCAGCTCTAAATATGAGGCGGCTAGGCCTAGGCCACATTTGCAAAGCAAACCAAATCGTATCTAATAGGAGCCAACCGTTGGACGGTCAAAAGACAATACGTCGTAGCGTGTCTGGCCATGGGATTGGTGACGACCACTGTTCCTATTCCTCAATTCGGTTTGCTCCCAAACCACCTCGCCTCCAACCACTCCTCCTCCGCCTTCACCTTCCCTCTCTCCAGAACCAGGAGGAATAATAGATTCGTTTGCTTCGCTGTTGATGACGACCTCAGACAGAAACAGCAGCAGCAACAGTTGAGTACTGGTGCAACTGGCCTTGAAGAAAGGCCTGGTAAGTTTGACCTAAATCCACCTTTTGAAATTCAACACTTTTCATTTTTATATACTGATGATTATGCCTACCTAAAACAGTATTAGGAAATGATAACTTGCCTTAATAAACTATTTTTATTTTTTCCCCTCTTTTAGCAGAGAGAAATGAATTCATTCAAATTGTTACTTTCTTGCTTTTAGTTTTACTTTAATGATACCCTGAGTATTGCTTAATATGCTGATCATATGAATTCTTGGTGTCACCAACGATTTAATTGGATTTTTAGGTTGTTTTCCTTCTTCGTTAAACTAAACATTTTTGTCCAACGGTAGTTTCTTGAATTTATTCAATCAACATCCAACATCAGCTCCACCATGTGTGCGTGTGTGTATAAATTTTGCAAACCGTTGAACCTAGATACAATTAAGAGTGTGTTTGGTAAAACTTGCTGAAAGCTTAAAGCTAGCTGAAAGCTGAAAAGCTATTGAATGCGTTTGGTAAAACTAATTGAAAATGGTAAAATGACATTTAAGGACAACATTAATTATTAAATAATGATAAGTGAGGGTGGTTGAAGGCTAAACTTGTAATTAATTTTTAGTAAGTAGCTGAAAATTGGAGTTTTTTTAGAAAAGCTTGTAGCTACCCAAAAAAGCTACCTTCTCAAACACTGCTGAAATGGTTTCAGCTACTATTTTCAACTTTCAGCTAGCTGATGGCAAGCCAAACAATACTCTGTTGGGGTGGGGATATGTATAAATATGGGATGCCTTAGTTATATTATGTCTAATCTTCTGTATGGATGCCACAAGGATAAATTGCTAAATCCTAATGTAGTCTGTGTATTTTACTCTCTCTTTTTTCTTTTTTGTTGACAATATACTATTGAACTCTAAAATATCCTAGGGTGGTTTCTTTCAGGTGTTAATGCAGGCGTTTTGAAATTATGCTAGAAATCTTCTTTTTTTTTTCCTTTTCAAATGATGAATGGTGATCATGGTGATATGTTTCCGCAACTGTAATTGATATGGTCAAGATTCTGACATCATTCTTATGTTGGAAAATACAGATCTGCTTGATAGTGCAACTGAAGAAACACTGGAAAATTTTCAGCAAGATGGTGAAAGAAGTGCTATCTATGATTTTCTTTATCCTAGTAAAGAGCTTCTTCCTGATGATAAAGAAATGAGCATATTCGATCATCTTGAAGAGCTGCGACAGAGAATCTTTGTATCAGTTCTAGCAGTTGGAGCGAGCATTTTGGGATGCTTTGCATTTTCAAAAGAACTGGTTATGATTCTGGAAGGTCCTGTTAAATCACAGGGTGTAAGATTTCTTCAGCTAGCTCCTGGAGAATTTTTCTTCACAACTTTAAAGGTAAGGTTTCTTACATATATATCTCTAGGGTGGTTATTGGCTATTGCTCCCTTTCGTCTCTATGTGTTGTGATATTCTATTTCTTGGTACACATTTCATGTAAAATTAATCTAGTGCTATGCTGTGGGCTCTTGCTTTATCAGAAACATACAAAGCACCCTTTTATTTTTTATGTCTTGTAACTAGTTCCCAAATACGGTTAATGGCATAGGATAATTGAAATTCTGTGCTTTTTCTTGGGCTAATTGTTTTGTCAAAAAGACTTGGCTTAAATTATAAATCAAAGAAGACCAATATCTGAATAAAATTTATAAGGACAAGAACCATGGAAACTTTGTGAGTAAATACAAGGTGGTCGTTTTTCTACTTGCATGACATCAATTGATAAGATCATTGACTGACACATGGCATTTCTGGGTGAATGACTAAAGTCCACTTTGTGTTTGTGTACTACTTCAATCATTATCTGCCATGATTAGTTGTTTTTATTGGGGGGTGGGGGTGCAGTAGTATTCTATCATGATTAGTTGTTAAAAAAAAATGTTACTGCCTAACTTCCAGGCAACATTATGTGATGTGTTGTGCATTAACCATTCTGCATACCCTTCTAAATTGAGATCCTACTATTGCTAAAGATGAAATATAAGAAACTACTTTGCTAGAATTAATACTTTTGTCATTTTGTACTTCAGGTGTCTGGATACTGTGGCCTCCTCTTGGGAAGTCCCATCATCCTCTATGAAATCATAGCCTTTGTACTTCCTGGTCTAACAAAATCTGAAAGAAGGTTTCTAGGGCCAATTGTTTTAGGCTCATCGGTTCTTTTCTATGCCGGAATAACCTTCTCCTACTTAGTTCTGACACCTGCAGCATTAAATTTCTTTGTTAATTACGCTGAGGGTGCTGTTGAATCATTGTGGTCTATTGATCAATACTTTGAGTTTGTTCTGGTGCTTATGTTCAGTACAGGCTTGTCTTTCCAGGTAATTTTTTCTTCCTGTTTTATTCTTCTTTTCCTTACAAACATATGGTGAATAGTGCCTTCTGACTGACACCAATCCATGCCATGAGGCCAATGACCCAATGGCATGTCCTGTAGATAATGGATATTCCAATATACTTCATTGCTTTTGTTAGGAATTCGAATGAAAGCCAGCTATTGCTATAATGTAGAAGAATGCTCATGAGATAGTTTTTGTTTACAATCCGTTTGTAAATCAATGATTCTTTTGGATTTTGGATCATAGTTTTGCATATGTAGTCGTACTTCTAACTAATGCTTAAGGAAAACAAGAACAATAAGTATTATATTTGTATTGTATTATGCTTTGCTTACCTGCAATCCTTTTCTTTTTTCCTGGAAACTTTAGTTGTAATGGAATCTAATGGAAGTCATATTGCAGGTACCTGTTATACAATTTCTATTGGGACAAGTTGGATTGGTGTCTGGAGATCAGATGCTATCAGTTTGGAGATATGTTGTGGTTGGCGCAGTAGTGGCAGCTGCTGTAGTTACACCATCAACTGATCCTCTCACTCAAGTTCTTCTAGCTGCACCCCTATTGGGTCTATACCTAGGTGGCGCATGGATGGTCAAGCTCACGGGACGGTGAACTTTGTCCCCCATATCTTAATATATGCTAGAATTTTTTCAGTCATGTCGATGTATATTCACACAGCAATCTAGTATATAATTTTACTTGTAGTAGAGCATTACCGATCCTATATTCTAAATTTTTTTTTATAAGCGATCTTATATTCTAAATGATTTGAACAAATAATTCTTTAACTAGTTATCCCCAAATTCACCAAAGAATTGTGACTCAATTGACAACGTGAGCTAAGATTATGGAAAGAACTCTCAAGTTCAATCCCCACTAAACACACTCTTTTAGGAAGGAGTGAGGAGGTATTGCATTAGGTGGTGGCATTTGGAGGTATTGCTTTTAATAAATCAAACCTTATAGATAATTTTGGTTACACACTTTATAATTTAAAATAAAATCATGTTTTTTCATAACTTTAAAAACGTCTTGAATAAAAGAAAAGCTTTTTAAGATGAATCACATCACCCATGTAGTCGGAGTAATGAAGCTTAAATGAGACATAACAATACCCTTAATTTCAATTGTCAAGCCATTCTCAAGTATTCATTTAATTTCAAAATTGTGATGATATATCATTGATTTTAAGAAACAAAGTATAGATATAAAAAATAATTAGAAATGCATTTAATAAAAATATATTCTGGTAATTGAAAACACATGGTAAAAATACATTCTGAACTAATTTCGATTGTTATGGATTAATTATTGAAATCTTATGTCGCACCGCAATTCCAATTCCAATTATAAATCAAAAGGATCATTTCATAAATTCTACAGAGTCAAATTCATTGCACATAAAAGAAGTATACTTATAAAAGTCTACTTATTGGTTAATGTAATATTTTCCACTTTGGCTTCTATATCAGCAGTACTAGAGCTACTTAGTTCAGACGCAAGCTGTCCCAGTGAGCTCTTCAAAACATTGCATGCCTCCAGAAATACATCTGATGCACCTTGAAGTCCTTCTATCTCCACCTGCACAGCATCAATAATGCTGTGGATTTTTTCCAAAGCTGCCTCTATCGCAGGAATCTCTTGTGGGGGATAAAGGCAAGCTCCAATCTCATCAATTTGTTGACTAAGTTCCTGACAAAGCTGCAACAATTTTTCCAGTGAATTTACAAAACTGCTGTTGTCATTTGGTTTTTCCAGCTTAATCAAGCCTGTGATGGAGCGAATAAGTTCTTTCAGGACCGAAAGTGTGTCAGACACAACCACAATCGCTCTTTCAGCCACTTTCATCTCTTCAGGAGACAGGTCATTCCCTAGATCACCTTCACTTGAATTATCATCACGTGACTCAGACTCTGTTTCTGCACAACTCTCACCCACAGCTTTGTCAACTGGATCATCAGAAGAACCTGGCTTCAATTCTTTCATCTCACGTAGAACATCCTTCACTGAAACTGCAACTTTAGTCATTCCTCGCCCAATTGCTGTAATATTTGTTGCAGGACTCTTTTTAAGGGCAGAACATGCTTCCCATACAGTACCAACCAATTGCGGAATTGATAGTTTCTGGCTTTCATGATTGGATCCTGTTAGTGTTCATTAAAAGAGAATGTAAGGTTGTCAACAATTCAACAAGAGAGAGAGAGAGAGATAACGTGATGTAGAGTCAGGGCATAGGTAGTGGGTTGAAACATGATAATCTATTCAACCCAACATATATAAAGGAACAATCAGTTAATGGTCATATCAAAGATGATAATGGTAAATGTCAATGGAATTAAACTGATTTAAAATAGAGCTTTAAAAAGAGACAACAAATTAATGGGCATATCAAGGATGATAATGATAAATGTCAATGTAATTAAAATGATTTGCAATACAGCTTAATGATGAAAGCAAAACTAGCAAAACACGGGAGTTGAGAGAAGTTCATCCCACCACATATTTTGCACTTGTGAGAATGATATGGTTGCTCACCTTAACAGCATTCAGATTGAATTCTATGTGCGTGGAGACTGATAATTTAAAGTCTGTTCATAAGAACATGCCATGTGTATTTAAAAACCAAAAAATATCCTTGATCAAAACCTCTTATTTATAACCTTATCCAATGCCCAAGATTAATATCAGATTTCTTAATCTATGCACCTTTTATACTATTTAAGCTTTTCTCAAGTTCAATGCCATAACCAAACTGGAATACTGTTCTAGATAATAGTTAATCCAGCTTTGGAAAGAACAAAGCGCCAAATTATAAGTATTATGATGCATCACGAATAATGTTGAGCTTCCAAGCAAATTGAATAATAAATTACAAAATTTGTTCAGGAAAACTTAACATTCTAAAATTCCAAATCTTAAATGATATGATTTAGATAGACAATTGTTTCCCAAAGTTCTCCAACTTACTGCAAGTAATATTATGTTTTGTTTGCATCAACAAATTATTAACAAGACAACAAATTTGTTGCATATTATTCTAAGACCTTACACCCAGGAACCTGTTTACCACATATCTTAAATTGTTTTTGGGACCAAAATACAGTGGTTGCGGTTTTGTATAAACAAAATTGAAACCATCAATACCAGAACTAATGACATGAAATTGTCAACATCCCCAAAGAAAATGATATAAAAGCTTTGGTGAAAATGATGAAAACATGGAGTTACAAAAAGGATTTAAAAACACTCTACCACCATTATGACATGTGCAATAAAACTAAATATCTATGTCAGCATCATAATTGTCATCTCCTTCACTATCTACACCATCTATATATCATCATGAAATCATTATCAGGATGCAAGCTTTTTCCTCAACTCTCAATTCCATAGTCTTCCTCCTGACAGAGAAAATGGATCAAACTCATGGTCTAGAGATTAGTATGTTCTCACTTTTTTTTTTGCTCTCATCTCATTTCTCACTTCTCTATATTCACAATCCAGTGGCAATCAAAGTGAAATCTTATTCACACATGTTATTAATCAGTCAAGGCACTAATTAGAACAACACTGCTGCAAGTTAAAGGTTGAGATAGATTAGTTACTTATAAATATCGTTATGCAAAATTTTAATGTCAGTAATCAATAGTTCAATACACTTTCAGAGACTATCTTTCCAGATCAATTATTAAAGGTCTGTAAAAATTAACTGAGTTTGCCCGAATGTATTAGAGAGAGAGATTAAGATTACCATATAAAGAGACAGTTTCCTTCATCAACCTGAAGCTGGAATCAACAATTAGTTTCACTGATGCATGAATGCAGGAAGACAAGGTAGGTCCAGCACCAACTGTACTGCCATGGGAAAGCAAAAGGAAACCTTGTAGAGTGTTGAAGTATGATGACATATTTTCCTCAATTACTTTTGACTCTGGTTTGTCTCCGGTCCAAAGCATTCCAACTGCAGAAAAGGAAGTAGCTATTCTAATTTTACATAATCTCATACCTATGCCTATCTATTTGAACAACTACTCATATGGAAAAATTGGATGGTCTAGTCTACTAATCGTTCACTTCTCAATACAAAAGGCGAGAAATATCCAGAGAGAGCAGATACTCAATCTTTCTCCTTTCATATCCATTCAAATTCACATATATAATAAAATACAAAGAGGCGGTTTACATGTAATTTTTCTTCCCTAACCTTTCTCTTTCACGATTTGTAAAATCCTCAATGGTATTAACACTAAACAGATATAAAGACTGAAACACTAAACCAGGGAGGGAGGGGGGAAGAGAATCATCTCAGCGCAGCCTATATACAATACAATACAAAAATGAGGAAAAGTGAACCTGTGGTAGCCTGTTTGGAGACTTGGTCACCCATCTTGATGACGTCATCCCAGGTCACTTTGTCCAAAGAAGAAGAAGGAGTTTGATCCAAAATCTGGAGGGTGTCATGGATGGTGGTGAGGTGGGAACCTAGGATTAGGTTAAGGTGCTCTTTCTCGTCTCTTACCGGCATCTTCCTCACTCTCTGTCTGCACACTGCACAGACGGCGTTGCGAACTTGAGCTGCGACACTCGCAATGCAACCACCAATCTTTTTCTTTTTATGTTTATAATTTATATTTACGAAATAATTATAATTATTTATATAATAACTATATTTTTCATGGAAAAAATATTTTTCTATATCTGATCGGTCATCCAACTAAAATCACGACCCATAATTTATTAATTTAATTGATTATAATTAAACACAGAAATAAAAATATAGATAACATGTTAAAGCTTAAATATTTTTTCATCATAATGTTTTTGCTTTTTTATTTTAGTTTCGTGATTTTTTATTATGATTTTCATCCCTTAATTTTCTTCAATTAGATATTTTGATCTATATTACTAATTGGATGTTAAATGCACATGCATGTGGAGTTACTCCTACCAAGTTAGATTGCTAAGAGACTAAAAAAACTCATAAAACCAGAGAAAAAATATTCTTAGTAATGATCTGTGTATGAGTATTAATGCACATCAATCTTCTCCAAACTCATTAACTAATCTTAACGGGTCAAAATGTGGCAATAATAGGAGAAGAGGAGATGGGTGGAGAAACCCTCCATTCATGGAGAGACAACTCTGTCACAACTTCTTTCATGTGTTAATGTTCATTGTAGCTAGGGTTTCTCCACCTCAGTTGTTGGGTTATAGCATATCACATGGAAAACCAGCTACCCTAAAAGAGACAGCATACCACTAAAAATGTTATATTTTCTCCGCATAATGTTTTACTTTTGTTTCGAGATTTAATATTTTTTGGTATGTTAAATTTAAGGGTAGGGGTCCAGGGGATAATAAGCCAGTTCAAGATAAGAAAAGTCATTAACTTATTGCACAATGATTTATTAGATGCGAAACACCCTCTTGTTCCACTTGATTAATCATTTTCTTTTTGATAATTAAAGAAAAGAAAGGAACCGAACAGAGAAATAAAGAACTACAAAGAAACTATTCCCTCAGGAATTGAACTTCTAAGGCATCAACAAGCAACAAAGAGTTCATATCAGGAAAAGGTTGATCCAGGAGGAGTTGAAGGTGTAAATCTTCTCACGCGCCCTTCTTTGCAAGGAAGCCACCACAAGAGTTTCCTTTTCTTAGAAGATGATGTAAAGTCACATTCCAATTCCTATTGAGAAGGTCTCTGATCTCGAAAATAATAGATGCATACTTATGGTAAGTAATGTCTTCCCTGGTGATTGATGAATTGCATGAGTAGAATCAGTATAGAAAATGACGTTTTGCATTTGTCTGTTCAAAGCAAATGTTCCAAGCAAATGGTAAGTGATGCATACTTGATTAATCATTTGAGATTAATATTAAATTTTAAATAATCAGATTATAAAACTTAAATAGGATTTAATACATATAGGATTTAATACATCACTGTCATCAAGTATTTTAATTTTTTTTTTTGACGGATGTATTTAAATTAAATAATGATATGTGAAATTTGTTTTGAATTCAATAATATATTCATAATGACGCCTATTTTATATTGAAAAAAAATCCATATTTCATGTTATTTGATTTGAAAACTCAATGATAAAAGATATAAAGATCTTGATCAAGTTTTATCTTAAGTATTTTTTAACTTAATCCGTGTCTCTATTATATATTTGACAGGTACTAATAGATCTTGCTTTACGGATTTTTTTTTTTAAAATGCTTTAACGAAGATATATTTATGTTAAATAGCAAACTCAAATTTAGTTAGCATGAATATGAATATTTAAATTTTAGTTTAGTAATATTTGCCTGAAAAGGTAGCAAATAAATATGCTCAGTTATAACTTATATTGTACCTCATATAAGTAAAATTCATGTATAATAGAAATAATGTATTTTAATTGGAATCTATAACTTCTATGTTATACACAAGGACGACAATTGAATTTGAAGTGATGCTGGTCAATTCATCCAATTGCTTTTATTTCACATGATAAAAGTTACAGGAATATTGCAGAACCTTAACCAAAAATGAATTGAGAAAAGAATATCAATTTCTAACACTTTTCTTGGTATGAAAACTTTTTCCTCCTAAATGTAATTGAAATTTGATCTTTTCTGCAACTAAAGCTAGAAGCTTTACCAATCTCAACAAAACAAGCTAACCGGCCTTCAAGGATCCATTTGCTCAGACTAATCCACCTTCTTCTGCAAAACTTCCCTTAAATATCCTTTCACGTGCCTTGATTGCCTGCAATCACATACACTCGAGAAATGAGTACATTTCAGTTAGCAGTACATTCAAAACTGTTGCTGAATCTTAATAAGATTGCATGGTTTAAGATGCTAGTTTTATACTTTTATTTAACTGTAAAAAGATCTTCTCTAGTTTAACCTATTAGGTAATGTTAAAAAAATTTAGCTTGATAAGATTTCTTAATCTGAGAAGATGCAACATTCTGAAAGAAAGTGATGTTTTTGTACTGTGCTAAGTGTGTGTTTATTTTATTGAAAAATCACGTTTCAAACGTGAATCCGGGCCAACGCTACCGGCTACTCTCAATAGCGTTTGTCTGTATCCAGTATCCACGTTTGAAACGTGGTTTTGATGATAGCATTGGCCCGGATCCACGTTTAAAACATGGTTTTACAGTAAACCAAACACACTCTAAAGTAGAGAAAGGGAGACATGGAAGTGGATTCAGACCTGTTTTTCCCAGTTTGTACAGCTTGTTATGATGGATAGCATAACTGTTTGGCAGAAGGCACCAATCAGTACTCCAATCCACAGGCCTTTTCCTCTCAACTGTACCAAGAAACCCAATATAGCAGCAATTGGAATGCCTAAAACATAATAAGCTCCAAGGTTCACATATGCTCCTAAGTGCTGCCACCCACATCCTCTAGCAATACCTATAAATGAAAAGGCATTACATTTCTTGGCACAACTCAATGACTCATACTCCATTGCATATGAAGAGAATTATTGTGAATTGAATAATAGAGAAAAGAAATAACATACCTGAAAGGGTACCATGCAAGGTGTCCAGTATAACAGATAGACTTAAAAGAGGAACCATATCTGTGACATAATCCACCACGTCCTGTTCATTGCTAAATACATAACCTAAAACTTGTCGACAGGCAAAAATGATTGAGCTCACCAGAACAGCCTCAGAAGCTGCAAGAGTCATAGCAGCAGAAACAGACACTCGTGCTGCTTGTGGATTTCCAGCTCCTAATGCATTTGAAACTCTAGTGCTGAATAACCCCACCCAAAAGAGAAACCAATCAGAAAGAAAGCAATAGCTTAGCTTCACAATTATTGTACAGGAATGTCTATATGTACAAATCAATTGAGTTATAAAGTGTGTGAATCTAAACCTTGCAGCTGAACCAATTGCTTCCGGTACTGTATATATTGTTGTGGTGATTGATAAACTGATAAGAAAAAAATAACATTTAAACAATAAATTAGCACAACTTATAAGAATGGAATCAATATTTGACTATGAGTGACAGTTTCAATACAGATTTTAAAACAGACAAAGTCATTCATGTCTGAAAGATTAAGTGTGTGTTTGGTTTGGCGTTGAAACTGGCCAAACTCAAATTTGGATTCCCCGATACAATTATAACATGTTTGGCTTACATGGGTTTGAAATGAAACATGGATCCGAGCTAACGCTGTTCTCAATAGTGTTGGCTTGGATTCACGCTTGAAACATGATTTTGGTAGAAACAAAACACACAATCTAATTTCAACGTTGGAAATGTGAGATTACCACGTTTCAATGTTAAACCAAACATGCTCTAAGGAAGTTATACCATATAGATAAGACCGAAGTTTCAAGCTCTGGATTTGGTAGAAGACCAGACAGCAAGGTTAGCAGCTCAAATGACCACCACTCAAGGCTGCAATGAGCAAATATGTAAGAAACAATGGTTGAAAACTAATGAAAGGGGAAAAGAAATTACAATATAAAAGATCAGATGTAAACTCACCAAATCATTGCAGCTGAAGGAATAGCAAAGCGAAAGAATTCTCCAATTCCATGGAATAGCTCCATTGAGAATGGAACTCGAGTCTTTTCACATTCACTAGAGAATTTCATATATAATCCAAGTAAAATCACATTCAACCAGTATGAAGTACCAATAGAAAATGCTCCTCCTAAGCTACCTAATCCAGATTTAAATACTAGTAGCCAACAAAATGCTACATGGAAGCAAAGAGTAACAGATGAACTTATGATAAGGGGACCAATCAAACTTTGCATCAGAAAGTATCGAACCAGAGCCTGAAGTGTTGCATAAGCAAAAAGAGCAGGAATCATACACAGAGCAAATTTTCCAGCTTCTTGTGAAATCAAAGGGTCTTGGCCAATTAAAGTGAGTAGCTTCCCCAAATAGATCCATAAAAGTGACAGAGGGAGACAAGCTAAAATAAGAGAGACAATAGCAGTGTAAATTTGAAGACCAAATTTTCGATATTGCTGTGCTCCATATGCTTGCCCACATTGAGTTTCCAGTGCACATGACATTCCAAACTGTTTGATTTTGATATGTACAAAAATATAAAAAAAAATGCAATTAATTCTGGAATAAAACTCCAAACAAGTACAAAATATCCCAGCAATCATCCATGTCAGCTGAAACATTAATAGCAGAACCAGAACTTGAAAAACTAGCAGATAACCTCTAAAGTGACAGGTGCCAGGTGCACTTTATAGGATAAAATATTGAATTATAACTATAATCAAAATCAACCATAGCTTATTATACATGCATATTTTTATTTTATAACAATTTCAATTGTTGATTACAAAATTAACAATTATAACTCGCAATTTACCCTTCACACGTTGAAATGAACCTCAATCAAACGCAAGAATATGTTTTGTTTCATATTGATATGCAATGCAATTGTAGCTCTTAATTAAGATTTAATAATTAGGTGAGAGAGTGTAAGAGAAAGGAGACTTACAAGGAGACTGAAGCCAGTGACGGCACAAAGAGAGATGGCAATCGCTGTGCTAGAGAGAGCAAGCTTACCCAAGTGACCCACCATCATCATTGAAATAATCTGTAGAAAATACTGTGATAAAGTCACAGTAATCATAGGACCCGCTAGATAACCAACCCCTTTCACCTCTTTAGCAAAAACACCCCATGTTATGCCTCTAATAAGAGTAAGACCCTCTCCCTCTCTTTTTTTCTCTAAGAGACCCTTTTCCATTCCTCTCTAAACCAATAGAAAATTAAAGCTAGAGCTTCGGCGTTTTAATTTGTACACTTTTGTATTGTATTGTAGGTATATATATACTTGAATTGAATATATATAGCAGTGGCTGTACTTCCAAGTGTTTGTCTTTATGTTGGGCTTGCCTTGAAGATGATCCTATAGAATGATATTACGTGATCATTGCTTATTTGAATAATGTCTAACTCTCAACCAAAAAAATACAAATAATAATAATGTCTAACTCGATCTGATGGTATATGGTCCTTCTTTATATGGTCCTCCTCTATATAAAGATGGTAGTTTAAAGTTAATTCTTAAAATAAATTAAAAATCACGTGTGTCATTTTTTAGAGAGGGTACATTACATTAGTTTCATATATACGGTACATTACTATTACTATTAATATTTGAATAACTTCAACACATCATATATCTCTCACCCAAAGTAGGTTGTAGAACTCAATTTTATCCTCACTGCATCAAAAATAAAATCCTCAAAATCAACTTGCATATGATATCATCTTCACTTCAACCTTCACTAACCCAATCCAACATGAATACTGCCATATATCCTACTCATACCACATGTCATATCCACGGATTCAAATATGCTGTCTCATTTCCCTGTATCACTTCCTGTCCCGCCAATGTCCCACCAAATGATATTGTGACAGCTCAATTGAAAAATCCATTTGACCCGCCAATTAAATAATGAAAATGAAAACTATTATTATTAGATAAGAAGTGAAATGCTTCTTCGTTTTCATGGTCCAATTAACTCAGACCAACAACCTTTCATAGAAAATTAATTTATAGTTAACTAGAAAATGTATACTTACAATTAACTTTTTTTATAAATAACATCACATAATTTATTAAGAATTAAAACATACCCTTTTATCTTTTAGAGTAATAAATAAAATATTAATTCTAATAGATAAGTTTATTAAAATGAAGAGAAATGTTATTAATACTTTGTTAATATTCTTTTCAACACAAACTCTGCTACTAAATAAATTTTATCAGTACAGAGTGGAATTTAGGTTATTTAATGACATTCACGTAAAATTTATCAATAATGAAAAATATTTTTAAAAATAGGAAAAAATGTTTTTTTGTAACTTTAGCAGTTGAATTGGTTACACCAGGAACACAATTTTTCGAAACTGTTAGATAGTACTCTTGGCTTGAGCTACAATAATGTGAAATAACTCACCCACCCTCACATCTTTACCCGAGAAGATTTTACTATTTCTATGATACCGTAATGATGAGATAGATACCATAAAAATAGTAGACCAGGGAAAATAAGCCATATAAAATCGAAATTACGTGTGTTTTTGTACGTTTTTAATAAAAATATAAGAATTGATGTGATGTGAACAGTTAATAAAAAAATCAATTTTTTAAAATTAGTATTTTGTTTTTTAGATGTTAATTTTTTCAAAATATTTTATATAATATCTATTATTAAGGCCTTAAAATTGCAAAAAGTATTCAAAGACCATATAAAATTCAAGTTATTAAGTTATTAATATAATATAATTTTATATCACATCGATATGTTTTTGAGACGCAAAGAATCGACTTCTAAATTAATTACTTTAGTTAGAAATATTTAATTGATTATTTTAAATTATTAAACAAAAACAGGTGAATAGTTTAAAATTCGAAGTGGGTATATGTGTTGGATTTTGCTTCGTCAATGTTGATGTTGTAGTTGTAGAGTGCAGGACCACCCTATTTTGTTTCTCCTTTTGGTAAGTCATATAAGATATGTTTGACTTAACATTGAAATGTGGTAAACTCAAGTCTCTAGCTAGAAATAGTTACATTAAAGAATCCAAACAAACTTGAATGGACGATTCTACGGTGGACTAAATAAAAGGTGAATGAATAATTTATTTTTTATTAAATAATCTTCATATGACTATTTGAGTTTAATTTAAGGAAAAATATGAATTTACAATACAATCTATGCTAATTTCGTCGAGGATATATCAATTTAAAGTTGAAGGGCAAAATTTTATATTACACGGTAATATCGAATTGAGTTTTTATTATTTTTAAGTGATATTTCATAAAAGTAACTTGAAACTATTTTAATATCAAACATTAATAAAAATGAGCATTAAATTTGATGATTATGAATTTAAATTACTATATTTTTACATTTTGGACCATGTGAACCATGGTCTACCATAGACAAACCCAACTTGAATTTAGTCAATTTCAACACCAAACTAAATACACAGTAAATCGAGATTACGTGCATTTTTGTAAGTTTTTAATAAAAATATAAGAATTGATGTGATGTTGTCAGTAAGAAAAAATCGATTTTTTAAAATTAGTATTTTCTTTTTTAGACGTTAATTTTTTTCAAAATATTTTCTAATAAAGGTGTGTTTGGTAAAATTAGCTGATAAGCTCCAAGCTGATAAGCTAGCTTATTTAATTAGAAGTGTTTGGTAAAACTAGCTGATAAGCTAGTTGGTAAATGTAAAATGACATAAAAGGGCATAACTACATAAATTTTATTATATAAATTCTATTTTTGTTTTATAAAAAAATATATTATGTAATTATAATTTTATATTTTTTAAAAAATAATTTAATTTTTATTAAACCTTTTAGTGATAAAATATTTAATTAAAAATTAAAATAAATAATGAAATTGATAAAATAAATAGTAATATAAAAATAATTTCATAAAATAGTGAAAAGAAAATAACAATTTAATTAATTAGTAATTTTTTAAATTACTTATTATATAGATAATAATAGGTAATAAGAATTTGAAAGGTTTTTTTCACTAAAATTGAAAATAGATGATATAATAGGTAAGAAGAAATTAAGAATAATAAGGGAAATGTATTAAAATATAAGGGATAGTGATGGAAGAAAATTAAATAAGCTACAAGCTAGGTGAAGTAGCTTGTAGCTTATAAGCTAGAAGCTCCTAAAATAAGCTACTTTGAGATACTTACCAAATACTTTTGTGTTGGTCAAACTAGCTTATAAGCTAGTCAAATAAGCTAGCAGCTAGTTTATTGGTCTTGCCAAATACACTCTAAGGGTGTGTTTGACAAAACTAGCTGATAAGCTAGCCGCTAGCTGATAAGCTCCTAACTTATAAGCTCCGAGCTGATAAGCTAGTTGATAAATTAAAATGACATAAAAGGGGCATAACTACATAAATTTTATTATATAAATTTTATTTGTGTTTTCTAAAAAAAAATATTATTATGTAATTATAATTTTATATTTTTTAAAAAATAATTAAAATCTTATTAAACCTTTTAGTGATAAAATATTTAATTATAAATTAAAATAAATAATGAAATTGATAAAATAAATAGTATAATATAAAAAAATTCATAAAATAGTGAAAAGAAAATAAAATTTAATTAATTCGTAATTTTTTAAATTACATATTATATGGGTAATAATAAATAAAAAGAAATTGAAAGATTCTGTCATTAAAATTGAAAATAGATAATAATAGGTAAAAAGAAATTAAGAATAATAAGAGAAATATATTAAAATATAAGGGATAGTAATGGAAGAAAATTAAATAAGCTACAAGATAGGTGATGTAGCTTGTATCTTATAAGCTAGAAGCTCCTAAAATAAGTTACTTTGAGGTACATTATCCAATAGTACTTTTGTGTTGGTCAAACTAGTTTATAAGTTAGTTAATTAAACTAGCAACTAGCGTATTATATCGAACTTACCAAAGAAAGAGGAAAAGTTTAAACAGATAACTTCAACCCTTTTCTACGGTATAGACTATAGTGGTATACCAATCATCTCATACGTTTTACTTTGAAAAATAGTATGACGATAATTTCCGAGTTTCCCCTTTTCTAATCGCGATGAAATTCCTTATTGTCATTTCTAAGCGGGAGTTTGTTTTAAGATATGAGTTGTAACTAAGTATTTTTTAAGAAATTTAATAAGGGGGAATTTGTTTCAAAATATGAGTTGTGAGTATTTATATTATTTCTCAGTGAGTTGTAACCATGTACTTTTTAAGAAATTTAATAACACATTATATTTATTAAATTTATTAAATTTATTAAATAATATAACTTGCAATAGATAAAAAAATTAAATAAAACTATAGTTCTTTATAATTATTTAATATATTTAGAATTTTATTAAATATAAAAAAATATCTCACAATTCATTAAATTAAATTCTCATGTTACCTTTATAAAAATATCTTGAGTTACATAAATTAATTGGATTCCTTTTAACTCGCATATCTAGTCATTTGAAAAGTCTAAAATAAAATATGATACTATAAATATTACTTTATTTTATATAATATATATAAAGTTTGTTATATAAGGAGGGTTCAATTTACAACAATTTAAGTTACACTAAATATTACTCTCTCCGGTACTATTTATAAGACAACATTTGGAACTTTTTCACAATCCTATTTATAAGACAAAGTACACAAATCTATAGGGTAATTTTAATAGGGGTAAACTTGTAATCTTATAGGGTAATTTTTTAAAAATTGATGCATTAATTACTTTTCTTAATATGTGTGTTTTTGTCTGAAATATACTATTAACAACTTTAAATTGGATATGAATTTTATTGATCAATCCATTGAAGTATAATTAATCATCACCGTGATTATTTGTGCCAAATTTTGTAAAATTTTAATATTAATAATCATGTCATTCTTATTTTCATATATTTCAAAAGTATATATATGATGTTAATCTTTGAATATCTTGATGATTTATTAAATAATTTTGAATTAATGTAAAATTTTATAGATATAATCTATATGATAATAACTTTCGATCCAACTGTAGATTTTGATGAGATACAATTATCCAAAAGAAAATTACTCAATGGTACAATAATTTGTATAACTCACACCGGTATAAGTTAAACCACCATATTCTTATATTATTGTTTGATTTGCATGTAAGAAAAAATATTTTCTAGATTTTTAGTCTTTTATTGATTTATTAAAATATTCGTCAAATAGACGGTTGCTGAATTACTTACGTGATCAGTAAATATTAAAAGTCACTTACCGTTCCTAAAATATATATTTATGTGATTGGTGTACATATAATGTAGCCTATAGATGAGTTAATTTCTTTAATAGGTAGGATCATTATAATTTTGATAAAAATGAATTTTGTTTATTTTATATATATCCAAAAAAAATTTGAAAGTTGTTATTTAGATTGCTGAATGGGGATAAAATGGAGGAGAATGAAATTAAATCATTAAAAATATAATTATTTAAAAGGAGATGGAATGAAATACATAATATAATGAATTCATGTTTTTTTTTTATAAAAATTTAGGGTGAGGGGATGATCTCACCGCTCAAGGCAGGGAAAGTCTTTAGACTCAAAGAATACTTAAAGAGGTACTTACATTTACCCCACCCCAAGTAGGGGCGGAAATAGGCCAGATCGCTCATCGGGGGCCTACGACCCAACTTGTTTATGACATAGGTTGGCTTGACTCGTTTAATAAAAAATGTCAGGTTTAGATTTTTTAAAAAAACCTATTAGGTTTGATGGACTAACCTATTTATAAATAATATTATTTTCAATAAATGTATAAATATATTATACATAATAAACATCATATATAATTGTGAAAGATGTTGATGTTTGTGTAAAATTTCTTTACACTGACAGTGTACATATATAAATTCAAAATTATTTAATACAAAATAAATTCAAAATTATTTAATACATAATAAATTCAAAATTATTATACATAATAAACATCATATATACTTGTGAAAGATGTTGATGTTTGTGTAAAATTTCTTTACACTGACAGTGTACATATATTAAACTCTAAATAGTATAATAATATATAACTTTTTAATTTTTCCATTTGGCTTATTTAAAGATAGATTTATTTACTTATTTAAAGGTATATATCATTGACATATTTACATTTAAAAAAAGTAAAACTATTAGTCCGAAAATCTACTAACTTATTTAGATATAGACCTATTAATTTATTTAAAGTTTATAATATGAAATAAATTTTTAAACAGATTAATAAGCAAATCAGGCTTTCAAAATACCCACTGGGGTCGGCCTAGTGGTTGGGGGTTTGGATAGTTTAACATGGGGTTCTAGGTTCAAACCCCGTTGCTTTCCTTTGTACACCGAAAAAAAAAAATAGGCTTTCAAAATGGCAAGTCAGGTCGGAAAAAATGGTAAAACATGTTAGACTTGATTCACGGAAATATAATACAAGATAAGCTTGAGCTTGTATAATCTAGCTTTACTCGGCCTGTTAATATAATGAATTCATCTAAGGCAGACTAAGATGGAACAATTTGTTTTCCTATTCAGTCATTAAAATATTCAAACAATAAATAATGAGCTTATTTTTATTCTACTCCACATCATTCTATATATCTCGTTTGATTATGCACCACTGACATGTAAACATGGCCGAAACTTTGATATCCTATAAAGCTTTATGTGTTACAAAAAAGTCTTTACATTGAACCTACTTGTGTGACATTCATGCATTGCAGCGAGTGTCACTCACCCATGTTGAATTAGTTAAAGAATTGAGTTCTGTATACGGCGATTTTTTTATTGTAAACCAAGTTAAGCCTACTCACCCCTCTCGAAGAATGTATTTAGTGGGGATCGACCCAAGAGTTCTTCCCACAATCTCAATTTGCGTTGCCAACTGAGCCACAACTCTTTGGTTCTATACGGCGATTATGTAAATGCAGTACAATCGAAATAAAATGAAACTAGTTTTAGACCCCCGCGTGGTGAAAGTTTTTTTTATTTTATTTTATAGATCAAAAAATTATAATTAAGTATTGTAAATATATGAATAGTAAAATTAATGTTGTGAAATGAATGTAATAAAAATTACAAACAATTGAGCATAAATTTGTGTTTTAAATGTTGAAGTTAGTAGAAGAACATTTTTCAAGTATTGTGTTGTGTTGAGAAGTTGTGCAATTATTATAAAAGAAATGCAAATAAGCTTAACATAATAATTTAAAAAAATATATGTTTAACTTCTTATTTACTTATATTAATCTTTATAATGAATATTATTAATTAAATAAGTGGTTGTGCTACTCAAGTGTACCTTTATAGTGTAAAATTGTATAAATTAAATTGCATTGTATGATTTTATTACCAAAGGTCGGAGTTTGCAATATTAAAAAGTTATAATACAATGCTTTAAAAAAATCTTATAACTAACATAACATTTTTTTAAAAGAGGATTGTCTCACCTCCATTATTAAAGTATTGATAATTGTACATTATTTGGCATGTTATTGGCTAAAATCTATTTATAAATAAAATTAAAAAATTTGTTATTGGACATAAATATTTTGAAGGTTTTTAAATTTTAAAATAGAGAAATCACGAGGCTTAAGAGAAATGTTTCTTGGTGGCATATTACATCTGTCTTGACTGTAATAATAGTAATAATAGAATCCACTTAATTTTTTCTTCAAAAAGTGCAATTTCATTTTAAAAAAGATTTCTTTTATGAAATATTTTACTAAAATAAAATTACCTCTAGATCAACATCTTTCACAAATTTAAAAAATTATATTGTGCAAATTACAGTTTTGATAATTTTATTAATAAAAATCTTAATATGAAGTGCATATTATTTGTCATTTTATAATTTTTTCAATGAAAATCTTGTGAATTTAAAAATATTAAAAATTATTCAAAATAAAAAAGTAACTAAATAACTAAAAGTGATAATTGTGTTGGTGTTATTATTTGAAGTGGAAAATATCTTTTTGAGATTTGTTTGGAACCAACATTTTTTTTAGTTTTATAAATGATAGTTTTAAATTAAGGAATATTGAATTTATTTCATCAAAATGTCGGTATTGTATGATTTGGGACAACTATTGCTATTTTTAATTTTAATTTGCTAATATTGTAAGTTATTTATAATGTAATAAATATTGTCATGTTAAATGTAAGTGAAATAATTTTTTAGATTTGTGTGATTGAATTTGGTTTTACATATTTAGTTGAAGTTATGGATCAATGCTAAAAGACTTTTGGTATGACCACATTTATGTATTTAACATTTTTAATGACATTTATGCACGAGTAATTAATAGACCCAAAGGAAGTAACACATGAAGGATTCGAGTAAAGGCAACTTTGGTGTTTTAACACACATATTCGTATTTGGAATGAATGGTAGATGCGACTTTGATGTGAAACTAATGGAGTAAAATGATTTTATTACATAAAAGAAGTTTTAAAGATTAAATTGTTGGAATGTAACGAATTTAAAACGTAAAATGAGTTTTTAATACATAAAGGGTGTTTTAAAGATTAATTAGCGGAATCTAACGATTTGTAAACGTAAAGTAAATTCTTAACATTGGACGCCTAGTAGTAAATAGGTCATTTGAATTAGAAAAACGGGTAGAAAAATAGGAAGATGAATAGGTAAAAGATTGTGAGAGTGACAACTCATGAAATCATGGAGCCTGAGAAGTGTATTGACATTGTTCTTGATAGTTTATTCATGTATATAATATATTGTTGAAATAAATAAAAATATTAGCAATATGTTAATAGTGTAACAATATAATTATATATGATATATAAGTCAAATAATAAAAGTATTGTAACGTATGAACTTTTGAAATGAAATTATCATGCTAATCAATTGGTTGGAATTGAAAGCTAATATATCAATTAAATTTTAATAAATCTGATAGAATTAAAATAGGAAATCAATTGAATTTTCAATAAATCTGATATATCAATTGAATTTCAAATAATAGCAATATCACAAAGAAGTTTTAAAGATTAAATAGTGGAATGTAACAGTTTGTAAACGTAAAATAAATTCTTAATATTGGACGGTTAGTAGTAAATAGGTAATTCAAATTAGAAAAACTGGTAGAAAAATAGGAAGATGAATGGATAAAAGATTGTGAGAGTGACAACTCATGAAATTACAGAGCCTGAGACATGTATTGACAATATTGTTCTCAAGAGTTTATTCGTGTATATAATATATTATTGAAATAAATAAAAATATTAATAATATGTTTATAGTATAATAATAGGATTATATATGATAAATCAAATAATAAAAGTATTGTAACGTATGAAACTTTTGAAATGGAATAACCACGCTAATCAATTGGTTGGAATTGAAAGCTAATATATCAGTTGAATTTTAATAAATCTGATAGAATTAAAATAGAAAATCAATTGAATTTCAATAAATCTAAAAGCTAATGTATCAATTGAGTTTTAATAAAAGTATTGTAACGTATTTGAAATGAAATAATCATGCTAATCAATTGGTTGGAATTGAAAGCTAATATATCAGTTGAATTTTAATAAATCTGATAGAATTAAAATAGGAAATCAATTGAATTTCAATAAATCTGATATATCAATTGAATTTCAATTAATAGCAATGATTTTATCACAAATGTTAATTGATATTAAATGAAAATAAAGCAAATGAAATTTGATTGAATTATAGTAAAGCTAACGTAACCATCATTTCAATTCAAATTACCAGAAAACCTTGATCTTGCTTGCTTGAAACTTACCAGAAAGAAATATTTTTATTTGTTGTGTCCAATGATCGATTTATTCATCTCAAGCTACCGATGTATTGGATTGTACAAGAAAAAGAAACCTCATGGTTTTGATGCGAAAGATAAAAAGAAAAAAAAAAGAAAAACCTTTTGTTAGAGCCATTCAATTGTGCAAGAAAAAAAACCCCATGGTTTTGATGCGAAAGATAAAAAGAAAAACCTTTTGTTAGAGCCATTCAAACTCAACCTCATGGGATGAGTATGGCGAGCGAGGCTCTGAGCTTTTTTAGCATAGGTTGACATCTACACGGCGATGACATATCTTTGAGGTTTAGGGAGAGAGTCAGAGAGAGCTATGTTGGCTTCCTAGGCAAGTATACCTATTAGTCAACTGTAGTAATATGAAAATAATTTCAGAGTGTCGATCCCACGAGGAGTTGGTAGTTCAAAATTTCACTAATTCAAAAAGTGAATATATACAAAAGAGAATATTTTGTTTCATGATTGATATGATAACTAAACACAATTCTAGTAAGCAATAATAAAGAGTAAAGTTGGTTTGAAATATCAGTGGGAAAAACTGTGATTGAATTTCATCTATCTCCCTCGTCTATATTCTGGTTGTATATCAATATATAGCCTTTGTAACTATCGATATAGATGCATACACAAAAGTCATTTATATTGATTCCTCATATATTCAATAGATTATCCAGCATTAAGTTCAAGTATCAAAGCATTCAATATATCAAAATCTATTCCTAGCATAACGATATATCGACTATTTTCGTTCAGATCGGATTTTCAGAAATACTTTCCAGTTAAATCCAAAAATCTAAATCTAGAATCTATTGATCAGATAGAATCAAGAACATATAAACAGAACGAAAATAACAATATCGATAGAAACGAAATCACTATATAAAAATATAACCAGAATATATCCGAGTTCAAGTCGATTTACATCCAATCCCAAAGAGGAGATTAGCCACTCATAGTGACTTTACAATCCATAAAGATGAAGAAGAAGATGATGAAATCAAGTTCCGCAGTCTCCCGTTCTTCCTCCGAGTCTCCTTTCTATTTTTAGAAATTACGAACTGACGAAAACTACGTTCAAATTCTGTTTTGTCCAATTGGGTAAGTGAAAATTCGCTTAAGCTAAAAATTTAGCTTAAGCGAATTGCTTTCTTTATGTTGAAGGAATTCTAATTCGCTTAAGCCATTTGAAATGGCTTAAGCGAATTTTTGGCAGAAACATCACCCCTTCTCTGGACAAAATTCGCTTAAGCCATTTCAAATGGCTTAAGCGAATTTTCAACACTTATTCTTTTTTTCTTGTTGTTCTCCTTGCTTCTTTACTTCTTGGTTCCTGATTGCTCTTCTTTAATTTCTCCTGCAATTAAACATTAAAATAAGGATCAGAATGCCTCAGTTGACTCAGTACTCAGATATTATCATTTAAACTCCAAAGTTCTATAAATTAGAGGAAATTGATTGAAGTATAACTATATTTAATCCATAAGTGCCAATTTTTAATATTCAAATAATCCAATTTATGGCACTTATCAACTCCCCCCAACCTAGAATCTTGCTTGTCCTCAAGCAAAGTAAATAATTACAATCAACTGGACAAGCCTTTTAACTCTTGAAACTGGTTATCTGGAAATCATTTCCATGGTCTTTCAAGAAACAACTTCACATCCAAACTACAGAATCGAATCCAGAACATATGGCAATCACATCATCAAATAGAAAGAGGACAATCATGCAATCAATTATCAAGAGAAATAAGTATGACAATAACATGATTCTAATCAAGGAAATTTTCTCTCGAAACTCACTGGTGAGTGTTTCTCTCTATTTTCACTGAAGTTGCACCAATCAATATTGCTAGTCATTTCCAAGTCAATCACAATCACACAATTGGCATGGATCTTAAGGTCTTAACAGGGATGTAATGAGGCCTGGCTTCCAAAAACATTGGTTTTTCTGGTAATTCAAAAGCACACTTAAGAAAAGAAGAGTATAAGCATTTTTACCCCAATTCACATAACTCTCTTGACTTAATACCTCAATACTTCCACCTTATTGTATACATTTTACTCATTTTTCACTCATTCAATAATTTTTTTTTTTAAAGGAGTAACTTGCATCACCAACCATTTTTTTTTCATTTACAAAACATTTTCATCAACCCTATATTAACTTACACTAATCACATGCACTATACTCTCCTTCCTTGAGTGTGCAAAGGTAAGGCTGAAAATTTTTCAACTTTAAGCTCAAGGTGCATGATCAAAAGATTATTAGGCTCAAAAGGGCTAAGAAAAATTAGTTAATTCTTAGGTTGGCTTTTTGGCTCTAGCTTTTTATATACAACACAAAATTGCCTTAATCATTTCCATGCCTCTTTATGCAATGTTATCACAAAGGACTTTCGAGCAATACTAATTGGTCAATCATCAATAAAACTCTCATTCTGTCTATGGATTCACACACTCACTTTGGTTATCTGTGGCTTTTCCTTGATTAAATCATCTATTGTGATACTTGTTAATTTTGATCAAATATCATGCACATATGTCCTAGTTCTATTTAATTATGCAACTCACCATGGTTTCTTATTTTTCTCAACTTTCATCCAGATTGCTTAGATGTTCTATCTAGGACACTTACTGAATCTTGATTTCCTTTTTAACCAATTTCCTCAAGAAAAAATTTTCTGTTAATTCCCAAAAAGTGTTTTCTAAGTATTTATATCTATGTATGAGTATTATATTCACATTACTAAAACACAAATCCTGACTAATCAGAGTAATAAAACAAACTAAAAACAGATAAACAAACTAAAAATAGAAGTAACTGAAACAAGAAACAACCATAAATAACTAACACACAAACTGAACTTATCAAAAGTATTAAACATTGCAGTCTTAGTAATCTGCCAAAATATCAACACAAACAGTATGAAAAATGTCAACAAAAGAACAATGAAACCATGTCACAGAGTTTTGAAAGGTGGAATAGTAGGGTATGTCTCCAGCTCATCATCTCCAGCGGCTCCACTCCCCCCTAGAAAAATTGGACTGTCCCCAGGCCACTGAAAGTCAGTTTGAAATTCCTCTGGTGTCATGTCTGGGTAGGGTCCTTTAGGTAAAAGATCCGCCAATATCCTTCAATTCCTTCTGATAATACCATTCAAGAAGGAGTCATATTCTATTGTGGTCTTTGTTCTAGTCATGTCCTGTAAAATTAAAATCAACCAACCAACAAGAATAATCCAATCATGTTCAATAATGATGTCAAGGACATGAATAATCATTTTTCAAAATGTACCAACAACCACTAGCAGCCAATTACTTCCAAACATATTTCAATTACATTTTCTCTTTCATGGTTCAATTGCAATTTTAATACCATGTGAGTATTCAAAAATTCAATGCAATCACCAAAGTTCATGTACTCATCAAGTTAAATGCACAGTGTATTTCAGCATCATAGGAAGCAATATTATGCCTAAAAACATATGGAAATTCATTCAAGCATGATGCAACACCATGTGCCAACAAATTGCGTATTCAACTTGACATTCAAGAGATTATCCAAATTCAATTTGCATTGTTACTTTTTGGTTCAATCAATTCACAAACATAAGTCAAAATGGTGTAAAAAGATAAGTAACAAGCATCATGTTTCTCACACAATCACTAAGGCTAAGCTCTTTGATGTTTTACCAAGTAGTATTGTATAAGGACTTTTATCAAACACTTGGTGGGCAATGTTACTTGACACTTTAAACAACTCATTTTAATGTGCATTTTCCATTCCAATGTAAAACAACACTCAATCCAAGCACATTGTAATCAACAACTTAATAATTTCAAGCATTTATCAAAATTTCATTGAACTCACATGGTGGCTAACCTAAGGTTCAAAGTTTCAAGAAAAAAATCGAAAATGGTTCGGTTAGAATGAAGAGAAGTTGTAAAATTCGTACCTTGAAATATGGTTGGAGAAGGAAAGAAGCAATTTGAGTGAGAAATTTTAAGTTTAAAATGAGAGGAACTTAGAACCCTAGAGGGTGCAGTCGCGTCGCGCACGAGAAGGGAAGAAGGGATTTTGAAAAAGTGAGCAATTTCCCTTTGAATGATGTCAAGTACGCGCAACTGTTATAAAATTCGCTTAAGCCATTTCAAATGGCTTAAGCGAATTTTAACAGAGAGCACCCCAATTTTTTTATGAAAAATTCGCTTAAGCCGTTTAGAATAGCTTAAGCGAATTTTTGGCAGAGAGTACCCCAATTTTGTTTTGAAAAATTCGCTTAAGCCATTTTTTTTAGCTTAAGCGAATTTGACAGTAAAATTTTTTCTCTCATTTTGTCTGCATAATTCGCTTAAGCCATTTAGAATAGCTTAAGCGAATTTTCTGGACTCTTTGCCTTTCAATTCCTTTTGCACTTTTCAAAAATTTTCACTAATTTCAATTACTCAATTCTTGATTATTGCTCTCTTTTAGCCTTTAATTCACCCCTTAATTCACTCCCCACATTGTTCTCTATGGTTTGACAAAGTTTCACACTTTCCTAACAAAAATCTAAAATCAAACACTCAATTTTCACATTTGAACACTTTTAAGGCAATTCTTAGCATCCACGTGTCTCAATTTTGGACCAAAACTCTTTTTCATGCAAAACAAGTTGAAATAACTTCAAAACACTCAAATACACTTGTTTGGCCCAATTAAGACAATAAATTGCTAAAAATTGACTTAAAGCATACAAACACACAAATATGCATAAAAACACAAATACACACATTTATGTACAAAAACACTCAAACATACCAAATTGAAATTTAAAACACAAAACAGAATTAAACACTGGGTTGCCTCCCAGGAAGCGCTTGTTTAACGTCACTTAGCTTGACGCCTGTATCAATTATGGTGGTTGAAATTGAAACATTGTGGTGAGCCTCAGTGCTACACCCTTGATCTCTTTTGGCAGCAAACCTTTAATTACCCTTGCCTCATACAGAAGTCTGATAGGAATTGACTCTAACCATCTTGGCTTTTTTCTGGAGTTAGACCATACTCCTGACTCCTTTGGCCTGACTTTTCTTTTCTTTGGCCTCTTATTATGATATGCATAGATCTTTTTCTTTTGAAGCTTGAGAGATTCATACTTGTCAGCCCTGAATTCCTTTGCTTCCTGCAGTCTTGGCTTCTTTCCTGCTAGAAGAGCTTTATCATACAAATCCACTTTGAAGCACTCCAATCCTTTGGGTGCTGAATAGCTTCAAACACATTGAAGTCGGCTTCTTCATCTTGTGTCCTGGCCTTTAGCTCACCATCACCAACATCAATTATTACTCTAGCTGTCTTCATAAATGGTTTGTCAAGGATCGGTGGAGCTTCAACATCTTCCTTGACATCCATGATCAGAAAATCCATTGGAAACACAAAATTGCCAACCTTTTCCAAATCAAGTAAAGCTTTTTGCACTGAGAAGCTTTCAATGTTCACAAGAGTGAGACTTCCTGGATCTTTAAATTTTTTAGGCAAAGATTTTTGACTGATTGCATTGCACTCTGAAAATCTTCCTTCTTAATGAGAAGCTCTTTCATGAATCCTGAATACTTCGGTATCTGCTCCATACCTTCTATAAAAGGAATGTTGATTTGCAGCCTTGTAAAACTATCCAGAGTATGTGCAAGCTGCATTTCTCTATCTTTCTTTGAAGGGGATTTAGGATATGGCAGTCTCTTTAGTTGGGGTGCTCCTTCCCTTCTTTTGTCCTTCTTTTTCTCATCTTCTCTTTTGTCACTCTTTTTCTCATTTTCTCTATCTACGTCATTTTCTTTATTCATCTCTCCCTCTTCCTCACAACCACTTATTTTCTTTTCTCTCTCATTCTTTTTTCTCTCACTCTCTATTCTCTCTTTTTCTCCCTCCTTTATTTCTTTTTTGCTCTCTCCTTCTTGCAGTGCTTCTTTCTCAGCTTCCAAGTTAGCTGAAGGTTTAGCTAACTGTCCAATTTGAGCCTCAACATTTCTTACCGATGCTTCTATATTTTTCTGACATACCATAGAAACTTTCAAGAATTTCTCAAGAGCATCATCCAACTTTGATCTTTCTTGTTGAACTAAAGGGTAATCCTGTTGCTGTTGGAAAGAAGGTTGCATGTAGGATGAATCAGCATATTGTTGCCACCCAAAACTCTGACTCTGGTAACTTCCCCAACCCTGCGAAAAATTGTTAAGATAATTATTGTTGTTGGAGAAGTCACCAAGATTTGTTATGCTGGAGAAGTATCCTGGTCCCCTCTGCATAGCATAATCTCCAAGTGTTGTTCTTGGTGGATATTGCCATTCACCATCCATGATTGGTTCAAGAGTTGGGATAATTGGTTGTGATTGTGGAGTAGAGAAACTTCTTGGTTCCTCCGAGCTGTCTTTTCAATTTATGGGTCAAATTTCAATTAATCTTTAGGTACCTGACCTCTTAAAAACATAAATCAACACAGCTCAAACAAGGATTAGCACAAGATGATAATATAATTACTATTTACTCTAAAAATATTCACAATACTTAATGAACTAGTTAAACTTTGAACTGACACCGCTCCCCGGCAACGGCGCTAAAAACTTGTTGGCTTCCTAGGCAAGTATACCTATTAGTCAATTGTAGTAATATGAAAATAATTTCAGAGTGTCGATCCCACGAGGAGTTGGTAGTTCAAAATTTCACTAATTCAAAAAGTGAATATATACAAAAGAGAATATTTTGTTTCATGATTGATATGATAACTAAACACAATTCTAGTAAGCAATAATAAAGAGTAAAGTTGGTTTGAAATATCAGTGGGAAAAACTGGGATTGAATTTCATCTATCTCCCTCGTCTATATTCTGGTTGTATATCAATATATAGCCTTTGTAACTATCGATATAGATGCATACACAAAAGTCATTTATATTGATTCCTCATATATTCAATAGATTATCAAGCATTAAGTTCAAGTATCAAAGCATTCAATATATCAAAATCTATTCCTAGCATAACGATATATCGACTATTTTCGTTCAGATCGGATTTTCAGAAATACTTTCCAGTTAAATCCAAAAATCTAAATCTAGAATCTATTGATCAGATAGAATCAAGAACATATAAACAGAACGAAAATAACAATATCGATAGAAACGAAATCACTATACAAAAATATAACCAAAATATATCCGAGTTCGAGTCGATTTACATCCAATCCCAAAGAGGAGATTAGCCACTCATAGTGACTTTACAATCCATAAAGATGAAGAAGAAGATGATGAAATCAAGTTCCGCAGTCTCCCGTTCTTCCTCCGAGTCTCCTTTCTATTTTTAGAAATTGTGAACTGACGAAAACTGCGTTCAAATTCTGTTTTGTCCAATTGGGTAAGTGAAAATTCGCTTAAGCTAAAAATTTAGCTTAAGCGAATTGCTTTCTTCATGTTGAAGGAATTCTAATTCGCTTAAGCCATTTGAAATGGCTTAAGCGAATTTTTGGCAGAAACATCACCCCTTCTCTGGACAAAATTCGCTTAAGCCATTTCAAATGGCTTAAGCGAATTTTCAACACTTATTCTTTTTTTCTTGTTGTTCTCCTTGCTTCTTTACTTCTTGGTTCCTGATTGCTCTTCTTTAATTTCTCCTGCAATTAAACATTAAAATAAGGATCAGAATGCCTCAGTTGACTCAGTACTCAGATATTATCATTTAAACTCCAAAGTTCTATAAATTAGAGGAAATTGATTGAAGTATAACTATATTTAATCCATAAGTGCCAATTTTTAATATTCAAATAATCCAATTTATGGCACTTATCAAGCTACAAGAAAATGGGAGTGGAGTTCTTTTTGTCTCACAAAGAAAACACAGCGGGTCCGCCATAGAAGTAAAGGAGGCACGTGTTACTGCCTCAAGGTGACTTGAAGATGGAGGGTTGTGAAGTCAGAGAAAATGGATTTATAAATTTTGGAGTAGGATTCCCATCTCTATATTGCAAGCAAAGACAAAATCTAGAGTGCCACCTCATATTATTTTTTATGTGGCAAAATTGGACATATGTGACAATTTTAAAGGTGAGGTGTCAATGTCATAGCTTGCGATTTAGCTTTTTATATATAATAGAATAGATTTAGCATAGGTTGACATCTACACGACGATGGCATATCTTTGAGGTTTAGGGAGAGAGTCAGAGAGAGCTACAAGGAAAATGGGAGTGGAGTTTTTTTTGTCTCACAAAGAAAACACAGCGGGTCCGCCATGGAAGTAGAGGAGGCACGTGTTACTGATAAGTGCCAAATATTAGGATATTTTGTATGGAAAGTATGGCACTTTTGGATTAATTTCTTATATTTAACAATTAATTTCTCCCAATTTTAGAAGTTTGAATTAAAGTAGATATTATCTGAGTCTTGAATTATTTGAAGTCTTTTAATCCCATTTTGTGATTTAAATACAGGAAATCAAGAAGATGAGTAATCAGGTTCAGAAGAACTGAAGTAGCAAGAAGAAAGGAAGGATTTCAAGTGATGTAAATTCGCTTGAGCGAATTTTAATTAGCTCAAGCAAATTTTGACCAGAGAGTGTGATTTTGAGGTGCTAAATTCGCTCAAGCAAATTTAATTAGCTTAAGCGAATTGACCTTTCTTCACCATGAAGAATTCCATTCGTTTGAGCTAAAAATTTTAGCTCAAGCGAATTTCCACTTACGCAGCAGCACAAAACAAGTTTCAAAATCAGTTTCGACAATTCGTCACTTTCTAAAAATAGAACGAAGAGCTCGAAGAAGAACGAAAGTTGCGGAATCAAGATTCTTCATCTTCTCCTTCATATTTCTTGGTTGTAAAAGCTACTGTGAGTAGCTAACTTCTTTTATTGGGATTGAATGTAATCGACTCGAACTCAGACGTATTCTGGTGATATTTATATATAGTAATCTTGTTTCGATCAATATTGGTATTATTGTTCTGTTCTTCATCTTTGACTCTATCTGATCAATAGAGTTATTGAACTTGATTTTTAGATCTAACTGGAAAGTATTTCTGAAAATCCGATCTGAACGAAAATACTCGATATATCGTAATGCTAGGAATAGATTTCGATATATCGATTGCTTTTAACACTTGAACGTAATGCTGGATAATCTGTTGGATATTTGAGGAATCAATATTCAGGGGATTAATCTTATGAATTTTATACTCGAGGAATCGATATAAATGATAATTGTGTGTTGCATCAATATTGATAGTTTCAAATGCTATGCATTTATATTTACCAAGAATACGGATGAGTGAGATAGATGAAATTCAATCCCAGTTTCTGTTACTGAAATCTTCCTTAAGTTTATTGTTATTCTCACATTACCTTTATGCAATTTTAGCTTAGTTTAATCATATCCAACATGAATCAATCCAAAACTCTTGTATATATACTTTTTGAGTTTAACTATAATTTTAACTGAAACCGTTCCTCATGGGATTGACACTTCTACTTTAAAATCATTATACTACAATTGACTTTTGGTACGCTTGCCGAGAGTTTAACAAATATTTTTGGCCCCGTTGCCGGGGAGCGGTGTTCTTTTAAAGTTTTTAGTTAACTCATTAAGTGTTGTGAATAATTTTCTCTTTTTAGTTAGTTTTTGTTTAAATCTGTGTCTTGTGTTAATCCTTGCTTGAGCTGTGTTGATTTATGTTATTAGGAGGTCAGGTACCTAAAGATCAATTGGAATTTGACCCAGAAATTGAAAAGACAGCTCGGAAGAACCAAGAAGTTTCTCTACTCCACAATCACAACCAATTATTCCAACTATTGAATCAATCATGGCTGGTGAATGGCAAAGTCCACCAATAAGAACACTTGGAGATTATGTTATGCAGCAAGGACCAAGATACTTCTCCAGCATAGCAAATCCTGGTGATTTCTCCAACAACAATTATTATCTTAACAATTTTTCGCAGGATTGGAGAAGTAGCCAGAATCAGAGTTTTGGGTGGCAACAAGATGCTTTTTCATCCTACATGCAACCTTATTTCCAACGGCAGCAAGATTACCTTTCAGTTCAACAAGGAAGATCAAAATTGGATGATGCTCTTGAGGAGTTCATGCAAGTTTCTATGGCATGTCAGAAAAATATAGAAGCACCAGTAAGAAATGTTGAAGCTCAAGTTGAACATTTAGCTAACCCTTTAGCTAACCAACAATCAGGACAATTCTTAGCAACTACTCGAACCAACCCCAGGGAGCAATGCAATGATATCACCACAAGGAGTGGCATAACAATAGGGGAAGGTATTGGAGACAACTTGGCAGCTGAGGAAGAAGTGATGCAAGAAGGAGAAAACGAAAAAGAAATAGAGGAGAGTGAAAAGAAAATAAGTGGTTGTGAGGAAGAGGGAGAAATGAATAAAGAAAATGATGTAAATAGAGAAAGAGAAAAAGAAAATGAGAAAGAGACTGACAAAAGAGAAGATGAGAAAAAGAAGGAGAAAAAAGGGGAATGAGCACCACAACTAAAGAGATTGCCATATCCTAAAGCCCCTTCAAAGAAAGATAAAGAAATGCAGCTTGCGCATTCTTTGGATAGTTTTACAGGGCTACAATTCAACATTCCTTTTCTAGAAGCTATGGAGCAAATGTTGAAGTATGCAGAATTCATGCCTCTGTCTATACTGAAAAGGGTTGAGAATTTTGAAGTTAGACCTACTCGAATGACTTTGCAATTAACTGATAGGTCTATGAGACATCCTTACGGTGTAGCAGAGAAATCTTTGAAAAAAATTTACAATTCTGTGTTCCCAGTGGACCTTGTGATCATGGATGTCAAGGAAGATGCTGAAGCTCCACCGATCCTTGGTAAACCTTTTATGAAGACAACTAGAGTAATCATTGATGTTGGTGATGGTGAGCTAAAGGTCAGAACACAAGATGAAAAAGCCAACTTCAATGTGTTTGAAGCTATTCAGCACCCAAAGGATCAACTAGAGTGCTTCAAAGTGGATTTGTATGATAAAGCTCTTCTAGTAGAAAAGAAGCCAAGACTGCAGGAAGCAAAGGAATTCAGGGCTGACAAGTATGAATCTCTCAAGCTTCAAAAGAAAAAGATCCATGCATATCATAACAAGAGGCCAAAGAAAAGAAAAGTCAGGCCAAAGGAGTCAGAGGCATGGTCTAATTCCAGAAAGAGGCTAAGATGGTTAGAGTCAGTTCCTACCAAAATTCTGTATGAGGCAAGGGTAATTGAAGGTTTGTTGCCACAAGAGATCAAGGGTGTAGCACCAAGGCTCACCACAAAATTTCAATTCCAACCACCATGATAAAAAACAGGCGTCAAGCTAAGTGACGTTAAACAAGCGCTTCCTAGGAGGCAACCCAGTGGTTAAATCTGTTTTGCATTTTAAATTCCAGTTTTGTGTGTGTTTGTGTTTTTGTACATAATTGTGTGTTTGTGTGCTTTAAGTCAATTTTTATCAATTCATTGTCTCAATTGGCCCAAACATGTGTATTTGAGTGTTTTGAAGCTACTTGAACTTGTTTTGCATGAAAAAGAGTTTTGGTGCTAAATTGAGACAGTTGGATGCTACAAATTGCCTTAAATGTGGTCAAATGTGAAAATAGGACTTTTAATCCTAGATTTTGGTTATGAGATGGTGAAACCATGTTGAATCATAGAGGTTAGTGTAGGGAGTGAATTAATGTGTGAATTAGAGTCTAAGAGAGAGCAATAATCAAGAATTGAATGATTGAAATTGGGGGGAATTTCTGTAGAGTGTCAAAGAATTATAGGAACAAAGTCTTAGAAAATTCGCTCAAGTGAATTTAAATTCGCTCAAGCGAATTTAGGGGTAAAAAATGATGCTCTCTGGACAGAATTCGCTTGAGCGAATTTTTTTTAAGCAACCCGTGTTAAGTGCGCAGCAGTGAGAGAAAACTTACATTTCACACTTTTCTTCTAAAAAAATTGTTCTCTCCCGCGCGCGAACCTCCTCTAGGGCACCAACTCTCCTTCTACACCTCACTCAATCACACTCCCCATTCTTCATTAATCATTCCCAATCATTCTCTAAGGTAAGTTTCCCTTCAAATTTCTTCAATCTCACCGAACAATTTCATGGTTTATGCATTGTGGTGAACCCTAGGGTAGTACCCATGTGGTTGATTTTGAACTGAGAGTTGTTTATATGGATTAATATGTTTGATTGGGGAAATGAAATACTCTAACTTGTTCATAATGCAAAAGAATGGAATGTGTGAATTTAGTTCAAGAGACTTAAATATGAATGTTAGAGAAACACACATACTGTTTGATAAAATGTCTTGATACATTCTTTTGCAAGTGTGGCATTCCATTATCATTGAATCTTGAAATATTATTCTCAATTGTCAAAATCTATATTGGATATTGTGAATGTTCACTAAATGGTTGTCAATTGGCAAGGTAGTGCTCAAATGTGTTGTTGTAAACTCTCTTGAATGCTTGAACATGTGTTGTTGTAAAGTGGATGTTTGAAACTTAAATGTACAATGTCAAAGTGATTGAATGTTTTAAATGCACATGAGTATTATGAATGCACTTAGTGTCTAGAATGTTCAAATTATGTCAATTGTGCAAATGCATCATTGATGCTTAAACTGTGCAAATCATTGAGATGATATATAAAATGTGCATGGAAATTTTGTTCATCTATTTGGTTGGATGATTGATTTTGGAATTAATTGGCTGCTGTGCTTGGTTGATTTTAATTTTATAGGATATGGCAAAAACAAAAACTACAGCAGAACTTAATCCAACTCGATTAAACAAGGGCAAGAGAGCCAAACATGACACCAGAGGAATTCAGACTTACCTTTAGTGGCCTGGGGACAGTCCAATTTTTCCAGGGGGGGTGGAGCTGTTGATTATGATGTGGGCTCTTCTGGAGCTGTACCCGCAGGAGAGGGACCCTACCCTCAGGAGTAGCAGCTGGAGACATACCCTACTATTCCATCTTTCAAAACTCTGTGACATGGTTTCATTGTTCTTTTGTTAATACTTTAGTACTATTTGTGTGATTGTGTTGGCAGATAACTCTAGTACTGCAATGTTTTGATGTGTTTAAATAGTAGTTGCTTTTGTGATATTTGCATTAGTTGTTTTGGTTTAGATGCTTGTTACTTTATTTTGTTAAGTTAGGATTAATTGTTTTACACTGTTTTTCACTTAGTTTTTTTAGACATAATACTGACAGTGTAGAATTACTAAATTCTTATAAAAATATATTGAGTTACATAAATTAATTGGATTCATTTTAACTCGCATATCTCGTCACTAAAAAGTCTAAAATAAAACATGATACTATAAATATTAATTTATTTTATATAATAAAGTTTCTTATACATGGAGGGTTCAACTTACAACATTGTAGGTTACACTAAATATTACACTATTAACAACTTCAAATTGGATATGAATTTTATTGATCAATCCATTGAAGTATAAATAATCATCATCATGATTATTTGTGCCAAATTTCGTAAAATTTTAACAATAATAACTTAATAATCATATTATTCTTATTTTTATATATTTCAAAAGTATATATGATACGAATTTTTGAATATCTTGATGGTGTATTAAATATTTATGGATTAATGTAAAATTTTATAGATATAATCTATGTGATAATAATTTCAATTAATTGTGGATTTTGATATACAATTATCTAAAAGAAAATTACTCAATGGTACAATAATTCGTATGACTGATCGCATCGGTATAAGTTAAACCACCGACTTCTTATATTATTTCACATCGGTATAAGTTAAACCACCGTCTTCTTATATTATTGTTTGAATTTCCTCTAAGAAAAAATATTTTCTAGATTTTTAATCTTTTATTGATTTATTAAAATATTGGTGAAATATTATTTTGACGGTTACTGAAATATATATTTATGTCATCAGTGAATATTGAAAGTCACTTAAAGTTCCTAAAATATATAATTGGTGTACATATAATGTAGCCTATAGTTGAGTTAATTCTTTAATAGGTAGGACCATTATAATTTTGATAAAAATGAATTTTGTTTATTTTATATATATCCAAAAAATGTAAAAGTTATTATTTAGATTGGTGAATGGGGATACAATAGAGAATGAAATTAAATCATTAAAAATATAATTATTTAAATTATTTAAAAGGAGATGGAATGAAATACATAATATAATGAATTCATGTTTTTTTAATACAAAAGTTTAGGATGAGGGGATGATCCCCCAATTCAAGACAGTGAAAGTCTCCGGACTCAAAACATACTTACAAAGGTATTTACATTTACCTCACCCCAAGTAGGGGTGGAAATAGGCCAGACCGCTCATCGGGGATCTACGACTCAACCTATTTACGACCTAGTTTGACTTGACTCATTTAATAAAAAGGTTAAGTTTAAGTTTTTTAAAAAATCTATTAGGCTTGACGGACTAGTCTATTTATAAAGAATATTATTTTTAATAAATATATAAATATATTATACATAATAAATAGTATAATAATATATAACATTTTAATTTCTCCATTTGACTTATTTAGAGATAGACCTGTTAATCTATTTAAAGGCATATGTCATTGACATATTTACATTTTAAAAAAGTAAAACTATTAGTCTGTAAGCATATTGGCCTATTTAAATATAGACCTATTCGTCTATTTAAATGTCATAATTTAAAATAAGTTTTTAAGCCCACTAATAGACAAATCAGGTTTTCAAAAAAGTCAAGTCAAACCAGAAAAAAAAAATGGTCTATGGCAGATAACATGTCATACTTGATACACGAAAATATAATACAAAACAAACTTGAACTTATAAAGTCTAGATGGAAGAATTTGTTTTCCTATTCAGACATTAAAAAATTCACAATAATAAGCTTATTTTATTCTACTCCACATCATTCTATAATCTATATAACTCATTTGATTATGCTCCACTCGCATGTAAACATGGCCGAAACTTCGATATCCAATAAAGCTTTGTGTGTTACAAAAAATTCTTTACATTGAACCTATTCGGTTATTCCTTAACCAATTTTTTCCAAGGCTACTAGTAAATATTGTCAGCTACTTGTGTGGCATTCATGCGTTGCAGCAAGGTGGAGTGCTACCAACACACTCTCTAACATACTCTTTCCAACACATTCCATGTAATTGGTTAAAATTCACATGGATTACCAAATTATGTGGGTTTCATTCCCAATGTGGTAGGACCCATGTGACTTTTAACTAATCACAGTGTTGGAAAAAGAGTACAAAAAAGTGGGTTGCTAGTGTCACTTTTCTTGAATTAGTTGTACAAACGAAATAAAATGAAATTGGTCAAAATAAAATAATAATCTTGCAATTTGGCAGTTTTCGAAATATCTTTAAACTGGTCAATTTTTTAGAATTACAAATGCAAAAGAATGATGGTAAAGATGTCGTCACTCACGTCTTAGGGTGAGCCAATCCAAACTATACAACAAACAAAACAGATTGTACCCTGCCTTGCCCCTTTATCATATTTTTATTTCATATATAGAATGCCTCAACTTTAGTTAAATGTAAAATACGGAACCATCAAGAATAGGCAATGAAATCAATATATGGCAAACTTCAAATAAAGGGAATAAGCTCAGATTCCTCATCATCACTCGTGGAGAGAATTGTCCTTAAAACAAGGTTTTTCATACCAGTCTATTGTCTGCTGAAAATTGACCATCAAATAACCTCTTTCTAGCCTTGATTGCCTGCATTGGTAACACCACAAAATTGAAACAAAATGCCTAAAGGGATTCATACCACCTCAACAATGAAATTCAGTTTTCTTAAGCAAAATCAAAACGGTAGCCACAAGATGAATTAGTATGTAATATTGCTGTCCCTTTAACAACCAAGCATAGTAAATTCCAAGTTTGGGGTTAATTTAAAGTAAAAGGATTCAGGGCTTACCTGTTGTTCCCAGTTTATGCAACTTGTTATGCTAGAAAGTAGAACACATTGAACAAAAGCACCAACTTGTACACCAATCCAAAGCCCTTTTCCTCCCACTTTTACCCAAAATGCCAACGCTGCAGCAACTGGAATCCCACAGAGGTAGAAGGCCCCTAGATTGACATAAACCCCAAGGTGTTGCCATCCACAACCTCTAGCAACCCCTGAACCAAAGAATAGTAAAAGAATTGAGAAAAAGCTTATCTTCTAACTATAATCTTCTTAAGGATAGACAAAAGGAAGTGTACCTGCTAGAACACCTTGTATGCTATCCAGTATAACAGATAGACAAACCAGAGGAGCCATGACAGTGACATAATCAACAACTTCTTTTTCATTGCTGAAAATATAACCAAAAACATGGCGGCAGGCAAAGAGGGTTGCGCTAACTATGCTTGTCTCTATCACTGCAAGAGACATTCCAGCCAACACAGCAACACGGGCAGCATAAGGATTCCCAGCTCCTAATTCATTTGAAACCCTTGTGCTACAATCAAAGAGGAGTGAAGATAATTAGTTTAGACAATATGCTCTAAGGTAATGAGTGACATGTAGTATATACATAAAATAATATGTTTATGATGTACCTTGCTGCAGCACCAATTCCAAAGGGTATTGTATAAAGAGTTGCAATGGTATTGAGACTGTAGAAGAATGACAAAGAATTAGTAAAATCACATTATTTTGCTAACAAACATGTTATAAAGAAAAAAATGTAACAAACATACCAAACTGATAGCACTGAAGTTTCAAGTTGTGGATTTGGTAACAGGCCAGACAGCAAGACAAGCAGTTCAAATGACCACCATTCAAGGCTGCAGTCATCAACATGAAAAAGAAATACAATTATAGAAGAATTTTTGGAAAAGGAATTTTTTTTATTTAAAGCACTTGTATATTACACGGGAGGCAATCAGTTAGAAACAAGACTCGAACCTGAGATCTTATTTAAGGGGAATCAAACATGTAGCCTTCCGTGAAGAATAAGGTTTAAATTTTTTATAATTTTGATAAAATGAAAATATACAATTTGAGTAGAACAGGAAGATTAATTACCAAATCATTACTGCAGAAGGTATAGCAAAGCGAAAGAACTCCCCAATTCCTTGGAACAGCTCCATAGAAATTGGAGCACGTGTTTTTGCACATGCAGAAGAGTATCTCATGTATAATCCAAGAAAAATCACATTTAACCAGATTGAAATGCTCATTGCTAATGCTCCACCAACATTATTTAGTCCTATCTTGAATACCAAAGCCCAACAAAGAGGTATATGGATACCAAGAGTGACACAAGAACTTAAAAGCATGGGAAGAAGCAAACTTTGCATTTGGAAATATCGAACTAGTGGCTGTAGAATTGCATATGCAAAAAGTGCTGGAAGAAGCCAAATAGTGAATTTCCCTGCTTCATGTGCAATTAGAGGGTCCTGGCCTACAAAAAGTAGTATATTTTCCATGTTGATCCAAATGAAAGACAGGGGAAGACAAACCAATGTGAGAGAGAATATAGCAGTATATGTTTGCATGCCAATTTTTTGATATTGTTGAGCTCCATAAGCCTGTCCACAAATAGTTTCCAGTCCACTAGACATTCCCATCTGTTAGCATGCATGTACAAATTACCAATTCCGTAACAAGTAATTGGGGGAAGAAAATAATGATTATTTTGAGCAAGCTAACTAGCAAGAAATAGTTGATAAAGAAGATAGAGTGATTACACAGGCATTCTATTTTGTTTTTGTCGATTCAATGCTTCATTGATACTTTCTAGTCTCTCTAAATTTGAACCTCACTAATAATTTAATAATTCAATCAGGTGTAGTACTTATAGTAAAGTGACAATTTCTTTTGTCCTCAATTGTAGCGTGTTAGAAAATATAGTCAATCTAATGAGTATTACTAGTATTAGTTAAGGAATCAATAAATATTTTTTTAGAAAAATACAATATTCATTATATTTATTATATTACATGTGATATTTTTCAGTAAAATCTTTTATATTTTTTCTTAACCAGTGTGTTAGGGCATTCATTAACATTTTTCTTAAAAAAAAAAACTATAATATTGTTTCTGTGTGACTGATTAATTTGTTGTGAAAATTTCTCTGCGACAAGTGCTTCATAGCATTTTCTGAGAAAATAAGTTGGTCAAAAATCAAATAATGTTAGCATGGGAATCATTGAGTAAAAAAATTGTTAAGAGTACTGATTAAGATTTTAAAAATAATAAATATTAAATAAAAAGGACCTATTGAATTACTGATATATAAATAATCTCTGTTTCTTAATTCTTTAATCATAGTAAGATTTAGATCCCAAAAAAATTCTTAATTTAGTCAGATTTTTAGTTATCTAATTGATGGAACGTAATTTAATTATTTGTTTAACTTTGAAATAGAGCTGTGATAATAATAAAATCACAATTCACAAAGCATTGTACCCAGGCTCCAAAACTCCTAGGAGTTTGTAAACTAACTGAGACGCTTATCTTCCAAGAAATAGAATCAATAGTTAAGCTGAGCCTGATCCTCATTATTGCTTTTGTATCTTTGACTAATTCTATTCCAAAACAAATCCAAGATATTGTTGTAGTATTATATTATCTAAAGGGAAATCCCCGTCAACTATATTAAAGATGAAGGTGTACAGCTAGATTCCTGCCTAACTTCACTCACTCATTTACTAGCATAAGAGAAAATAATAAACAAATTATCCCAAAATATATATAACTATGATAAAATGTGGAAAATAACAACATATACTTTATGAAAGAAGTGTGTGGGCTATTAATGAATGAGATTCAAGATCCAACGGCAACCATATACTGCAGAGGAGGGGTCACACTTCAAAGTTCAAACAACAAATGGACCCGCTGGCCGCCTTTGGTCTTTTTACATGTAATGTTATAATTTATAATTAAATAATTAAAGAAAAACAATAATAGAGTACTGAAAAAGAAGGTCTTCCTCCGTCTTGGCCTAAGGAGTAAAGACGAAATCAAAGGAAGACAATGAACAGGGTTACTGGAGGATCACGATACTAACTCATTTCTTTCACTTTGTTTAACAAAAAGCAAAATTTATTCCATCACAAAAAACCAAAAATGTATCCATCTTTTTTTAGTAGCTTTTTTTTTTTGTGTGTGACAAATAAAATAAATGAATGTCAGGCTGAGTACTTTCTAATGGAGCAGAAAAATAGTCAATCAAATTAAATGAGGCAACAATCAAGCAAAGCAACATTATATTGCACAATTAAGAATTAGGAGTGGTTACGTACAAGAAAACTGAAACCGGTGACGGCAGCAAAGGAGATGGCTAAGGAGGCGCTGGAGAGATAGAGTTCACCGAGATGACCAACAATCATTGTGGAGACAACCTGCAACAAATATTGGGACAAAGTCACGGCCACCATAGGCCCTGCTATGTGACAAATCCTTTTGATTTCTTCACTGAAAACATTCCATGTAACTCTGCTATTTGATTTCTCATCTCTCTGTTTTGCTAATAGACTCTGTTTCTCCATGCTTATCTCTTATCTCTTTCTCCACCAACTTATGTTTTGATTTCTCTTTCTCCAGAGTCTGTCTGATAAAGATGTATGAGTCGGTATGACAGAGTTTTAGTTCGTCTGCTCTTCCTCGTGGCTGGCCTTCACTTCCCCTTCTAATTTATATATATATATAATTATAAATAATACTCGGATTTTTCACTAGATAAATATTCTATATATTATTATTTGTGTCTGCGCGCAGTTTACCCGCGACAATGAACGAACCACGGACTGCGATCGATCCAGGACCACAAGACAAAAGGAAAATGGTTGGGTGAATTTACTTTTGCATTATTTAGGACAACAAAGCAGATGAGTGGGGTTCGAACCTGCAACCTATCATATTGCTCCACTCGACTCACTCTACTAACCCCTTAAGATTATGTTGTAATATTATATGATTAACATTACTAAAAAATGAAAAAAATATTATTAGTGAGTAAAAAATATATGTGCTGGTAAATATCGGGGAATTATTATTATTATTATTGAAATCATACTATTCATGATTTAAATTTTATGTTCAGATGCGAGTCACTTAAAAAACAACACGAATCACGGATTAAATCGATAAAATTATGTCATTCATTCTTAAATTTGCATTTCGAATGATATCTATGATTTAACCCATCAATCTGACTTCAGCTAGTTGTAACACACACTCAACCTAATTTTTTTTTTTGTTAACATTCACAACTTCACACAATTTTATTAATTTTTATTATTTATTAGTTTATATTATAGTTTTAATTATGAGACTTTTTCTTACGGGTTTTTAATTATGAGACATGTTATAAAACTTTTTTTATCTCTATATTGAGCACAATATATTTAAGACATTATCTATATAATACATTTTATGTTTTTTTTTATATTTCTTAACTTTACGATTTTATATTTTTCCACTTGATCTCCATTTTTTTTTCATTTTCAAAATTGTCATCTAAAAATGGTTTTTTTTCTTAAATGGTCGTTCTGTTTTTTTTTTATTTTTTTAAAATGGTCCCTAAAAATATTAAAATTTTCAAATTATTTCATATAAAATATTACGATTTTTAAATTAGTCTAAAAAAATATCAAATTTCCCCCAATAATCACTATATGTTTTCTGTGTCACATCAATAATTTATGATAAAATTAATCAGAGGGATAATTTAGAAAATAATGTCATTTTTACAGGACCACTTTAAAAAAATTAAAAATGAGAGACCAAATAAAAAAATTATAATATATTAGGGGACAAAAACTTAATTAAACCTCTATTTTTTAATGTCTTGGACTCCTTTTTTTTGTTTTTAAGGACATAAAAATCCACACTTACTGATTTAACTTTTAGTATACAATCATGAGACAATTTAATATTTTTGATAGATTCCTTTTTTAATTTCTCTCTCTATATGTATAAGCTATATTTTTTATTTTCATTCTCAAATATTTATATTCAGTTATACTAAGTCCTAACCTAGCTCTTTTCAGTCATATCACATTTTAAAAAAATTAAATATAAAAAATATAACTAATCATCCAATAAAAATATTAATATAAAAGATATAAATTTATTCATTCACTTTAACTTATTATTAAATTTCGACGTGGACTTTTATTATTATTTGCGAAACAATACTCCTGATGAGGTATGTGATTGGATTGGTCATAACTAATGTTAACCTGAAGAAAACTTAAAATGTACAATTGAGTGGTGATTAATTAAAATAAATTGAAAAACTCACCAATTTAAAATATGTTTGATGGATGTCAAAATAATATCTAAGTCTTCAATTAATTTTTCTTTAAAAAAAAAACTAAGATCGTAAACGTACAAGACGTAACATCGAAATTGGAACAAAGTCATTGATTTTGTTTTATTATTTGAGGCTGGATTTTGTCCTTTTGTAAATGGTTCCATTGTTTTGATTTTAATATTTGAATGATTGGGGTAGGAATAGAACTCAACCGGTGTTACTATTATGTTATTGATTGGTGAAAATGATGTAAACACATTAGTGGTGTGGAAACTCTGGTCCTCTCGCTGACAATGGAAAGGGCAGGCAAATCGAATCTTGAGACTCCACTGTGTTCAGACCAACATAGAAACCATGAACTCGATGCCCAGACACCTGAACAATGTTGTTGCTGCACAGAAGATATTGTTGAGGAAGCTAAAAAGCAGTTATGGTTAGCAGGGCCCCTTATTGCAGTTAGTCTCCTGCAATATAGCTTACAAATGATATCCATTATGTTTGTTGGCCATCTTGGGAAACTGCCTCTTTCAGGTGCTTCTTTGGGCAACTCCTTTGCCTCAGTCACTGGTTACAGTGTTTTGGTAAGTGGGTTTTCTTCAATTTCTTTAAACATCATGCCTATTTGGTTTACAGTTGAATACAATTGATTCTAGAAATCAGTTGTTAAAAATAAGTGATGCATATTAAACAGAAGTGATTTTAAATCAATTATGTATAATTGATACACCATTTAAAATTTAAAACAAACAATCACTTATTTCAGAACTTGGGGTATGGATTAATATTAATCTCCTTAGTTTCATGAAATGTCAATGTTATTCTTGTTATTTCAGTGCTTGTTCATTTATCTATCAATTTTTAATGTATTATAATCCTTTAGCTTGCAGAATTCAAAAGTATAGCACTTTGTTGATGAACTTCCTTTTACAGCTTTTAAAACTAATTAACTATGCCACATACTTCTAATACAACTTTTACCTCATGAGTCTGTTTTACAAGATTGCAATTTGCAAGCTTCTCTGAACTATGTCTCAAATACGTATTTTAAGTTAGGAATGGGGAGTGCATTGGAGACACTATGTGGCCAAGCCTATGGAGCCAGGCAGTATCACATGCTAGGTGTTTACACACAAAGGGCAATGCTTGTCCTTCTAGGATTGAGCATACCCTTATCATTAATTTGGTTTTACACAAGCAACCTTCTCATAGCACTAGGCCAAGACCATGAGATATCAACCGAAGCAGGAATATTTAATCGGTGGATGATCCCTGGCCTTTTTGCTTATGGCCTGCTTCAATGCCTCAATAGATTTCTACAGACCCAAAACAATGTGTTTCCAATGCTGATAAGCTCTGGAATCACAACTTTGGTGCACATTCTCTTTTGTTGGCTTTTCGTCTTTGAATATGAGTTAGGAAGCAAAGGAGCAGCCTTGGCAATCAGCATGTCCTATTGGGTTAATGTCTTCCTGTTGGTAGTATACATAAATTTTGCTACAGCTTGTGCATCAACTTGGAATGGGATTTCCAAAGAGGCCTTGAATGATATTCTCAGTTTTTTAAAGCTTGCAGTTGCTTCAGCAGTTATGATATGGTAATTTACATTCATCCTTCTCCTAATGTAACTCTTAAGCTAGAAGTTAGAAAAACATTTATGTAGAACATCCATTTTGCTGCATTAATTGGGAGAAAAAATTTCAAATCTTTTTAGTTGCAACATTATTGTTTCAATGCTTTGCAGAAAAATTGTAGAGGGTAAGAGATTGGTATACAGACACAACTCAACTAGCATAGTGAACAATACTCAGGCCCAGTTTGGATACACTTCTGCAAAAGAACTTCTAGAAGATAAAAATATAATGAATTAAAGAGGTCAAATGAATTTAATTTCTCCATAAGTTGAAATTAGTTACTTATGGAGAAGTTAAATGAGAGAGCTTTTGGAGTAAATGAGCTATAAAGACTAATTTCAAGTTATGGAGAAGTTAGATGCATTTGACCTCTTTGATTCATTCTATTTTTTTTTTTTTTACCTAGAAGGTCTTCTGGAGAATTTTCATCCAAATTGGTCCTCAATGGATAAACTAAGCTCTAGGTGACGCCCCTGCTAATCTTAGGATGCTTACTTTTGGCCTCTCAATTTTTGCTTTTCATTTTCCTTTGGCTTTTCTACTTGACAGTTTCGAATATTGGTCCTTTGAGATGGTTGTTCTCCTCTCTGGTCTTCTGCCAAATCCACAACTAGAGACATCTGTGTTATCAATAAGGTACTGACACATTATATTAAGACTTCAAGGAAAAAGAAAAGAACCAATTGACCAAGATTGTCTCACATATATGCATCTTTTTTTTGCAGCCTTAATACATGTTGGATGGTCTATATGATTTCCGTTGGTCTTGGCGGTGCCATAAGGTTAGTGTAATAAATGCTTCTTTTAAATAAAATTGGCATAGTTGTGCTGCCATAGTGCCATGGATTTTTCTTCTGTTGATGTTCTAGTTATTCACTTATTGCTATCACTGAAGCACCCGAGTGTCAAATGAACTGGGTGGTGGGAATGCACAAGGTGCACTTTTGGCTCTGCGTGTCATGATTGCAATTGCCATATTAGTGGGTACAACAGTAGGATTGGTTACCATTTTGGTAAGGAATGTTTGGGGAAAGCTCTACAGCATTGAAGATGAAGTTGTCAAATATGTTGCCAATATGATGCCTCTGTTGGCACTGTCTGACTTCCTTGATGGTTTCCAGTGTGTGCTTTCAGGTTCTAATTCTTCACAACAAAAAATCCCTGTGATTATATGATTATTAAGTTGCCCACAAATGCCTATATTTCCTTTTTAATATCTGGTTTCACTTTTATAGGGGCTGCTAGAGGGTGTGGTTGGCAAAAACTATGTGCAGTTATAAACCTTGGCGCTTACTATGTTGTGGGAATTCCTTCTGCTATCTTATTCGCCTTTGTCTTTCATATTGGAGGAATGGTGGGTCTCTTTCTCACTAGTTCTGATTGTTGGGGGGCAGTGTTTGCTTTTGTGTTTCTTTTTTTTTGTTATTTTTGTTTTTGTGTGTGTTGTGCTCACTATAATGAGAATTGGTGTTGGCAGGGGCTTTGGATGGGAATCATATGTGGACTTTCTGTTCAAGGGATAGCATTGGTTACAGTAAATGCATGTACAGATTGGGATAGAGAGGTGAGCACATTCTATGTTTCAATCATTTTCAACAGGTTAAAGGAAGGTGAACAAGAACCCATTCTATTGAAAAAGGTTTCTTGACAATAACAAAGATGAGATGACCAAGAGTAAACAACTAAAAAGCCAAAATGACCATCATTGTGGTAGTTCCAAACCAGTGCTTTTCCTGTAATTGATTCATTTGTTATTAATTTCATGCAGGCTAGGAAAGCTGTTCACATAACTCAAGAAAACTGTAAGTAGTTACAGAACCGTAGATTGACATTGTCACAAACATCAGGCACAGGCAGCCTGCAAAACAAGTGAAAGAAGTGATGTGATCTGTGTAGGTTTGCATGGTGCACGTATATATAGGAAGTTGCACTGCGATACTTTTTCTGTACTGATACAGATAATGTTATTATATAATTCTTCACAATGAATAACTAATGAAGAGGTTTGATATGAATTCAACAACTTTCACTATCCATCGATACAAAATGTGATAAACTCACATTTCCAACGCTATAAATAGTTGTGTTGAGAGATACAAACTTAAGTTTGATTACTTGTCAATGTAAAACCGAATATAGTCTCTCACTATCAATCACGGCAAAGAGCAAGTGCAGTTCATTTCTCCAATTGTTTTTTCATACCAGTCTATTGTCTGCTGAAAATTGACCATCAAATAACCTCTTTCTAGCCTTGATTGCCTGCATTAGTAAAACCACACAATTGGAATAAAATGCCTGAAGGGATATCACCTCAACTACAACATTCAGTTATATCAATCAATATCAAAATGGTAGCCACAAGATGAATTAATGTACTTTTGTCCTTTTAACTTCGTGCAACCAAGCACAGTAAAAATTTGAAACTTGGGGTTTAAAGACAGAGGCTAGAGGGCATACCTGTTGTTCCCAATTTATGCAACTTGTTATGACAGAAAGTAGAACATTTTGAACAAAAGCACCAACTTGTACACCAATCCAAAGCCCTTTTCCTCCCACTTTTACCCAAAATGCCAATGCTGCAGCAACTGGAATCCCACAGAGGTAGAAGGCCCCTAGATTGACATAAACCCCAAGGTGTTGCCATCCACAACCTCTAGCAATTCCTAAACCAAAGAATAGTGGTAAGTGTGTGTTTGGTTTGACTTTAAAATTGTTCAAACTCAAGTTTAGATTCTCCAACGCAACTATTTCTAGTGCTGGGAACGTGAGTTTATCATGTTTCAACGCTAAACCAAACATGTTCTAACAATAACAGAGACAAAGCTTGTCTTATGTACTATAAAATTTACTTAAGGATAAAGAAAGAAGATCAAAGAAGTTTACCTGCGAGAACACCTGCCATGCTATCCAGTATAACAGATAGACAAACCAGAGGAGCCATGACAGTGACATAATCAACAATTTCTTTTTCATTGCTGAAAATATAACCAAAAACATGGCGGCAGACAAAGAGGGTTGCGCTTACTATGCTTGTCTCTATGACTGCAAGAGATATTCCAGCCAACACAGCAACACGGGCAGCATAAGGATTCCCAGCTCCTAATTCATTTGAAACCCTTGTGCTACAATCAAAGAGGAGTGAAGATAATTAGTTTAGACACATGCTCTAAGGTAGTGAGTGACATGTAGAATATACATAGAATTAAATATGTTTATGATGTACCTTGCTGCAGCACCAATTCCAAAGGGTATTGTATAAAGAGTTGCAATGGTATTGTGACTGTAGAAGAATGACAAAGAATTAGTAAAATCAAATTAATTTGAAAAATATCATAAGAAAAGATTGGTTGATCATGAGTTACAAGAGGACCTGGAAAATCTTATATGTTGGGTTTTAAAGAAAAATATGTAACAAACATACCAAATTGATAGCACTGAAGTTTCAAGTTGTGGATTTGGTAACAGGCCAGATAGCAAGACAATCAGTTCAAATGACCACCATTCAAGGCTGCATTCATCAACATGAAAAAGTAATATATTAACGAAATTTTTTGGAAAAGCAATACAGTTATAGAAGAATTTTTGGAAAAGGAAATTTTTTATAATTTTTTTTGTTTAAAGCACTTGTATACTATACGGGAGGCAATCCTGCTCAAGTGAGAAATAAGACTCGAACTGAGATTTTATTTAAAGAGAATCAAACATGTAGTATTCCGTGAAGAAAACCGTTTAAATTTTTTATAATTTTTATAAAATGAAAATATACAATTTGAGTAGAACAGGAAGATTAATTACCAAATCATTACTGCAGAAGGTATAGCAAAACGAAAGAATTCCCCAAGCTAACTGGCAAGAAATAGTTGATAAAGAAGATAATGTAATTACACTTACACAGGTATTCTATTTTGTTTCTGTCGATTCAATGCTTCATTGATACCTTATAGTAGCCTAATGGCTCACTGGGTTACTAGCCTACTACAGTCTTCAATCATGTGTAGTACTTCTAGTAAAGTGTCAATTTCTCTTGTCCTCAATTGTAACGTGAAGCAATCTAATGGTATTAGTTAAGGAATCAATAAATATTTTTAAAGAAAAATACAAGATTCATTATATTTATTATATTATATGTAATATTTTTCAGTAAAGTATTTTATATTTTTTTCTTAACCAGTGTGTTAGGGGCATTCATTAATATTTTTCTTAAAAAAAAACTATAATATTGTTTCTATGTGACTGATTAATTTGTTGTGAAAATTTCTCTGCGACAAGTGCTTAATTTTTGAGAAAATAAGTTGGTCAAAAATCAAATAATGTTAGCGCGGGAATCATTAAGTAAAATAAATTGTTAAGGGTACTGATTAAGATTTTAAAAATAATAAATATTAAATAAAAAAAGACCTTTTGAATTACTGATATATAAATAATCTCTGTTTCTTAATTCTTTAATCATAGTATTGCTTTTGATTGCGTTTGGTAAGACCAATAAACTAGCTATTAGTTTATTTGACTAGTTTATAAGCTAGTTTAACCAACACAAAAGTGTTCAATAAGGTATCTCAAAGTGGTTTATTTTAAGAGCTTGTAGCTTATAGAGTGTGTTTGATAAGGTCAGTAAGCTAACTACTTGCTTATTTGACTAGCTTATAAGCTAGTTTGACCAATACAAAAGTGTTTGGTAAGGTATCTCAAAGTAGCTTATTTTAAGAGCTTCTAACTTATTAGCTACAAGCTACTTCACCTGGTTTCTAACTTGTAGCTTGTAGTTTATTTAGTTTTCTTCCATTACTATCTCTTATATTTTAATACATTTCTCTTATTATTTTTAATTTCTTTTTACCTATTATTATCTGTTGGCAATTAAAATAATTGCCTTGCTAAATTTGAAACACTATAGAAAAATATGAGCACTCAAAATATAAATTTATTCTCACAAAATAATTCTATTGAAGAACAAAAATACACTCAACTATGACTTTGTTATAAGCCAAATAACACAAACTCGTTGGAGCTTTAATTTTCTTTTTCAAAACCTCACACTACTAACACTAAATACAAGCCACTTATTTATACTAATTATCTGAACATGATTGCAAGCTTTAGAATTCAAATTGGATTAGCCAACACCAACTAATGGTTTGGACTTTTCTTCACAAAACTTTCCAATTGCAATCTTATCCACACCTAATAAATCCAGCTCCAAATCTTTGGCATGCATGCATATCTTTTCTAGAATCTTTTCTAGCACTCCAATGCCTAACAAGCCAAGATTAATTGCTAACATCCTCCCTTAAACTTGGCTTGATCATCCCAATCATATTTTTCAGCTTCAAGAACAAGTTGAATTTGAGTGATTTTGTGAAAATATCTGCTACTTGATTTTCTGAAGAACAATATATACTCCACCATGATTTCTTTATCTCTGACCAAATCTCGTATATAGTGATACTTGATTTCAATGTGTTTGCTGCGACCATGAAAAACTAGATTCTTTGTTAAAGCAATTGTTGATTTATTGTCACAGAATATTTTCGTAGGACCATCTTGTTGATGTTGTAGCTCACTCAACATTCTTCGCAACCAAACTGCTTGAGTAGCACAATTTGTTGCTGCTATATACTCTGCCTCAACTGATGAAAGGGCAACAACTTGTTGTTTCTTGGAGGACCAAGAAAATACAGTTGAACCAAGATGAAAAGCATAACCTGAAGTGCTTTTTCGTGTTGCAGTATCACCACCCCCAATCACTGTCCGTGTATCCAACCAATTCTGGTTTGCAAAAACTTGAATAAAATATGCCTTCAGTAATTGTACCTTTAACATACCTTAGAATTCGTTTTGCAGCTTGCCAATGAGATTGTTTTGGCGAATCCATGAATCTGCTTATGAGCCCAACTCCATAAACTATATCGGGTCTTGTTGCTGTAAAGTACCTTAGGCTTCCCACCAATCTTCTAAAATTAGTTGAATTAACCAGATCACCACCACTTTCCTTTTCTAGCTTCAATATTTCTTCTACCGGTGTCAACATCGGTTTGCAGGCTTCCATCTTGAACTTCTTTAAGACATCTGTTGTATATTTCTTTTGAGAGATAAATATTCCTTCATTTGTCTGCTTCACTTCAATTCCTAAGAAATATGACATAAGACCCATATCCGTCATTTCAAAATGTGTGGTCATATTTTCTCAAAATTCAGCTAGCAAACTGGAATTGTTGCCGGTGAAGATTAAATCATCCACATATAGACAAACAATGATGATATCGCCAGCCTGATTGGTTTTGACATACAAAGCATGCTCATATGGACTCTTGTGAAAGCCATGGTTAATGAAGTATGTGTCGATACGTGTATACCATGCTCTCGGTGCTTGCTTTAGTCCATATAGTGCTTTCTTCAATCTGTAGACTTTATCTTCCTCTCCTTGTTTAAGATAACCTGGAGGTTGCTCTATGTAAACTTCTTCTTCAAGGACACCATTCAAGAAAGCAGATTTGACATCCATTTGAAATACTTTCCATTGATTTTGGGCAGCAAGAGAAAGAATCATGCGTACCGTGTCCAATCTAGTAACTGGACCAAATACTTCAAAGTAGTCAATTCCAAGTTTCTGTTTGTACCCTTTTGCCACTAATTGTGCCTTGAAACATTCAATTTCTCCAGTTGGCTTGAACTTTGTCTTGTAAACCCATTTAACACCAATTGGCTTCTTTCCTTCTGGAAGAGTTGCTAACTCCCATGTATTATTTTTCTCAATAGCTTGAATTTCTTCATCCATCGCTTTAATCCAATGATCATCATTGGCCGCTTCCTCATAGGTTATAGGATCACAATCAGCAAACAGAGCATAATAAGTAACTTCTTCCTCCCCATCATCAGAGTCATCATCCCTTCCAACTTCATAATCTTGTAAATGAGCAGGTGGACGTCTTTCTCGTTGTGGATATCTACGAGTTTGAGTGTCAGCTGTTGATTCATCTGAACCTGTAGTTGGTGGATGATTATCTTGTTCTGCTTCTGCATTTATAGTTACTGGTACAGGGAATAACTCCTTTTCTGACCAATCCCACACTCCATTTTCATCAAAGGTAACATCTCGGCTGATGATTACCTTTTGAGTTTCTGGATTGTACAGCTTGTAGCCCTTAGTTTCTTCACTATATCCAACGAAGATACACTTTTCTGCTTTGTTATCGAGCTTCTTCCTCAATTCATCTGAAACATGTGCATAAGCAACGCAACCAAAGACTTTCAAGTGACTAAGATTGGGCTTTTCCTCACACCAAGCTTCTTGTGGAGTTTTATCACGTACACTTTTAACAGGACACCTATTTAATAGGTATACTGCACAAGCCACTGCTTCTGCCCAGAAACTCTTTGGAACTTTCTTGCAATGTAACATGCTTCTCACCATGTCCATGATAGTTCTGTTCTTTCTTTCTGCCACTCCATTTTGTTGAGGAGTATACCTTGTAGTTACTTGGTGTTTAACTCCTTGCTTTTTCAAGAAATCATCACAAATAATATACTCTGTTCCCCTATCAGTTCTCAAGGTTTTCAGAGTATAACCACTTCGCCTTTCAACATATGCCATAAAACTCTTGAGCGTATCACAAGCATCAGATTTATTTTTCAGAAAATAAACCCAAGTCTTTCTGCTGAAGTCATCAATGAAAGTAATAAAGTATTTATTACCTCCATTAGATGGAACATCCACATAGCATAAATCAGAGTGCACAAGCTCAAGTGGTTTTGTGGCTCTCCATGCACATTCTTTTGGAAAAAGGATCCCGATGCTTCTTACCAACTACACGGTTTTCACATAGTTGTTCGGGGACTTGGATAACAGGCAAGCCGGTAACCCATTTTTTTGTTTGCAAGAAACTTGATACTTTCAAAGTTGAAGTGTCCAAGCCGCATATGCCAGAGCCAGTTATCATCAGCAATAGTGGCGTTACAACATAAAGCAGCATCATACTTGATATTCATCGGAAATAGACGATTCTTTGACATGTTCGTCTTTGCTATCAGCCCCATCTCCACATCATTTATGGTGCAACCTCTTTTGTTGAATCGCAGATCATAGCCTTTCTCAGCTAGTTGTCCCACACTCAAGAGATTCTGACATATTCCAGGTGCATAAAATACATCAGAAATATAGTTTAAAGATCCATCTTTCAACCTGATGGCAATCTTCCCTTTTCCTAAGACTTCAAGTTTAGAATTATCACCAAGCTTGACAGTGGTTTTGAAATTTTCATCTAAGTCAAACAACAGTTCTTTTTTCCCACTTAAATGATTGCTGCAACCTGTATCTAACAACCACTGATTGTCAATATTATCAGCTATTGCATGACTTGTTATGAGCACCATCTTCATATCATCTTCATTTTCTGCAACTTGAGCATGGTTCTCTCTAATATTCAATGATTTGACACGACATTCTCGACTATAGTGACCATACTTGCTGCAGTTATGGCATTGGATATGAGATTTGCATTCAGACTGGAAATGTCCGAACTTCTTGCATTTGTGGCATTGAATATTAGATTTGTTTTGAAAAGAACCATTGCCCCTTGTACCTTGGCTTGAGTCAGTTTGAAAATTCCTCCCTCTTCCTTTGAAATTCTGAGCCCTTTGATTTTGATTGGCCCTTATTTGCACAGGTCCCTCTCTTCTAACATTTGTTTGTGCTTTCAATGCTAGTTCAATTGTGCCACTTGATCTCTCGTTCATCCGCATCTCACGTGACTCTAAAGACGCTTGTAAATCAATCAAAGTCATCTTGCTGAGATCTTTCGACTCTTCAATAGCTGCTACCACGTAATCAAATCGAGGTGTGAGTGTGCGCATGATTTTCTCCATGACTTCTTTTTCTGATATATCATCACCATTGTTCTTCATATCGTTGACCAGCTTATCCATTCGTGAAAAATAATCACGAACACTTTCATCCTTGCCTTGTTCCATCAGCTCGAACTGTCGCTTAAGGTCTTGCAATCTCGTCCGTTTGACTGGATCAGCACCTTCATATGTTTTGAGTAAAATTTCCCAAGCTTCTTTTGTTGTTTTAGCATGGAAAATTTTCTCAAGAACGGGCAACTCCACAGATTGACAGATAAAAAACAAAGCTTTTTTATTAAGTAGACAATCTTTTTCTACTTGTTGTTGCTCTGTTTTTTCTTTTCCTTCTCCGGTTGATTCAACAAAACCTTTTTTGACAATTTGGTCATAACCGCTAGTTGCTAAACACAGCTCCATCAAATGTTTCCACATGGAAAAATTTGATCTACCATCATACTTGTAGATAACGGTTTGCACTTGTTGAACTTGATTTGCTCCTGTGCTTGAACTTGCTGCCATCTTGGTAAAACAAGCTCTGATACCAGATGTTGGCAATTAAAATAATTGTCTTGCTAAATTTGAAACACTATAGAAAAATATGAGCACTCAAAATATAAATTTATTCTCACAAAATAATTCTATTGAAGAACAAAAATACACTCAACTATGACTTTGTTATAAGCCAAATAACACAAACTCGTTGGAGCTTTAATTTTCTTTTTCAAAACCTCACACTACTAACACTAAATACAAGCCACTTATTTATACTAATTATCTGAACATGATTGCAAGCTTTAGAATTCAAATTGGATTAGCCAACACCAACTAATGGTTTGGACTTTTCTTCACAAAACTTTCCAATTGTAATCTTATCCACACCTAATAAACCCAGCTCCAAATCTTTGGCATGCATGCATATCTTTTCTAGAATCTTTTCTAGCACTCCAATGCCTAACAAGCCAAGATTAATTGCTAACATTATCTATTTTTAATTTTAGTGACAAAAACTTCCAATTTATTTTTATTTATTATTTATTATTACCTATATAATAATACGTAATTTAAAAAATTATGAATTAATTAAATTTTTATTTTCTTTTCACTATTTTATGAAATTATTTTTATATTATTCTATTTATTTTATCAATTTCATTATTTACTTTAATTTATAATTAAATATTTTATCACTAACAGGTTTAACAAGAATTTAGATAGTTTTTAAAAATATAAAATTATAATTACATAATAATATTTTTTTCTAAAAAATATAAATAAAATTTATATAATAAAATTGATGTTATTATGTTCTTTTATGTCATTTTACATTTACCAACTAGTTTATGAACTAGTTTTATCAAACACTTTTAATTCAATAAGCTAGCTTATCAGCTCGGAGCTTATCAACTTGGGGCTTATAAACTATGAGCTTATCAACTAGCCTATAAGCTAATTTTACCAAACAACCCTTTGTATCTTTTGACTAATTCGATTCCAAAACAAATCCATGATATTGTAGTATTATAGGGGAAATCCAATCCCCGTCAACTATATTAAAGATTAGGTGTACAGATAGATTCCTGTTTAACTTCACTCACTCATTTGCTAACGTAAGAGGAAAAAAATAAACAAACTATCCCAAAATATAACTATGATTTTTTTGCAAGTTAAATATGTGGAAAATAACATATTTTAAGTTATGAACTAACGCTGTGTTTGGTGAAGGAAGGATTAGGAATTAGGAGTGGTGGTGAGGAATATATAGCTTACGTACAAGAAAACTGAAACCGGTGACGGCAGCAAAGGAGATAGCTAAGGAGGCGCTGGAGAGATAGAGTTCACCGAGATGACCAACAATCATTGTGGAGACAACCTGCAACAAATATTGGGACAAAGTCACGGCCACCATAGGCCCTGCTATGTGACAAATCCTTTTGATTTCTTCACTGAAAACATTCCATGTAACTCTGTGTTGTTGTTGTTCATTCTCTGCCTCTGCTTTCTCATCTCTCTGTTTTGCTAATAGACTCTCTTTCTCCATGCTTATGCTTATCTATCTCTCCAGATAGAAGACAGAGTCTGTGATAGAGATATATGTGTAAATATTTATCGAGGAATTATTATTATTATTATCCTACTATTTAGGATTTGAATTATATGATCCAATGAGAGTCACTTAATAAACGAAACGTATCATAAATTAAAAAGAATAATATTTAGAATTGCAAATTAAATCGATAATATTATGTCATTCATCCTGAAATTTGCAATTCGAATGATATTTATGATTTAACCCATCAATCTGACATCAGCCACACACTCACCCTTACTTTTTTGGTTAACATTCACAACTTTACATAATTTTATTATTTATTATTATTTATTAGCTTATATTATAAAAAAGCTTTCTATTTTTTATTTTTAATAAGCAGCTCAGAATACTCGTTAACTTTTTCCTTTTTATATATAGTACAAAAAAAATTTACTTTTTTATTTTTTATATATAGGAGTAGAGATAGTATATATATTAATATTTAAATATAGACTTTTAAAAGCATAATAACATCTATAATATTTTGATACTGTATGTACGTTAAATATTTAATAGTTACATTAAATTTTTAAATCTCTTTTTTCAATAAATAACGGTACTCTATTTTTTGTTTAATTATATTCCCCCGAAATATTATGATTTTTCCACTTGATCCCATATTTTTATTTTCATTTTCAAAACAGTGTTTGCTTTTGTTTTTTTTTTATTTTGTTATTTTTTTTATGTGTGTTGTGCTCACTAAAATGAGAACTGGTGTTGGCAGGGGCTTTGGATGGGAATTATATGTGGACTTTCTGTTCAAGGGATAGCACTGGTTACAGTAATTGCATGTACAGATTGGGATAGAGAGGTGAGCACATTCTATGCTTCAATCATTTTCAATAGGTTAAAGGAAGGTGAACAAGAACTCATTCTAATGAAGAGGTTTGATATGAATTCAACAACTTTCACTATCCATCGCTACAGAATATGATAAACTCACATTTATAACGCTACAAATAGTTGTGTTGAGAGATTCAAACTTCAATGTAAAACTGAATATAGTCTCTCACTATGAATGACGGCAAAAAGCAAGCACAGTTCATTTCTCCAATTGTTTGTTAAAACATTCACACCAGTCTATTATCTGCTGAAAATTGACCATCAAATAACCTCTTTCTAGCCTTGATTGCCTGCATTAGTAAAACCACACAATTGAAACAAAAATGCCTGAAGGGATATCACCTTAACTACAACATTCAGTTATATCAATCAATATAAAAATGGTAGCCACAAGATGAATTAATGTACTTTATTGTCCTTTTAACTTCGTGCAACCAAGCATAGTAAATTTGAAACTTGGGGTTTAAAGACAAAGGCTAGAGGGCATACCTGTTGTTCCCAATTTATGCAGCTTGTTATGACAGAAAGTAGAACATTTTGAACAAAAGAACCAACTTGTATACCAATCCAAAGTCCTTGTCCTCCCACTTGTACCCAAAATGCCAATGAGGCGGCAAGTGGAATCCCACAGAGGTAGAAAGCCCCTAGATTGACATAAACCCCAAGGTGTTGCCATCCACAACCTCTAGCAACCCCTGAACCAAAGAATAGTAAAAGAATTGGGAAAAAGCTTATCTTCTAACTATAATCTTCTTAAGGATAGACAAAAGGAAGTTTACCTGTTAGAACACCTTGTATGCTGTCCAGTATAACAGATAGACAAACCAGAGGAGCCATGACAGTGACATAATCAACAACTTTTTTTTCATTGCTGAAAATATAACCAAAAACATGGCGGCAGGCAAAGAGGGTTGTGCTTACTATACTTGTCTCTATGACTGTAAGAGACACTGCAGCCAAAACAGCAACACGGGCAGCAAGTGGATTCCCAGCTCCTAATTCATTTGAAACCCTTGTGCTATAATCAGATAGGAGTGAAGATACTTAGTTTATAATTTATATATATATATATATATATATATATATAATATTGCTCAAATGTAGCTATATATAATATAATATGTAAGCTATGTACAATGGATAAATTTATGATGTAACCTTGTTGCGGCACCAATTCCAAAGGGTATTGCATATAGAGTTGCAATGGCATTGTGACTGTAGAAAGATGACAAATAATTGGTAAGGGACCTGAAAAATCTTATATGTTGGGTTAAAAAATGTAATGAACATACCAAACAGATAGAACTGAAGTTTCAAGTTGTGGATTTGGTAACAGCCCAGACAGCAAGACAATTAGCTCAAATGACCACCATTCAAGGCTACAGGCATCAACATGATAGAGAAGTCTGTTATAGAACGTTTTTGTAAAACAATACAAAAGTTGAAAATTTTTGAAAAAAGGAAACTTTTTGCAATTTTGATTAATATGAATGAATATATACAATTTCAGTTGAATGGAAGATAAATCACCAAATCATTACTGTAGAAGGGATAGCAAAACGGAAGAACTCCCTAATTCCTTTGAACAGATCCATAGAAATTGGAGCACGTGTTTTTGCACATGCAGAAGAGCATCTCATGTATAATCCAAGAAAAATCACATTTAACCAGATTGAAATGCTCATTGCTAATGCTCCACCAACATTATTTAGTCCAGTCTTGAATACCAAAGCCCAACAAAGGGGTATATGGACACCAATAGTGACACAGGAACTCAAAAGCATGGGAAGAAGCAAACTTTGCATTTGGAAATATCGAACTAACGGCTGTAGAATTGCATATGCAAAAAGTGCTGGAAGAAGCCAAATAATGAATTTCCCTGCTTCATGTGCAATTAGAGGGTCCTGGCCTATGAAAACTAGTATAATTTCCATGTTGATCCAGAGAAGAGACAGGGGAAGACAAACCAATGTGAGAGAGAATATAGCAGTATATGTTTGTGTTCCAAATTTCTGATATTGCTGAGCTCCATAAGCCTGTCCACAAATAGTTTCCAATCCACTAGCCATTCCCGTCTGTTAGCATGCATGTGCAAATTACCAATTCGGTAAGTAATTGGGGGAAGAAAAATAATGAAAATTTTGAGCTTAGAAAAAGTTGCTAATAAAGAAGACAAAGTGATGCTTTTTAATTATTTATGTCATGTAATTGCTAATATGATTATTTATGTACATTATTCTTAATACCAAAGCTTTAGCACTAAGCTATGGCCTTTTGTCACCCCTGCTTTGCTTTATCCAATGTTCTCCAAACAAAAAACTCAACTAGTTTGGGGTTCAAGTCATACCCAAGCATGTCCATTGTAGTAAATCCCATTTTACTACTGTCTAGAAGCAAATTATCCATATTTCTGTAAATGTAAAAGTCAAGGTAAGAATAATCTTTTTCTCTTTTCCATCTAATGCATAAAATTCATAACTATCAAGGAAGTGGTTATCAAGAACTGTTAGAAGTTTCACCTCAACTTCGTATATTAAGACAAGAAGGGTATTTCACTCACGTAGGTTAGTGTGCCTTGCAAAGAGAATCATGGACTACATATTTTTGAGGTGGTAAAACAATATATGTTCTTATATTGATTAGAGATATAAAATTTATACAACAAAAAACATACAATAACTCATACAACACATTTTTCTCTCTATCTCTTTCCATCATATCATCCATCACATCACACATTTCTCTCTCTTTACTCTCTTTTCTCTCTTCCTCTCTCTATGTTGTATACAACATGTACAAATACAATTACTCTATTGATTAATTCTTTTATCTACATCATACTATTAAGATGTAGCATTAAATAAATGAAGTTTTAAGGTATTAGCGCAATGCGGAAGCACTGGATCTAATCAATTAGAGAGTAAAAGAGAAGTAAATAGAGTAATAAGAAGATGAGAACAAGATTTACGTGGAACACTCTCAGGTGTAGAGAGAAAAAACACGGGCGACAACGGGCAAAATAAATCCACTATAAAAGAGAGACTGGGAGAGTACAAGAAATCCTCTTATAATGGTGAGGATTGAGAACAAAATTTTCTCTCACGGGAATAAAATCTAGTGGACTAAAATATTCTCTCAAATCTTACACTTACACAATGGCTAAGAGAAGTATTCCTCACTTACTTCTCTTGGATGCTTAGATGCTTACCATCATATTACTCATGCCTATTTATAAGCAACACACTAGCTACTCTTTAATGGCTAAGTGATAAGAATGGTTGTTACATCACAAATGTGAATTCAAGCTAGCAGTAATTTAAAAAAACAACCAAATTAAGCCGTAACATGGATAGTAAACAAGCATGACAAAAAACATGTCACATGAGAGCCACCATTTCTAACATGAAGAATCATCACTTTTATAAATTTTAGAAGTTTGTTATCTTTATATACATTCAAATTTTAGACTTTTACCAAACAATGGTTGGTTGTAGTGGAAGTGGACGGTGACCATAGGAGTACTTTACTTTACCTGCAAGGTCAGGGTTCGAGAGTTAAACCCACAGTTATGTCAGGGTCAAAGACCAATTTTTTTTTTTAAACTTTTGAATATCATAATTATATTTTATTGTTCTCCTTATTAATTATTTCGTTTTTTTTTCCTGTAATCTTATCTTTCCCTTATTTTTTCATGGATGGAACAGGGTTTACATTGTTTTAGCGATCTCTATTCTTTTCATAAGCTATAGAGAGCGCAGGCTTTCAAAAGAAGTATTATATAAGCTTGAATAAAGGTGTCAAAAAATTGCATGAAATCATAATTCTGTTTGATATCGTCACTTGCAAGTTTTAAATGACTTAACTATAAAATGGAACTTATAAGGTTTAAACTGATGTATTTTTTAAAAGTAGCTTGAGAAAATAAGCTAAAATCATACTCCGATAAATTGTTATTATCAAATTATTCAAACCCATAAAAACTTAGAATAATGTAGATCTCAATTCTATCATTTCACTCACATTATCCCCATTCCTTCAAATTAAGTGTATAATTGCATTGTTTCAAAAAAAAAAGTGTATAATTGCATTTATGTATAACTTAAATTTATTTTGTATAACCGCGCAGATCAAAGGAGACTCTTGTTTGATGCAAGTTCTCCCCCGTTGAGTAAGTTGGTTTTTATTAATTTTGTATTGTGAGTGTATACATGCACATATATGCAATGCAATGTCATGTCATTTTTTTTTTACCTTTTGATGTATTCTGATTAGTTAGATGAGGTTGGGGATTTATATATATGCTATAGTATGGTACTGTCATTGATGAAAGGAACAAATATTGATTTCATTTTTTGTTAACTTTTTCAACATTTGGAGAAGAGAAATAAAATTCATACAATAAAAAACATATACCAATTCATACAACACATTTTTCTCTCTGTCTCTTTCCATCATATCATCTATCACATCTCATATTTCTCTCTCTTTTCTCTCTTCCCCCTCTATGTTGTATGATATACGATGTAAAATTAACATTACTCATTGAAAAAATGGTCCGTATAAGATAAAGATGGATCATAGATAAAATAAGAAGGTTGGATAAAAGTAGAATAAGATAATAGTCTAATAAACTTTTATTCAATATTTAATGCACATTAAATAATTTATCAAATAATTTACCTTGTAGGATTATGTTATCTTATCTTGCTTTTGAGGTCATGAAGATAATTCTATATTATAAATTATATGAAAATGACAAAATTATACAATCAAAATTACATGTAATTTTTCAAGATTAAGTTTTAATATATTTTTTGACTTCTTAACTTTATTTTCTATTTTTAAATACAATAAACACTACTAGAAATTTGCTTATTTCCTACTTAATTTTTCTACAAATTCAAAAAAATATCTACTATTATGAAATTTATAACAAAAATTGTAAGAAACAATGAATTTCATGTTGACAATTTTCCTACCAAAATAATTTATAAAAAAAATTTGTAGGAAAATCTCTAAAGAATATTAGGTGCAAAAGATAATGGTGTGAAAATATGTAAGAAATTACACCTATAAATTTACTTGCAAATTTTTCTTACAGATTTTCCTATAAGCTATTTTCTTGTAGATTTTCTTACAGATTATTTTTTATGAATTTTAATATAAATTTTTCTTGGGAAAATTCTTATAAATTTATTTCTTGCGAATTTTCCTATAACATTTTGCTTAAAATTTTCTTGTAAATTAACTTCCTATAAATTTACCTACCAATTATTTTTAAAAGTTATATTATTGTAAGTTTTAATTACATGAAAATCTATAAGAAAGTTTACCTACAAATTAACTTGTAATTTTTTTCTATAGATTTTTCACTCTTCTGCATATGTTTCTTTTTCCCTGAATTGTATTTGCATCTTGTCTCATTTTTGTGTTTTTTACTTTGATCTTTGATACATTAGGGACTGGTTATGTAACTTGCTCTATTGCACCTGCTGTTAAATCTTATAGGCACATTGAAACCTATCAGAGCATAGACAAGTTGATTAACTTAGGAATTGCCTGGCTTCACCGTGTGTGGGTTTTACATTCAGCACTTCTGGAAAATTCTATATATGTTTTTTGGCACACTTGTAAAGATCATGGTATTGAAGCTTCTGAGGATATACTTTGTGGTGGTGATATTCTAACCGGGAACAAGATGTTGTGTTTTTGCATTTTGCAAAGTTTCAAGTCCTTCATTCTCTGTTCTGTTTCTATTATGTTTTGCATATTGGCAATATGGAATATGAATTGAACCCATCCATGTTAATCATCCAATTATTCTATTAATTTGCTTATTTATTTATATTGGTTTTTTTTTATATAGAGTTTAATTACTATACACTATCAGTGTAAAAAAAAAGTTTTACACCGATATCCAATAATATTTTGCCACATCAATTAATGAATATGACACCTCACAAATCATTAAACTCATTGAATGATGTGTCAATACATCATTGAATGACTGAGTAAAATTATTTTACACTCTCAATAGTGTATAGTTATTAAATTCTTTTTTTATATTAGAAACTGTTGTTAATTATCCCAAACTCTGTTTGATCTATATATTGGTTAGAATATGATATATCTTTCTCTAATACATTTTTGGCTTAGAAAAAAATTATTGTATTAATGAATTTGATGTAAGACCAAGAAAAATTAATATAAAAGTTAATGTAATTTCTTTTCATTGTACTATTAGTTGCGTGATATGATCGATATTCGAAGCCTATATATGCCCTATGGACCATGGTACAGACTTTACTACAGAATATATCACACATGCAAATGTATTTAAATAATATTATCATTGGAAGTATATTGCATGAAAGAAAAGGACTTTGCACCAAAAACTGTACTTAAAAAATATTAGTTAATTTTTTTATTCAATACAAAAAATATTTGAAGGATGTGTCTTTTTAGAAAATAAAAGTTTATCAATAAACTAGTTTTGCAAATTGAAGGATAAACTGTTATCTTTTTTATTGTATAGAATTAATTGGAAATTTTTTCTATAAATTTATTTATAAATATTTTTTTATGAATTTTCTTACAAATTTACTTGCGATAAATTTTTATGAATGTATCTATGGAATTGTTAAGTAAATTTACCTACAAATTTTTCCTATGAATTTACCTATGATAATTTCAATGGATTTACTTGTTGATATTTCTTGTGAATTTACAAGCAATTTTTTTCATACCAATTTACCTTCGAATTCCCATGTGTTTATCTATGAAAATTTATTGCAATTTTTTCTACGAAATTTTTCTATAAATTTATCTATGAATGTTTATATTTCTTTTGAATAAAAATTCACTAAAAATAATTTAAAGGAAATGTGTTTACTAATTTTTTTTAACGAAAATTTACAAAAAAAATTCACACAAAATAAGAAAAATTTTAGCAGTGAAAGAGCATGAAAAATAAGGATACCAGCTTATTGCATTTTGCTGGTTTCATCAAAAACCTTGTTTTTGTCACCTAAAACCAAAAGTTTGTCCATCTTAGTTGAGTTGTCACCTTGTTTTATTACATGCTATGCTATCGATCTGATATGATCTGACAACAGAGATATATGAATGATAGGCGCACTTTCTAATGATGTTTAAAAAACAAAACAAAGATAGTAGCAGAAAAAATAGGCAACTATAATGAGGGAATAATTATAAGAGGAGGTGACTAATTAAACAGCTAGGTGGGGAAAAAAATTGAAGAGATAGATGTTGAGTAGTAGCTTACAAAAAGACTGAAACCAGTGACTGCAGCAAGTGAGATGGCTAAGGAGGCGCTAGAGAGATAGAGCTCACCCAGGTGACCAACCATCATTGTTGACACAGCCGGTAACAAATATTGGGATAAAGTCACAGCCACCATAGGCCCTGCTATGTGACAAATCCTCTTCATTTCTTTAATGAAATCATTCCATGAAACTCTATGCTGCTCATCCCCTGTTTTCTGTTTTGCTAATACTAGTAGACTCTCCTCCATGCTTCTCTCTCCCTACCTGTCAATTAATCAATCCAGAGAGTTTGATATGTATACATAGCTAGCTAGCATTGGCCTTACTCTTGGATTTCGCACCATACAGTATTTGTATTTATACTTAATAATGCCAAACCGACAGGGTATTAGTTAACCAACTAACAACACAAAGTCTTTATTACAGTATCTGACATTTAATTTTTTATATATTTGTATCTCTCTCTGCCTCTTTGATCACATTACTTATCAAATCACTCAATTTCTTTTTTTATTCATTTTTTCTTCACTTCTAGTGGGACATACAATGATAATTTCCCTTGAAATGGATTCCAAAAGAGGCTAGTCCAATTTCATGCCAATTAGATTAATCTAAAATAAATTGAGCTTAAAGAAATAAAAAAAACTACACAAGACACACGAGGGTTGTGAGAAGAAAAAAATAAGTGCACTAGAGTTGTTGTCTCATTGATGAAATGAGAAAAGTGGCACAAAAGTTGATATTCACGACATTAATATTAACGGTGACAATTGACAACAACATAAGCTTAACACTCGACTGATGCGGCAGTGTCATCATAATTCCTATGTCAGATGTCAATTGGCAACTAACGTAGCTACCAAAACCAATCTAATTTGTAAATCACAAATTCATTGTAATTATTAATGTAAATCATATTGGAAAAAATAGAGATAAAATATATATTGAACCAAAAATAAATTTAATTAAATCATTATATTTATGTATTTATTAATCTATTAATGAAACAGATAAATAAATAATGAGATAAAGTGTTTTAATACCATCTCCCGTTTATAAAAAATAATCACTTTATGAAAGTGAGAGTAAAAAACAAAAAAAAAATGCAAGACAGAAAATGTGACAATGCATTGTAAAAACAATAATATTTAGAATAGATAAGACACTACTAGAAAAATACCAAATGCCTACAAGTCAGCTCTCCCGACTGAGCTTTTATCTGTCGCTAAAAGTTTAATTTTATCTATTTTAATTTGACAGTGAAAGTCTCTTCATAAACACACAATTTTACTTTGTTTTGAGGTTTACTATATCATTTCTTTCCTTCCCGAGTGTGTAACTTCGACCCTTGACTAAAACCCTTAATTACTCATTTTCTCTCTATCTCTCTCTCCTTGTGTGAACTCAAAAGGCTCCTGTAATGGCTGCTGCAACTAGGTGGTGCAACGAATTCAGGGCTATGACGGTTGGAAGAGACTAAATTTGGTTATCGTTAACTTTGTTCGCTGCTCTCTGTGGCGCTCTCACGCGTTCTCTTCCTCTTCTCTTTAAGGTAAAATTTCTTGCATTTGTGCTCCAATCTCTCCCTCTCATGGCTTCTTGATACTGATTTTTGAATTCTCAGTTTTTCTATTTTCATTTGTGATTATGATTGTATTATTCTCGATTTTTTGTTTGTCATTTGTGAATCAGATTTATGCCCCTATGTTTGTGGATGAAATCTGATTTACAAATAGTTTTTGACCTTTTGATGTTGAATCAGATTATTGATGTTAAGTTAGCAAGTATATGCAATATTTGATTTAGGTGACGAGTTTGTACAAGTATGGTGAATCAGATTCCTATGAATGCATGCATGTTTTGTGTATATGTACTTTGTAGTTTGAATCATGGTTCCATTTTAGTAAATTTCATTTGAATTTATTTATGTGTATGCTATGAAGCAAGTTCCATGACATGAATACAATCTCCCGGATTGGTTTGTGCACTGGGGTCACACCCTGGCAACATGGTATTGTTGTTGTTAGTTCATTTCATGGTAAGTTATGGTAACAACCCCTTGTCTTTCAAAGGAATTTTGAATCTAACTGTTTACCACTTACGAATATCACAATCTTCGAGTAAACTAGCACTTTCGCCCTCGACTTTTACAACGTTTTACAGTTTCGTCCCTGACTTTTCTAAAATAGCACTTTAGTCCCTGCAACATGCACTTTGGTCCTTAACTTTATTAAAAAAAACATGCACTTTAGTCCCTGACTTAGGGACTAAAGTGCATTTTTTAATTAAGTTAAGGACTAAAGTGCTATTTTAAAAAAGTCGGGGACGAAATTGCAATACGCAATAAAAGTCGAGGACAAAAGTGCTAGTTTACTTCACAATCTTCACTTCCTAGGAAGAAAGGCCCAATCTTGAAATTGGTCTTGTGATTTGCAGGTAGTTGTGCCCGTTGCCATGGTTAGCTAAGGTACTTGTTATTCTAACGATCCATGTGGTATAATGGTATCCCTTGAAAGACCTTCACATGCATTGAGTTTTGATACAGTTCATGTGTTTTCAGTTGACGTTGTCTTTTATGCTATTATGATGGTCACCTTTTGCTGAAGCTGATGATTATGGTAAAATCAGATTCCACATAAGCCAATAAAGCATTATATGCTAGTTCAACTTTAATTCAGATTAATTTAGCTAGTCAAGAACTAATGTCTTGAAAAGGTTGTTAATGGCTTCGAAACAGAACAAACCATTATGAGAATGGATCCTTTGTCAAATGCTTATATTTATGCAATTTTTTTCTAGTTTTTTGTTTGTCAGTAGAAGTGACTTTTTTTTGTAGTGAGAGAGATAGTAAGTAGAAGTATTAAGGGTTAAATATGTTTTTAGTCCCTAAAAAAATACTCGATTTTTGGTTTTGGTTCCTCCAATTTAAAATCAATGTTCTGGGTCCCTGGAATTTGTAAAATATCCCATTATGATCCCTGCCCCTCACTCAGTTTACTCCTTCGTTAACTAGTGTCACGTCAGCGATACAAGTAAGCTTTTTTTAGGTTAATAATGTAATTTCATACTACAGAGAGTCTAAGGGTCCATTGTGTAAGGATTATTCACCTTGCACATACTCTTCTCAATTCAGCACTGTATGACCACAATAGAGTGCGTTGCTTGCATGCATCACCATCAATGGCATCTCTATCCATTTTTCTAGCTTTCCAAGCCCTCCATTCAGTGATACCCGCACTATAATTCTTCCTAACATCATCAATTATTTCTGTCACAGTTAAGTTTGATGCATTTCTAAACTTATCAACTACAACTTTTGCAACCCAGTTTGTGTTTGCATTCTTGTTATCAAATACCCTCCCACAATTATGTGTTCCTATCGAGGTCTTCATCCTATAGGTGCTACTGTCTCTAACCTTACTCATCAACAAAGTAAAATCATAATTTTTGGTGCACTCCACTCTCACTCTTAATGTATCATTCTTCACAAACTTTACTTGCCTTCCATTCAAAATTGAATGCTCCAATATTGCTTCCTTGAACTGCTTCAAAGAAGTGAACTCCATTCCAAGTTTGAACTTGAACATCTTACACATGTCCTCCTTATTATATATCAGATATTTTGATCTTGCAACACCATCAATGTTATCGTCATCCAATTCACTATCCAGCTCCTCACTGTTATATTCTTCATCCATTGCATGCATAGTATTAAGGTTAGGTGGAACAAATGAATTAACAGCTAACCTCTCAACATCAATAGCAATGCCAGTCCTTCCCATTCTACCCCTACGTGGAGTTCTCTTTTTCTTCACAGGTGCACAATCTCCAACCATATCTGCAACGCCATTATTCTTTTTCATATTCTTAATTTGTTGATTCAGAACTGCCTCAGCTTCTCCAATTTTCAGATTGTCAAAACCATCGTCGAGCCCCAAATCTCTTCCTTCCTCACTGTCACTAAAATGTATACCTTTGACAGAACCATCACTACTTTAACTTGGTTCATTCTCCTCATTGCCCCCGGCCATGTCATTCACTCCAGCAACTTCAGGTACCACATTCACACAACACCTTCATTCACTGCAGGCACCACATTCACATCAACTTCCTTCTCAACATTAGAACCCTTATCACTCCCAACAATAGGCACCACATTCACCTTTGCACCCTACACAATTTCAGCATCTTCTTGAATATGTTCAACATAAATATCCACCTCAGACTTGTTATTTACAGCAAAAGCAATCATTATCCTCCACTAACTTTTTCAATGACTTCTTCATACTTTCTTTTTTACCCTTCCACCATAATTTAATAAGCCCTTTGTAACCTAAGTCCCTTACTAACCCAATAGCCTCAAAGTAGGACCATCGGTCTGTGTCAATCTCATGCTCAACGTGTATTTCACCACCTCTGTATTGTCATTTTTGTCATTCACAAAATGGCCTTATGGTGTAAATTAAAGCAACGAAAATTATCATACCTATTTTAAAAAGAAACAAACACATATGTCAAATTTATATTGAAAACCATTGTTGGTCCCCACCCACAAACTCCCTAAACAATAAAAAAAACTTCATCACAGTGTATTACATAAAACCCCTATATTAAATTCCTATGTTGGTCCCCCACCCCCAAACTACCTAACAATAAACAATTTGGTCCCCACCCATAAACTAATAACCCCGTTAAATGACCTACCCCATACAGTTTACCATAAATAAATCGAAGTCTTACCTGCTTCAGCGGTGACAAATGAGCGTACCACTGGTTCCTTACTTCCACGAGCTTCAGCGAAGCGCAGATCAACAATACACAACCCAAGTGCGAGTGGTTCTCAAAGAGCAATGACAATGAGATTCCTTCTTCCACGTTTGATGAAGCACAATGAATGGGGGTAAAAGATCAGGTTTGAGAAGTGTTAGGGTTTTCTAAGTTAAGAATGTAGAAAGAACCGAGTGAATAATCCTTACACAATGGACCCTTAGACTCTCTGTAGTGTGAAATTACATTATTAACCTCAAAAGCTTACCTGTATCGCTGACGTGGCACTAGTTAACGGGGGAGTAAACGGCGTGAGGGGTAGGGACCATAATAGGGTATTTTACAAATTACTGGGACCCGGAACACCGGTTTTAAATTGGAGGGACCAAAACCAAAAATCGGGTATTTCTGAGGGACTAAAAACATATTTAACCCAAGTATTAATGAATAAAATAGAGAGATAAATGATATATTAGAAAAAAAGACTTTAAAATTAATGTAAATTCACATCTATTGTATTCCTTTAATCATGTGTTTTTATGTAATGAAATATATAATAAGAACGAATAATGAGAGGAAGTGTTTTAGTGAATAAAATAGAGAGATAAAAGATGTATTGGAAAAATGCTTTAAATTAATGTAAATCATTACATTTATTGTATTTGTTAATTTGTGTTTTTATGTAGTGAAACAGATAAATAAGAATAGATAATGAGAGAAAGCGTTTTAATACTGACTCTCGTGGAAGATGCTTGTGGTTCATAAAAAATAATCACTTTATGAAAGTGAGAATAAAAATACTAAAAAACACAAGTGAGAAAACATGACACGTATATTGGAGAAACAATTTTAAAATAGAAAGAAAACTTAGAATAGATAAGAAAGATAATAAATAAAAATATTATTGAATAAAATAGATAGATAAATGATATATTAGAGAAAACTCTTTAAAATTAAGGCAAATCCATATTTATTGTATTCCTAAATCCGTGTTTTTATATAATGAAATAGATAAAAAAAAGAACGAATAATGAAAGAAAATATTTTAATGAATAAAATAGATAGATAGATGATATATTGAAAAAATACTTTGAATTTAATATAAATCATTACGTTTATTGTATTTGTTAATGTGTGTTTTTATGCAATTAACATATAAATAAGAACCGATAATGAAAGAAACTATTTTAATGCAGCTTCTCGGGGAGGATATCCGTGGTTCATAAAAAAATAATCACTTTACAAAAAATGATAATAAAAAGACTAAAAAACGCACAAGTGAGGAAAAAACACTTTAAAATTAATGTAAACACACATTTATTGTGTTTCTTAATATGTCTTTTTATGTAATGAAATAGATAAATAAGAACGAATAATGAGAGAAAGTGTTTAAATGAATAAAATGAAGAGATAAAAATATATTGAAAAAAACTTTAAATTTAATGTAAATCATTACATTTATTGTATTTGTTAATATATGTTTTTATGTAATGAAACAGATAAGTAAAAACGAATAATGAGAAAAAGTATTTTAATATAATGTTACCTCCCGTGAAGATACTTGTGGTTCATAAAAAATAATCACTTTATGGAAATGATAATAAAAGACTAAAAAACCGCAAGTAAGCAAACGTGACACGTGTAATGGAGGAACAATTTTAAGATAGAAACTAAATAGATAAATAGAAAGATAAAAGATAATAAGTAAAAACATTAATGACTAAAATAAATAGATAAATGATACATTTGAAAAACTATTTTAAAAACAATATAAATAAACACATTTATTGTATTCATTATTATATATTTTTTATGATGAAACAATTAAATAGGAGCAGTTAAAGTGTTTTAATATAATAATAATTAAAAGTGATAAAAAAAAAAAGAAAACCAATTAAAAGTGTGAAAATGTAAAAAAGAAAGAGAAAGAACACAAGAGGGATCGATGCGCGGATTCGGACTTGGATCATCTCTAACATTTCTATCATCTCCGGCAGAACTTAGCTATGAAGTCACTGTGTATTAAAAATCATAGCTAATTCATGGCTATTTTGAAGCTAAAATCTGCTGCCACAACCACCATAACTGTGTATATGCCTTTGACCTATGGATGGCCTCCATATTATAAGCTTTCTTTTGAGCCCTCCTTTTAAGTCAGTAGGCCCGGATGATCGAGGGATGACATACGGACAACCAACCTTGCTTATTATGGGTCGACCAGGTTATAATCCGACCAAGTCTTTAACCTAATTGGGTCAACCTTAGCTAATTGAGATTTTTTCTAGATGTACCCATCCAAAGGGATGACTTGGTTACTATAAGTCTCTGAGTGGGCCGAGTTACTAGGTTACTGGGCCTGGATAAACTGAACGACTACTCCTTAAGGGCCGGCCAGGTATCCTACATGTTAGTACAATAACAAAATAATTAAAAATTAGGTGTTTATAATTTCCTTCATAGAGAAAGTATAATATCTAGTTACTAAAATTGCATGTATGTCAATGATTGAATTTAAAAGTGAAGACAAAAATAAGTGTAATAAGAAATACATTATAAGTGATACCAAAATCATGAAAATTAATAACAGGATTATTTGAATGATTAATATTAGAACACTATAATGAAGTAGATTGTATGGTTATTTTGGAAAAATCAAAATGGTAAAATAGTTAATATGCATTACTCATATGTTGTCTAGAGAAAAAGGAAAAAGGTTAATAAACTATAATGAAAAGTTTATTTACTCACGCAATAATGCAAATGTTTATTCCTATGTTTCCAAAAAAAAATGTTTATTCCTATGGTGTGTATAATAAAAATAAAAAATGGGTTAAAAATATTTTTAATTTCTGAAATATAGTTGAGGTTAGATTTTAGTCCACGACATTTAAAATAAGTGGATTCGGTCCCTCAAAAGTGAAAATACCTCTTTTTAGTCTTTATCAATAAAATATCATAGCAAATCTGACGCAAAATTGATAGAAAAATTATAAAATAAGGACTAAATTGATTTATTTTTAATTTTTTAATAATCAAAATCACCAATTTTAAATTATAGAGACTAAAACCAAATTTTAATTATAATTCATGGACTAAAAACATATTTAACTTTAAAAGAATACTTGTACGAAAGGTTCCATCGTTGTATAAAATATATAATTATCAATATGATTTAATTTTATATATTTTTAACATTAAAATGATTTTCTCGAATAAAAACAAGTCATTAAATATTAATACATTTTCAATTGATTTACTTACGACATAAAAAATGCTCTATAATTAATGGAATATTTTCTATTTCATTTTCAAATTTTGAAGGGAAAATAATATAAAGGAGTGTAAAAAGAAAAGTAATACATGGCGTAATTCACCATTAAAATATTTTTATTAATAAAATTAATTTGTAAAATGTTCTAAAAAAATATTTAATTTCAAATACTCATGTACTATTTCATTACCATTAAAGTTATTTTTATCAATTGAATTAAATGTTAAAAGTATTTGTTAAATTAGTTTTTATATTTAATAAAAGTACTCATAAAATGTACGAAAATCTTGTTAGTCTAATTTTATAATTCCAAGAGAAAGATTAAATATCAATATAAAAATTAACATGTGTCCTAAAATCATTGTTAAAATAATAGTCTATTAATTAAATTAAATTTGTCACTTTTCAATAATTAAAATAATAATAGTTATACATTATTAGTGTACAAAATATTTTACATAAATATTCAATAATGTATTATCTCATCATTTATTTAATATGTCACCCCATAAGTTATTAAATTTAAAAAATGATGTGATAACACCGTAGGATATCATTGCACGTTTATGTAAAACTTTTTTATATTGAGAATGTTTTTTTATCTTTTGAACTTTAACAAAAAATCTTTTTATTCTTTCTATTTTAATTTATTCCATTAAAATAATTCATATCATTAAATTTATCTTTTTAAATATTTTCAAGTTATTTTTATTATCCATGAAATGTATAAGATACTAGAAAATTTAATTTTAAAATATAAAGTGAAAGAAATAATAGGAACAAATGTAAAAATAAAATGTGGTACAAATTATCCTTAAAATTATTTTCTATGAATTAAGTTAATTTTTTATAACTTTTAAAATTCTCAAATTTTAAATATTCACACTTTTTTATATTTTAGTTTTATTTTTATAATCAAAATAACTTATATTGTTTGTATTTTATAAAAATATCATCATATTGTATGGGATACTTGTTACTTTAATTTCAAAATTTAAAATAAAGAATAAAAAGAAATAAATAGAGAAAAAAGAACAAAGTGGAACAAAGCACCATCAAGATATTTTTTATTAATTAAATTAATTTCCAATATTTTAAAAGTAAAACATTTCAAATGTATATTTTTTTATATTTTGAAAAACTTTTCACATTTGAGAAAAATATCCATATAAAGTTGATATACTTATTAGTTTAATTGTAAAATAAAAAATATAAAAAAATGTAAAGAATAAAATAGTACGTGAAATACTCGTAAAATTAATTGATCATTAATTATTTAATTTTCAAAAAATAAATAATTATTTTTATATTTAAATTTAAATTTATTTTTACCATTAAATAAAATTTTAACCATCAAATTATTTTTTTACAATTTTTTAGTTTATTTTTATTATAATTAGAATAATTTTTATCTATTAAATTGATTCGTTAAAATACTTTTTAGCTTATGTTTTTGTACTTAAAAAACATTATAATTTTATAATTGATAAAAATAGAGGAAATAATTTGAAAGAATTGTGATAGGTGGGATGTTTAAAAAACTATATATCTCAAAATACCCTAATAAATAGCGCCTAATGCTAAATTGAGGATGTGTAAACATATAGGTTTTATAATTGAGATGTCAGAGGTGATAATTTTGGTTGGTGAGAGATTATTGAAAATTTACTATTAGAATAAAGAGTTATATATATATATATGGGTGGGTATCAACTTACTCCAGGAGTAAGTCTGGGTAAGTTACTCCACTTAATAACTTATTCTAAAATGTGAATTTAACAAATCTAACCGTTGATTAATTTGATATTAATATGATGATTATGCACACCAAATTTTAGATTAATTGGACATTCATAGATATGTAATTTTAGAGTGAACATTTACTTATATTTTAAAAAGTATATTGTCCGTTAAATTGAAGTGATTTGATGAAACATGAAATGATTTTTAAATTTTATAAAATTTTGTAGGCTTGATCTACTCAATGAAAACTATTAATATGACGATTGGATTGGTGAAATTCAATGTTGATAAGAAGTTATTAAGCGGAGTAACTTTACCCAGACTTACTCCTGGAGTAAGTTGATCCCCACCCTATATATATATATATATACACACTAGTCGGATACCCGTGCGATGCATGGGTGCCGAATATGAGGAAAATGATAGAGTCGGGTATTAAATTTAGCTAAAAATACATGTATAAGTTATTATAACAATTAAAATTAAATAAGAATAAAAAAGAAAAAATTACTTAAACAATAATGATTAAAATAAAGTTCATTGTAAAGACATCTTAATAGCAAATATACTTAAAGTGTTGATAATTCAGTAAACATCTATCGATAAAATTAACAAATAAAGATTGACCTTGACTTTTATTGATAGTCATTGCAAATGATACAACGATAATGGCCTTTTCTAAAACTTATAAGGAATTTTATTATTTGAAGGAGTCAATGACAGTTTAGGAATGAATACCTTGTACCCCACATTTACTCCATAAGTGACTTTTGCTTTTAAATGTTCATTCTCATGTGATATATTAATGATTTTATAATTTAAATATTAATAAAATCCGATTTACCCCTATAATCTAAATTTAAACATTAATAAAATTAATGAAAATTTTTCATTCTCAAGTGAATTATATCAAAATCTATTTACTACATTAATATTACATTCTATATTTTTCATTCTTAATGTTAATAAACTTTTATGTTAAGATTTATTCACATGTGAGGAAAAATATTATAAGTACTAATAATTTATAAATTTTAAAAGGTCATTATTTTTATTAAATAAATTTTAAATATTATTACAACTAAATATTAAAAAAAGGAATTATATTTACCTATAATTTAAATTCAACTATTAATAAATTTTAAGTAATTTTTTCATATTCGGTGAATTATATTTACCTCTTGAAAAATATATATACACTAAATTAATATTTAACTTTTAATAAAATTTTACATAAAGATTTATTCCCCATGGTGTGTAAAAAACTTTTATAAAAAAATTAAAAAACTTCTATTAATATAATTATAATTCAATTTGAAAAAACATTCATTTTTATTAATTTATTTTAATATTTTTACAACTAAAAAAACATTTATATTCAACCCAAATTTATATTAAAAAATAATTAAAGTGTAATATTCAAATGAATTCAGCTTTAGAATCAAATCAGATTTAGAAATCATATCTATCTATATTAAAATAAAATGAGATTTATATGCACACATTAAACGCATATCTATCTATATTCAAATTAAATCATTGATTTCAATTTAGTATAATACAAATTTAGAAGCAAATCAAAATTAGAACACCTATCTATATTCAAATGAAATCACAACTTTAGAAAACTTATAAATCTATGTTCAAATCAGATTTAGAATTAGAACTTGTTTAGGGCTTCCAAAATTAAAGGATTTATATTACAATCAGTCCACATTAACGATGGAGATTCTTAATAGAAACCATGACAGAAACCATTTTCTCACAATGCTTCAATTAGAACCTCTTATCCGTATTTGCTTCGAATCAACAAAAATACAAATAAAAAATATGATACAAAAGATACAAACCAAACATATGATACAAACAGAAAAACTGATAAGCAAAAAATCCCTTTCAAACTGCAACCTGTCTCTCACCCTCCTTCCCCTGCTCCAGAAGATACAAATAAAAAATATGATACAAACAGAAAAATGGAAATCAAACCAACTCCAACATATGAAAATGACACAAATCAAAAAACAAATCAGTTCATGTAGGCAATAACTCCAACATTCAAAAGCAGTTTTATTGTAAACAAACCTTTTATATTTAACAATTGTAAAAACAGAAATTAGCATATACTTGCCTGAAAGGGAAAATCATAGCATTTCGTAAGCAGAAAAAACATAGTAAATCTAAATACCGTCTCTCTAACCTTTGCATATATTAGCCACAAATTTAAAATCATACTAATTGATAAGATAAAAAACAGAGGGAAAATAGTAAGCATGCATTCCACAGATACTAAATCATACAAATTGATAAGCAAAAATCCCTTTCAAACTACAACTTGTCTCTCACCCTTCTTCCCCTGCTCCAGAAGATACAAATAAAAAATATGATACAAACAGAAAAATTGAAATTGAACAACTCCAACATATGAAAATGACACAAATCCAAAAACATATTATACTAAAAGGATTCAATAAATTCAAACATTAGGTTCATGAAAGCATATAACAGAGGAAATAAAAGCATCTTTCAATGATGGACAAAGTTCTTAATTCATTTAATTTTAAAAGCAGTAACATTACTCAACACAAACCATACATGAGTCTTATCCAAAAAAGAAAAGTCACTAAATGAATATTTAAGAAGAACTGTTTGAACAATAAGGGTCTGTTTGGTTTGCATTTTCATTTCCTGTTTCCATTTTCTGTTTCCTGTTTTCTGAAAATTTACAAAGGAAAAACTGGAAATGCTGGAAACAAAAATTTGCCGTTTTCAGCATTTCCAGTTTTTCCTTTGTAAAATTTCAGAAAACAGGAAACAGAATGAAAACAGAAAATGAAAACAGAAAACGTTTCCTCAAACCAAACAGGCCCTAAGTTGTCCCAAATCAGTACCCGTCAAGAAAAAAAATGCAAATTTAAGAAGGAATATAACAAATACAGAGTCCATTCAAACTGAAGCAACATGAGAGAGTTTAAGAATTTGAAAATACACACAACTACATGAGAATCCACATATTAAAAGAACAAATCAAGAGGAGATTTCAATGAATTGAAAAAAAAGGCTAAAGTATCAGAGAGTAAAGAGTTATATATATATATTCTATGATTGTAATAACCGCTTCTGTATTTTCTTCAATAGTTTTTTAAGAAAAAATAAGACAAAATAAAATAATAAAAAATGAATAGTGATTTTTTTTGTTGAAAAAAATTAACAGTGAATAAGAATAAATATAAATGCATATAAGCTCTAAGTTAAATTTTAACCCTTTTTTCTCATTAAAGTTAATTATTTTAACATAGACTTGGGCGGGCCGGGCCCATACTTTCAATAATCATTTCTATTTTTTGTTATAAATTTCGTCCGCGGCTGAACACGTGTCACTCTCTCACCCTCCCTCTACCCTTTTCTTTTTTTTTTTCTTTTCGATTTTACTTCACTCTCTCACTCTTTTTTTCCTTTTTTTTATCGATTCTTTTTTTTTCATTTCTTTTTTTTCTTTTTAATCACACTTTCATTTATTTCATACTCAAATACAATTAAGGTTTTTCATCCCTCCTTAAAAGTACACTTTTATTTCTTTATTATTTTTTAAAAAATATTTTCTCTAATTATCTGTTTTTATTTATTTATTTCATTATAAAATCTATATATCTTCTATATCTATCTATCTATTTATCTATCTATATCCTCCACGGAAGGCAGTCTTAATTTTTTGTTATAAAAGTCTTCCGCTACTGAACACGTGTCACTCTCCCACCCTCCCTCTACCCTTTTCTTTTTTTTTCTTTTTGGTTTTACTTCACTCTCTCACTCTTCTTTTCCTTTTTTTTATCGATTCTATTTTTTTCATTTCTTTTTCATTTATTTTTTTCTTTTTAATCACACTTTCATTTATTTCATACTCAAATACAATTAAGGTTTTTCATCCCTCCTTAAAAGTACACTTTTATTTCTTTATTATTTTTTTAAATTTTTTTTCTCTAATTATCTGTTTTTATTTATTTATTTCATTATAAAATCTATATATCTTCTATATATTTCTATCTATCTATCTATCTATATCCTCCACGGAAGACAGTCTTAATTCTGTTGTTTTCTTTTTTCTTTTATTTTTTGTCCCACTTTCATTTTTCCTTTTTTTATTATGATATTTAAATATTTTCTCTCATTATTCTTTTTTATTAATATGTTTTATTATAAAAGAATTTTTTTTATGAACTGCAGGTATTCTCCACGGGAGACAGTCCTGTTCGTACCATTTTATTTTTTCTCACACATTAATTTTCTTTTCTTATTATTCTTTTTACTTTTTTTTTATTTTTTTATCAAAATTATATCTCCATTTATTTAGCTTCTATTGTAGTTTTTTTATGAATCACGGGTATCCTCCACGAGAGGCAGTCGTCGTTTTCTTTTTTCTTTTATTTTTTATCTCACTTTCATTTTCTTTTTTAATTGTGATATTAAAATATTTTCTCTCATTATTCGTTTTTATTAATATGTTTCATTATAAAAGAATTTTTTTATGAACTGTGGGTATTCTCCACGGGAGACAATCCTGTTCCTACCATTTTATTTTTTTCCCACACATTAATTTTCTTTTTTTTATTATCTTTAATTTCTTTTTTTTTATCAAAATTATACCTCCATTTATTTAGCTTCTATTGTAGTTTTTTTTATGAATCACGGGTAGGGGTGGAAACAGGCCAGGCCGAGCCTGGCCTGACTCCTAATTCTTAAGTCTGAGCCTGGCCTGTTACCTGTTACAGGTTTTTTTGTAAGGCCTTGGCCTGGCCTGCGAAAAAGCTTGGCCTGACCTGTAAGCCTGTTTAGAAGCCTGTTTTATAACAAGGCCTACAAACAGGCCAACAGGCCTATAAGCCTATGCAGGCCAGCAGACCTTTTAAGCAGTTTTTTTATATAATTAATTTAATATATTCTAATTTTTTACTATATTATAAATCTTTTAATTATATTTATAGTTATTTATATAATTAATTTAATATATTATATATTATTATATTAAACAGGCCGGCCTGTTAAGCCTAATAGGCTTTTTCATAGGCCTGAAACCTGGCCTATTTAACTAAATAGGCCTTTTAACAAGCCTTGGCCTGACCTTTTTAATAAACGAGTCAGGCCCGGCCAGGCCATAAACAGGCCAGGCCGTAGGCCCCTGACAGGCCGACTGGCCTATTCCCACCCCTATTCACGGGTATCCTCCATGGGAGACAGTATTAATTTTGTCGTTTTCTTTTTCTTTTATTTTTTATCTCACTTTCATTTTATTTTTTCGTTATGATATTAAAATATTTTCTCTCATTATTCGTTTTTATTAATATTTTCATTATAAAATAATTTTTTTATGAATTGCGGGTACTCTCCACGGGAGACAATCCTGTTCCTAGCTACCATTATATTTTTACTCACACATTAATTTTTTTTATTGTTATATTACATTTAATGTACATCAACACATTTATTATATTTCCTAATGCGTGTTTTTATTCAGAGATGGACGATGACAAAAACTGTATCATCCTTTTTACTTTCTTTTCATTTTTTATTACCATCATATCTTCATTTATTTAGCTTCTATTGTAGTATTTTTTTCTCCTTTTTTATTTTTTTTAATTAATTATTCACTTATAATATCATTCTTTTTTATTCCCACGTTATTAAAGTGATCCTCTAGGGGAGGTAGTGTTAATCCTGTCGTTTTCTTTCTCTCTGAAAAACATCACATCATCCTTTTTACTTTTTTTTATCAAAATTATATCTTCATTTATTCAGCTTCTATTGTAGTTTTTTAATGAATCACGTGTATCCTCCACGGGATGCAATCTTAATCGTATCGTTTTTTTCTTTTATTTTTTATCTCACTTTCATTTTCTTTTTTTATTATGATATTAAAACATTCTTTCTCATTATTCGTTTTTATTAATATGTTTTATTATAAAAGTATTTTTTATGAACTACGGGTATTCTCCACGGGAGACAGTCACGTTCCTACCATTTTATTTTTTCTCACACATTAATTTTCTTTTATTATTATTATTGTTATTATTATTATTATATTACATTTAATGTACATCAACACATTTATTATATTTCCTCATGTGTGTTTTTATGTAATAAAAAATCAGAAATGGACGATGACAAAACTATATCATTCTTTTTACTTTCTTTTCATTTTTTTATCAAAATCATATCTTTATTTATTTAGCTTCTATTGTAATGTTTTTTTTCTCCTTTTTTGTTTATTTTTTATTAATCATTCACTTATAATATCATTTTTCGCCATTCTCACGTTAATAAAGTGATTTTTTTATGAATCAAAGGTATCATCTAACGTGAGTGTGTCTTAATCTTTCGTTTTACTTTTTCTTTTATTTTTTATTACACTTTCGTTTTTTTATTTTGATATTAAAACATTTCTCTCATTATTTATTTTTATTAATATGTTTCATTATGAAATAATCTTTTTATGAAATGCGGGTATTCTCCACGGGGACAGTCCCGTTCCTACATTTTATCTAATTCATTTACTCTATATTAAAATTATTCCCACAGTATATGTGTAGTGTTTTCAAATTTCTGTTTTTTTTCTTTTTTGGTTTATTATTCTAAATTTAGTAATGGTTTTTTATGCAATGAATAACATGTATCCTCCACGGGAGAGTCTTGCTTTTGTCGTTCTCTTTTATTTCTTTCACATTTTTGTTTTTATTATTATATTAAATCATTTTCACTAATTATTCGTTCCTATAATTTGTTTTATTATAAGAGTAATTTTTTTAATGAATCACGGGAGACAGACTTGCTCTTACCATTTTTTTTTTCTCATACATTAATTTTCTTTTTTATTATTATATTAAAACATATTCTCTTAAAATATAGGTATTTATGATAGCTAATATTTTATCCCGTACGAAACACGAAAACATAAATCATACCATAAATTTACCCGTGCAAATACACGAGTCACCTGCTAGTTTAAAAAGAAAGGACTTGTTCTTTACACATATATTTCTTATTCCCACAAATCGCTCCCCTTCTTTTATTTTATTAGCAAAGCTACCCTTTAACTCAAATCTTCAGTCTCTGTGTCACTAAACACCAAACACCACTCTCGTTTCCATCTTCTTTGCGAAAGCTTCTGGTATGTGGTTCTTTTTGGTGCGGTGAACAAAGATTGGAGGACCAAGGTCTTTCTTGGTGTGACAATGACGATCACGATGGGTCTTTCTTGGTGGAGCGCTGTTCTTGGATTGATGTGAGGGGAGAATCTGGTGCGTCCGATAATGGTGGCTCGCGAGATGGGGTTTTGGGTGATGAAATAGTAGGGGAGAAGGATGTAGTCTTGATGGGTGTAGAGGTGTGGAGGTAGGCTTCTGCAATTGCTTTGGTTTAAGGGTGTTTCAGGCCCTTTATCACTGCAACATCTTTCTCTTAATTTCAAATTTTTTTCTTCAATTTCTTGGTATTTAACTCGTGTTTTCGCTGAGCAAACGCACTCTGTTCCAAAACCGTATTTAATGTTTTGAGGCAATTTCTTCGTTTGCTACAGCAATCTGATTTCCTTAAACCATGTTTTTCCTTCAATTTCTTGGTATTTAACGTGTTTTCGCTGAGCAAACGCACTCTGTCCCAAAACCGTATTTAATGTTTTGAGGCAATTTCTTCGTTTGCTACATCAAACTGATTTCCTTAAACCACGTTTTTCTTCAATTTCTTGGTATTTAACTCGTGTTCTCGCTGAGCAAACGCACTCTGTCCAAAACAGTTTTTAATGTTTTGAGGCAATTTCTTCGTTTGCTACATCAATCTGATTTCCTGAAAGTATTTGGACCCTGAAAAGTGCTACTGTTGCTCGCTAGAGATGAATTCTTTATTCATAGTCTGCAAATGGGGTGACTGGCAGACCTGAATGACCCCTAATCTTGTTAGACCCAGGATGACTCCTAATCTTGTTAAAAGATTGGTTCTTTATTTCATGATTTTGATGGGGATCATGTGCCTTCGGATTGACTATAAACAATATAGGGTTCACAAACCCTAAAAGTACACTGTAAAGTGCTAATGTTGCTATCGGAGATGAATTCTTTATTCATAATCTGCAAATGGGATAACTGCTAGACCCTGAATGACCCCTAATCTTGATGAAAGATTAGTTCTTTGTTTCATGATTTTGATGGGGATTATGTGCCTTCGGATCGACTATAAACAATATAGGGTTAACAAACCCTAAAAGTACACTGTAAAGTGCTAATGTTGCTATCGGAGATGATTCTTTATTCATAAACTGCAAATGGGATGACTACTAGACCCTGAATGACCCTTAACCTTGATGAAAGATTAGTTCTTTGTTTCATGATTTTGATGGGGATTATGTGCCTTCGGAGTGACTATAAACAATATAGGGTATACAAACCCTAAAAGTACACTGAAAAGTGCCAATGTTGCTATCAGAGATGAATTCTTTATTCATAATCTGCAAATGAGATGACTGTTAAACCCTGAATGACCCCTAATCCTGTTAGACCCTGAATGACTCCTGATCTTGCTGAAAGATTAGTTCTTTATTTCATGATTTTGATGGGGATTATTTGCCTTCGGAGTGACTATAAACAATATAGGGTATACAAACTTTAAAAGTCTGATCTGGACACTGAAAAGTGCTAATGCTATTATGTAGAGATGAATTCTTTATTCATAATTTGCAAATGGGATGACTGAGATTAATTCTTTATTCATATATGCAAATGGAATGATTGTTAGACCTTAAATGACCCCTAATCTTGTTGGTCTCTGAATGACCTGTAATCTTGCTGAAAGATTAATTTTTATTTCATGATTATATGAGGATTATGTGCCTTCGGAGTGACTATAAACAATATAGGGTATACAAACCCTAAAATAAAAGTCTGATCTGGACGCTGAAAAGTGCTAATGCTGCCACCCACACATAAATTCTTTATTCATAATGTAAATGGGATGATTGTTAGACCATTAATGACCCCTAATCTTACTGCAAAATAAATTTTTTATTGTATGATTTCAATCGGGATGGAGATTATGTGCTTTTGTGGCCTTGAAGGAAGCTGCAAAAATAATAGGGTACACATTCTAAAAGTCTGATCTGAACAGTGTGAATGCTGCTCCCCAGAGATATAGAGCCTTACTGACCCTTAATCTGGCTGCAAGATGTATTTTTTTTCTCCATGATTTTAATCGGGACCCTTTATCCATGATTTAAAACATGAATGGTACTGCTTGAGCGTAGATGACCCTAAACACAATCTGGATATGAATTTTATTCATAACAATATAAAATTGTATGGGGTATGGGTTGTGCTTAGATCCAATGCAAGTACAATATGAATTATTTATTCATAGTGTAGATTCAGGATGTTACGTTTGGGCTTCAATGACCCTTTTCTTTAAAGAAGCATCATTTGTATTTAAAAACCAGCTAAATGAGTAACATAAAGTTGTTGCAGCTGAGTAATTTCAGAAGGGAAATCCTCCACCCAACAGAAATCAAAATAAAAGAAACCTTAAATCCTTGCTGCTTGATGGATTTCTTATTGTATTTTTAAAATTGTGTTGGAGTATCTTCATGACCCTAAAGGAAACTGCAGTATGAACTCTATATCCATAATATAAAACATGGATGGTAAGCTTGAGCATTGATGGCCCTGAACACAATTGCAATATGATTTTTTATTCATAATGCAAAATTGGATGGTATGCATTATGCTTCGATGACCCTAAATGCAATTACAACTAATTTTTTATTTGTAGTGTATTCATGATGTAGAATTGGATAGTATGCATTGTGCTTTGAGAATTGAACATGATCTTGCGGCTAGACTTAGAAAGTGGATAAAAGGAACAGTTGTTGGAATAGTATGGCTGAATCAGAACTTAGGAACAGTTTGAGGCAGCCAGATAAAATATCCACGTCTTAAATTCCCTTGGTTGATGCTAGATACCTTACTGCTATATCAACTAGTTAGAAAATTCCTATATCATCTCGAGATGGACTTCATTTACAAATGGTCGCTTCATTAAGGGTCTCAGCCGCCGCTACCTCCATTAGTTGATCTCTGCCATCAGTGACTGCTCCTTCAGCGGCATTTTCTTCCCCAATCTCATAGCCAACACTTCTTTCTTTTTCTCTTTTCCTCAGTGCTTGATGAGAAGATGAGCAATTTTGAATTTCTCAACACTGAAATTCAGCAACTTGTGCCAGAGTCTTAATTGGGTTTTTCACCTTGATTCTTCCTCCCTTGGAGTAAATTTGCATGTGATGGTTTGTGTTTTGCAAATTGCATGTTTCTCATCAGGTATTGGGGGATTAAAATGTGGAATTGGAGCAGTACCATTATACCAATTGGTTGTGAGCACCTGGCCGTTTGTTGAGGCTGTCAGAGTTGCGTGGATAGCAGTCGATTGGTCACTGAAGGTTGCTCAGCTGTCAGGAAGTGAGGTATGATTATGAAAGAATAGGTGTGGACTTGAATGTTTGGAACTTGGAAGATAATGTGGATTTTCAATGTGAATTTTGGCATTTATTTTGTATTGATTGGAGACTACTACTAATTGTGTTACTTTTTTTTTTCCCTTGTCTTTTGGTTGGTGAGTTTATCTCTCAATATTGTGCTTTTTCGAAATATTTGATCATTGATTATGACTAACAGTTTCTTCCATTCTTGCTTGAGCATTTGATCATTGATTATGACTAATAGTTTCTTCCATTCTTGCTTGACCGTTTGATTGGAATAATACTAATCCTACTATCCTAGGTTAGAATATAATTTACACAACTTCATAAGCGAAAGCTTAAAGGCTTTTATATCAATGTGTTTTAGTATTATAGACAACTTATATATACTTTCCAGGTCAACAAAATTATTATTGAAGCTTATGTGAAGTATTTGATCATTGATTTTGACTAACAGTTTCTTCCATTTTTGCTGAGTATTTGATTGGAACAATACTAATCCTAGGTTAGAATATTTTTCACACAACTTTGTAATCGAAAGCTCGAAGGCTTTTATATCAATGTGTTTTTAGTATTACAGGCAATTTATATATACTTTCCAGGTCAACAAATTTATTATTCAATTGTGACCTGTTTGTTGTGGTTTTTGAAAATATCTTATTTATTCGATTGATATTAGTAATGAAGCTTGCATTGTAAGAAGTGGAATTGTGAAAATTTCTGTTTACTTTAACCCCCTATAAGAATGTTTAAGACAGATTTTTTTATGTTGTTTTTTTATCTCTCTGTATATAGCCCATAACCATCTTGAGCTTTGGTCCTTTTGGGGTTGTTTGTTCATGTTAAGTACACTTAGGCATGCCTTCTGATTATCCTATTTTAAACAGTTGGTCCCAGGTGGGAGTCTAGATGAGAATGGAGAAATTGTAGTTGGTGCTTTGGTCATGGATTCCATGTTAAATCTGCAGCAACCATCTCAGCTTCCAACTTCGGTATGTTTGCTGCTCCCAATGCAGAAGTAGAGTTTATTAATATGTTTTCTCGCACATTTGAAGTTGAATTGTAATAAGTGACTGCTTTGAATAACCTATATATTCTTATTAGATTTAGGTTTCTTATATATTGTATTTGTAGTGATGCTTTTATTTAGTTTTTCCCCCTCTTGTTAGTTGAGGAAGTTGATTTCTTTTGCTTGATTTGGAGGTCCTTCATTTCTTCTACCAAAATTAAGTAAATAATAAATAATCAAATATTAGAATGGTAGTAGCCAACTGGGTAGAATAGGATTGCCATTTGTTTTTCCTGTCCTCAAAATATCTCCCTAACATTTCATTTGTAGAGACATATATACTTCCCCTGTCCAATGCATGAAGTTTCAATTTCAAATAGGGGCCAATTGTATTATTTCTCTGCTGACTATCTCTAACATAAATACACAAAATTTTATAAAAGATTTTTTCTTTCAAATACTTCTTTTTTTTTCTGCGTACTATGTTCCTTGACAAGGTAATGGGCATAACTTAGATAATCTGACATGAATTTCTAAATGAGAAACTCTTGGATCGATAATGTTTTGAGGTGAGAACACTAACGATTTGAATTAAACTGTTTTAATGACTCATTCTATTGTGACAGTTATGGAATTTAGAATTAAAAATATCAACCATGATTGAGAATGAAAATCTCAATTTATACTTCATTGGTTTCTGCAAGTCCTTCTACCCAAGTGTTTGCAGGATGAGATATAGCAACTGTGTTAGAGTTATTGATCTCAAGTACATTAAAATCATTTCTTGGTGTAAGTATGTAATTTTGTCCATTCAAAGCTATAGTCTCTGATTCTGATTATGAACAACTAGACCTGTTTTGTCAGGGAGGTGTGATCTTTTCTAAAATTCACTTGTGATGGCAATGAAGTGGTGAGTTAGTGCTTTTTATGTAACTGCAGCTATAAAAATTAAACAAGCTATGATGGCAAGGATTTCACTCAAACCTTTTTTTTGCTAAGTAAAGAGAAATTAATTAATACGGAGTACAAGTGGTATTCCAACCCAAAAAATATTCAAAGAAGTTTAACAGGGCAAATAGAAAAATAAAAACACAATAATAGGTTTAACAGTTTTCTTCTGTTGATGTTCTAGTTATTGACTTATTGATACCATTGAAGCACCGGAGTGTCAAATGAACTGGGTGGTGGGAATGCACAAGGTGCACTTTTGGCTCTGCGTGTCATGATTGCAATTGCCATATTAGAGGGTACAACAGTAGGATTGGTTACCATTTTGGTAAGGAATGTTTGGGGAAAGCTCTACAGCAATGAAGATGAAGTTGTCAAATATGTTGCCAATGTGATGCCTCTGTTGGCACTGTCGTCTGACTTCCTTGATGGATTCCAGTGTGTGCTTTCAGGTTCTAATTCTTCACAACAACCAATCCCTGTGATTATATGATTATGATTATTAAGTTGCTCATAAATGCCTATGTTATTGTTACTAATTAATTAATGGTTTCCTTTTAATATCTGGTTTCATTTCTATAGGGGCTGCCAGAAGGTGTGGTTGGCAAAATCTATATGCAATTATAAACCTTGGTGCTTACTATGTTGTGGGAATTCCTTTTGCTATCCTATTCGCGTTTGTCTTTCATATTGGAGGAATGGTGGGTCTCTTTCTCACAAGTTCTGATTGTCAGGAGCAGTGTTTGCTTTTGTGCTTGTGTTTTTTTTTCTTCTTTTTGCTTTGTGTGTGTTGTGCTCACTAACATGAGAATTGGCATTGGCAGGGGCTTTGGATGGGAATCATATGTGGACTTTCTGTTCAAGGGATAGCACTGGTTACAGTAAATGCATGTACAGATTGGGATAGAGAGATGAGCACATTCTATGCTTCAATCATTTTCAATAGGTAAAAGGAAGGTGAACAAGAACCCATTCTATTGAAAAAGGTTTGTTGACAATAACAAAGATGAGATGACCAAGAGTAAACAACTAAAAAGCCAAAATGACCATCATTGTGGTAGTGCCAAACCAGTGCTGTAATTGATTCGTTTGTTATTAATTTCATGCAGGCAAGGAAAACTGTTCACATGACTCAAGAAAACTGTAAGTAATTACAGAACCGTAGATTGACAATGTCACAAACATCAGGCACATGCAGCCTGCAAAACAAGTGAAAGAAGTGATGGTGCACAATAAATGAATTTTCATTTAAAAAGACGACACCAAGCATTATTAGAAGTTAGTGACTGATTTAAACTTCAACTTTATGTGAGGTATTAACACTGGTCTTTTTGGATGCTCATTGATCCTGGAATGTCTCCTTCCTTTAATGGGGCTGAAATCACTATGCTATGGCAAGGCATGTAACTTGAATGTATTTTATTGTATTTCAGTATTTGAATAGGCATTGCATCACATATACCAAACAGTCATGAAGCATTAAACAAGATGTGATGAAATTATGAATTTTTTCCTTTTTTTTCCATGATGGAAAAATTAGCTTCTGGCCCTTTCTGCATTCTCTGACAGATTATTCGCCTGGCTACTTTCCTCAAGGTATCTGAGATTGACAGATTTGCTCTGTATCTGATATGTTTCTAAATTGCTCTTTGGAAAGAAAATTTTTTTATGCAAAGGTGAACTTTAGTAATTATTGATTTTATTGATTTTAAGATGTTGATATATGTCCAGGTAATATATTGGAAGCCTCAACTTCTTTAGATCATGTTCTTACCTTGTATAATTTTCTTGCCAGTACTTGCCCTTATGTTGGCAAGAGATTTTAGGCAAGCAAAAAATTGGATGCTATGTAAACTTTATGGTAATCAGAGGATTGAGGTAGTGTATAAAGAATTGAATCTGTTACATTTTTGTTATCTCATTTTTTTCAATGATTAAGTGAATATACAATGAGTCATTGAGTGACATAGGAGCGGCAAACAATGATTTGCCAGAAATCTTGGCTTTATATCTTTTTTTTAAATAAATTTCACTTTCTATTTTTCTTTGAGAGATGCCCATTAATTAATCATGCATATGGAGCTATTCATTTCAATGCAAAAGCTAAGGGTGTCATGGGAGTAGCTGGCTTTTGCCCTTTCTACTTCAATATTCCTCAGGTACATAGATCGTTTACATTCTAAAAACTAATTTGCTTATTCCATATGTGTGTTAGTATTTATAGCATCAGAAGCCAGAGATACCTAGCCAAAATAAATGATAGGTTGTTTAATGGGCTTACAGGAGAGGAGGATCAATGCTTACCGCAACTATTCCTGGGACGATGCTCTTTCTTGGTCATGGGAAAATGCCATCAAAGCACTCCAAACATCACTTTGCAAAATGAGTGAAAATAGATGTGTTTTTTAAATTACAAAGCAGAAATTTTCGTCCAAACTGCACATCTTTGCTGCATATTTCTTCTATTGTGAAGTTTACAAAACAAGCCCCCTCCAATAATAATTTTAAGAAGCCATAACGTTTCCAGTAAAGTAGATTGGGATCTTGCTGTTAACAAAGCTTTGCAGATGATAGAGCGAAGTGTTTACTTACTAACCAAGGTAACATGCATATATCTCATGCTTATTGCTTTTGTCCAATTCTTTTTCCCGCTTTTGCTTTACTGCTTTTGTATCATAACTTGTGTAGTTAGCTTAGGTCGGTATGTGCTCGAGGTAATGGAGTACAATGCCTACTGCTATATTGATCCTCTTATGTAGTTAGCTTGCTTAAAGGTATTGGGCTCTTCTATTCACTTTTCTCCATTGTCATTAATCTTCAAGTGAGTTTTCATTTTTTCACATGACGTACTATGAGTCAGCTTTAAGACTTTAAAGGTTTAGAGTTTTGAAGTAAATGAATGCGGGCTGTTAGTTCGTAGATCAACACACTACATTATGGTATTCTATTTTTTGACAAAGGAGATAGTTCCTGTATCTTCTGTTCTCTGTCTTTTTGTTTGCATCAATACAGAAGTTCCCCTCATTTTCCTAATTGAGCATTTTTGAAACATTACTTGGATTGGACTTTTTATTTGTTCTGTATGTTGATTCTGATGCTTATTAATATGCATTTCATTTTTCATTTTTACATATGTGCATATAAAATTACTCAAAACAATTAAAACAAGAAGAAACTTAAATTACCTTTATTCAATAACTTGGACTCAAAATGTATGATGTATCATACACCGTCATTTATTGGAAACACAGTAAATGTGACTTGTCTGACATCCAACTGTAAAATAGGAAGGTTTAAAGAGTTTGCTTACTAATGTGTGACTGTGAGGGTGAAATAGGTAAGTTGGAGATCATTGTTATTTCTAATCAGCGAGATAAGTTTATTTATTGTTGTCTGAACATTATTTGATACTTATGTGTGAAATTTTTTATCGTGAACAATAAAATAAGTGAAAATGATAAAAAAAATATTTTTCTACAAGTTGTAGTTATTTCATTTTGCAGTGAAGTGATAATAGTTGGAAGAAAAGAATCTCTCATCGTGTAGTAAGTTCTTATCTTCAGTACTTAATGATATGGATTGGTATAATACTTGTTAATTTGCAAGTTTCACTGTTTGGAATGCTAACTTCATCGAAAGACTTGAACTTGAAATTACTTTTCTTTAATTAACTTTTTCAACCCTTACTATGGGCCCGTTTGGATACAGCCCAAAAGGACTTATGGGCTACTTTTCTACTCAATAAGTCCTTTTAGATTTTTTTTCTGATGTTTGGATTCTTTTTTTTTTAACTTTTACTTTTGTAGAAGTCTGAAAAAGTTCTTTTTCAAGAAGCAAATTCAAATAAATTTTCAGATATTTACTTTTCGGGAAGTGAAACCTAAATATTGAATGGACAAAAATGCCCTTAACAAAATTTCAGAATTACCACCACTGTCCCATTTGCAATCTGAACATGTTTCGTGAACCCTAGCTTGCAGAGGAGAACACCGTAGCTTGCAGAGAAGAACTCCATAGTGCTTAGCTTCAATCTCGCCGTCTTCGTCGCCATTCACCGTCTTCGTCGCCGGCGATTGGTAGGCTTCTTCTTCATCACCATTGGAAACTATATTCTAGCCTTTTCCTCTTTTCATTTCATGAATCTCATTCTATTTATGTGAATATGTTCTTTCTTTTTCAGATCTCTTTTCATTCTTCATTTTCTTCGTTTGGAGTATCTTGAATTGGAGGTATGTATTTTTCTGCTCTTCCTACTACAATTTTTGGCTCTGTTTTCTTCTGGTTGATTTCTATGGGCTCTATTTTTTTTTGAGCTATTTTTCTGTTCTTTTGTTTTATTCATTTTTGTGTTTCTGTTGATTTGGGTCTTGGATGTTTCTAGTTTTTATGTTGGTTTCTGTTCATTAAAATTTGATTAGGATGAACTTGGGTCTTGGATGCTATTTTTCTATTGATTTGTGAAACTGATGAATGAGACACTGAACCTGCTGTGAAACTTCCATCATATAAGATTTGCATTATTTTAAGACATTTTGTATTAATGTAAAATTCAGTAGCATGTCAGCATTTTTGTTGTTGTTGTTTTTGATGTTGTTGGTTTTGGTGCTGGACTAGTAGGAACTAAAATTACTAGTAGGTGAGGTTTTTAGTTTTTCTAAATTGTCTCTAGACTTTCCTTTCCTACTGTCATAACTCTGGCAACAATTTTCTTAGGACTTCCTTGTGTTATTCCATCTAGTTTTCTACTGTCATAACTCTGGCAGCAATTTTCTAAATTGTCTCTAGATTCAGTTTCAGATATTGGACCTCCCTCTTGTGAAGTTGTTGTTTTCATCAGTTTCAGATAACCCACTGGTGTTGGGGTTGTCACATATGCAGCTGGTGTGTGACATTAGACCCTTTAATTTTCCCTGCTATTGGTAATAAACTGTATACATTAGCTAATAGCTAGCTAGTTATTGTTGGTATTGTTGTTTGGTTCTGAAAGCTTCTTTTGGAGCTGAGACAAGAGGGCCTGATTTTCTTTATGCAGAAGCATGGCTTGTTTCCTCAACTTCTCATTCTCCTCTATGATGGTTTGGTTCTCCATATACAATTTCAAGTTGTTCATCTTGATCTTTGTTTTCACCACAACCATCCTTTTCCTTTGTCTTGCTTCTTTCAGTTGTGTTCTCCTTCTGTTTCATCATCATACAAGCCAATGTTACACACACAAAACATGCATATATACAAGCTCTAAGAAACAGCAAAAAAAAAATGGTAGAAAGTTAGAAACTAAGGTGCCTGTGGTGTCTCATGGATGGCCATGAACGGTGAAGTGCCAAAAAGAGAGAACCATAAGGGGTTGAAGTGGCAATGCAGAGAGTAATTTTGGAGATCTGAAATTGACCAAAGCAAAAAAAGTGATGATATTGACTTATCCATATTTTATAGTTGGGCATCCAACAAGGAAGGGAACAACATTGAGAATAGTTTCAGGGCTGAAATATTGACTCTGGGAAGGATAAGGCATAGGAATATAGTGAAGTTGTATGGCTGTTCTTAAGGACCTTTATATATACATATCTTATTAATATGGTGCTTCGTCACCCATATGGTAAAGGCTACAATGTCATTCTAGCCAATGGAAGAACAGACCCGGGACAGAACACTGGTTTCTCTGTTCATAAGTGTGTCATAACAACAAGCTCAGATTTTGGCTGCAATATCCCTGATCCTTTTACTCGTTCTTGATCATTTTATTCTATTTTTATATGAAATAATAATCCTCATTTTCACAATCTAATCCCGTAATAAATGGGTTAAAATCACTGTTTGCCGAGCTCTAGAAGCAACCAAACAGTATTGGTGTCGAAAGTCTATCATATATTTAATAGGGAACAAATATTTATTTTAAAGTGAAAGATTTTTCCATCTGCATTTTCAAATATATGGTTGTTTCTCAGCGAGTGGCAGTTATATGGGGCCTACACATTTTCTGGATACGTTTCCACCTAAAAGGCTGAAACCATTGTCAAATTGAAAGCTTGGCTTCAGCTTTTCTTTCTTTTATGTCCTTTTGGGTATGTGGTCCAATAAAATGGAGTAGCATAATGCCTAAACTGCTCAGTTCAGTCAATAGAACAGAGACAGGCTTTAAATAACAATTAACAATAGAATGGCTCAAGTTTAAAGTCTAATATGTTCTCATTTCTAATCTTCTTTTGTTCCAAATTTAAAGTCTAATATGTTCTCATTTGTTAATTAAGCTTGTGAACAAATGGCTCAAGTTTCTCAGAAAAAAAGAAAGCTGATTGGAGTGATAAAAATTTAGAACTTTTTTTGAAAGTTTGCATTGAAGAGGTACGTGCTGGAAATAAACCTCAAAATAAGTTTAATAAGCTTGGCTGGCATAATATAATGGAAAAGTTCAACCAAGCCACGAAGTTAAACTATGATATGAAGCAATTCAGGAATAGGTGGGATACTTTAAAAAAGGAATGGTCACTATGGGAAAAACTTGAAGGAAGGGAAACTGGTCTTGGTTGGGATACAGAAAAAAGGACTATCGATGCTAGTGATGCGTGGTGGAATGCCAAAATTCAGGTATATTTGTTTTTAGTATTTTCTTTTTAAGAAAAAATAATTGCTATAGATATGATGTTAATCCTTGCTATTCTTTTTTCACCTTTCATAGGAGTGTCCTGATGTAGCAAAGTTTAGAGACCAGGGTCTGAAATTCAAGCATGAGATGGAATTTCTCTTTAAGGGTACTGTTGCTAGTGGTTTTATAACATATGCACCATCTGAAGACTCAAGAGAATCTGAAGGACGTAGCATTGGAGTGGAAGAGACCACTGATGATATTGATGATGAGACTGAGACAGAGGTGAATGAAACTGAGGTGGGAGGGACAACTCAGGCAACATCACCTGCTACTAATCTTAGACCAAGGAAGAGGGGTAGAGAGTGTGAGAAGAGAGTCGGGGCTGCTACTAAGCTATCTTCTCAATTGGATCGTGTCATTGACAACTTTGAGTCAAGTTCTGGTGGAGCTGCAAATGATCCTACTAGTATTGGTTCATGTATAGAAAAGTTGAAGAATCTACCAGGGCTTGAGCTTGGTAGTGACTTGTTTTACATAGGAATTAGACTTATAAACAAGAGGGCAAATAGACTTGCCTTTATTCATTTGGGGGAGCCTGCATTGCAACTTGGATGGCTACAGTCTCACAGTTGGGCAGATGTCCGCTAGTTATTTTCAATTTATTTGATATTATGAAAACTAAAGTTATTTGGGAAACTTGTCTTTTAGTTGCAACTTGGAAATATTTTTGGTTTTGTAATCCTTTTGGATATGTTGTTACTTATGATTTTTGGCTATGAAATTTGGTTGTGAATCTTGATTTTATATATTATTGGTTGTGAATTAGTTGTGAATTTTGAATATGAATCTTTGTTGTGAATCATGATTTTATATATTATTTGATTTTGTAAATCTTAGTTTTGACATTGAAATTTCACAGGATGTCCACTTCTAGTGATGATGTAACATCAACTGTCTCTTCATCAGATGATGACCGAGTTACAAAGAAGAAAGAGGTGTTGATGTTGCTTGTAGTCCAAGTTGTCAACTACTTCATGAAGTATGTTGTCAAAAGTCCACGCAGAGATTCAAGTCTCCCCGGTCAATTATGGGTTTATGAAATACTAAATGGTCATCCAATTCGATGTTTTGAAAGTTTCAGAATGAAGAAGCATGTGTTCCTCCATTTATGTGATATATTGCAAGACAAGTATAACTTGAAGCCAACTCGGCGTGTGGGAATTCATGAGCAGGTTGCTTTCTTTTTATATATGTTGGGTCAACCAGGTTCTGTTCGTAATTTAGAGGAAATATTCCAGCATTCAGGTGAAACAATATCTAGGCATTTCCATAGTGTCCTAAAAGCTGTGTGTGGTCTTGCAAGGGACATAATTAGACCCGTTGATCCATTGTTTATAGAAACTCCTGCTAAGATTAGAAATGATTGCAGATATTACCCTTATTTCAAGGATTGTATCGGTGCAATAGATGGTACTCACATACGGATTCGTGTTCCTTCCCATCTTCAACCAACTTATATTGGTCGGAAAGGTTATACTACCACAAATGTCATGGCGGTATGTGATTTCAATATGTGTTTCACCTTTGTTTGGGCAGGTTGGGAGGGTTCTGCACATGATACTAGGATATTTATGGAGGCTTTACGCAGGCCTGCATTGCATTTTCCACATCCTCCTCAAGGTGAGTACTTTTTCATATTATAAATTATAAGTATATAACATTTACATTTATAAATTGTGTTAAAATATGGTAATATTTTATTTTGTAGGTAAATATTATCTTGTTGATGCGGGCTACCCTACTTTTATGGGTTACTTAGGGCCATACAGGAGAAATAGGTATCATCTCCCACAATTCAGAAATGGCCCTAGAATAAGAGGGAGAGTTGAAGTTTTCAATTATTATCATTCTAGTCTTCGAAATACTATTGAACGATCCTTTGGTGTTTGCAAAGCAAGATGGAAGATATTGGGTAATATGCCTCAATTTGAGTTGCAGATACAAAACAAGGTCATTACTGCTTGCATGGCTTTACATAACTTTATTAGAAGAAATGATACAAATGATGAAGAATTTGATACATTTGATGGAGACAATGAAGATGGAGACAATAATGATGAAGAGGAAACTGAGGCTGGCCCTAGCACTGTAACTTGGGAGGAACCTAACGCTCAAAGTTCTTTACAAATGGAGCAAATTAGAGACTCTATTAAGAATATGCTTCCTACACGTGTTTAATTTCAATACTTTTTTTTTCTAAAAAATTCATTGTAGTACTTTATTGGAGATCTGTTTTCTATTTGATATGTTACATGGTTATATATTCATAATTTGGATGCATTTTATAATATATTATAGTTAATATTAATTATATAAACGATACTATTACAAGATTAATAACATTTTATAGTTATTATTATGTATAAGATAGTTAAATTAATTAATTTATCATTAAAAAATGTCTTTAGTTAATATAGTTAAATTAAATTAATTTAGCAAGAAAAAATATAAAGAAAATAATTTCAAATAACAACAATTCAAAAAAATATAAAAAAATCATTGTTTTAGTTAATATTTAAATATTTAAATAAATTAAGATTAAAAACATGTCCTTTTTAGTAATTTTATTATTGAAAAGCACTTTTTCAATTTTATCCAAACACCACTTGTCTTTTGAATAAGTGCTTATGTAAATATTATCCAAACACTAAAATAAGCAAAAATAACTTATCTAGAAGTAACTTTTAAAAAAGAACTTCTATGAAAAGTTCTTCTCCTAAAAGTTCTTTTGGAATAGCGTATCCAAACAGGCTCTATATAATCTTTCCAAATTTGAACATTAAAAGGTTTTGTTTTAAGACTTGAACTCGACACATTGCTTGAGGGAAATAAAACATGTATTAAATGAGATGAATACAATTTTTTGTGTGTGAACTATAAGTATCTCTGCGAGACAATCCTATTCGAGGAGTACATATGTTTTTGAAGCTATATATATATATATATATATACACGGTTTTCTAACCGTATATATATACGATTTTTTAACATGTTCAATATTACACAGGATAATAAAAATAAAAATGGAAAGATTTTACTGAGAATTATAACCATTAACATTACCAATGCATTGAGTAGTGTGATAGTTGCAATTCCCAAAAAACCTTTCCACTTTTATTTTATTATCTTGTGCAATATTACACATGTTAGAAAAACCGTTATATATATATATATATATATATATATATATATATTAAAAAGCAATATCGGAGTAGAAGTATTGGTCTCAAGTCTTTCACTAAATACATATGTTAAAATGATATTTTTTTCAATGTCAATGGAGATTAATTGTTCACTATTGTTGTTTGAGTAAACTAGCAAATCGGTCCCTGACTCTGGGGGATCATGCAGTTTCGTCCCTGACTTTTTCAAAATAGCACTTTAGTCCCTAACTTTATTAAAATATGCACAAAGTGCACGTTTTTTAGCAAAGTTAAGGACCATGGTGCATGTTTTTTTAATAAAATAAGGACTAAAGTGCTATTTTAGAAAAGTTATGGACGAAACTGCATGGTCCCCTGAGTCCGGAATTGATTTGTTAGTTTACTATTTACGTTTAAAATTTCAACGTAGTTTATTTGTATCTCATTATTGTTTCATTTGTAATGACAATAAACCCTAAACACACACACACACATACATATACATATATATATATATATATATATATATATATATATATATATATTAAAAAGCAATATCGGAGTAGAAGTATTTGTGATTGGTCCCAAGTCTTTCACTAAATACATATGTTAAAATGATATTTTTTCAATGTCAATGTAGATTAATTGTTCACTATTGTTGTTTGAGTAAACTAGCAAATCAGTCACTGATTATGGGGGATCATGCAGTTTCGTCCCTGACTTTTTCAAAATAACACTTTAATCCCTAACTTTATTAAAATATGCACAAAGTGCACGTTTTTTAATAAAGTGAATGACTGAAGTGCATGTTTTTTTAATAAAATAAGGACTAAAGTGCATGTTTTTTAGTAAAGTATGAACTAAAGTGCTATTTTAGAAAAGTCAGGGACGAAACTGCATGGTTCCCCTGAGTCAAGAATTGATTTGTTAGTTTACTTGTTACGTTTAAAATTTCAACGTAGTTTATTTGTATCTCATTATTGTTTCATTTGTAATAACAATAAATAAAAAATTGGGGGCTTATAATTTCAATTATAGGAAACATATACCATTTTGAGATGACCATTCTACATAAAAACAATGATAATCTACTTATAATAATTCAAATGAGTAATTCCATATGAACAATTCTAATACTATTACTAATTTCATGTGATAAAATGATACCTCTTAAACATCACTGTAGATTAATTATTTTTATTAATTTTCAATGACATTTTAAACTTTAATTTATATTAATTATTTTCTATTGTTCTTTCATTTTTAATGACAATAGATAAAAAAAATCAAAAGCAATCATTTATGTTACGGGTTAAAATATAAGAAAAATAAATTTATGAGAAAAAACTAAATCACACAAGACATAAATTATATTTTAATTATTTTTTTAATAAAAATTTAGGTTGGTTATTGTTTTTTAAATTTTTTTAGTTGTAAAAATATTTTAAAAATAATTAAAAATATGAATGTCTTTTCTAAATTGAATTGTGATTATATTGTTAGAAGTTTATTTTCTAAAATTTCTTATAATTTTTTTATACCGCACGTGGGAATAAATCTTTATGTAAAAATGCAGTAATATTTAAATTTTAATTTAGTATAAATATATTTCAAAAGATAAATATAATTCACTAAAGATAAAAAATTTACATAAAATATATTAATATTTAAATTTAAACTATATAGGGTAAATGCTTATAATGAGTAGATATAAGTTTTTTTGCATGAAAGAACATTAATATCATGATAATCATCATCATATGTGTGTATATATACATATACCATGATCATTGACCTTTTAAATTTTAACATATATTAATTGCTTTCGTTTGTTCTCTCATTTGTAATGATAATAAATAAAAATAAGGAGTAATCATTTAAATTACATGTTAAAATATAGAAAAAGTCTTTAATAATAATTAATTTATGGGATAAAATCAAATCATGTGGGAATGAAAGTTCTACAAGAAAAATTACTAATATTTGAATTATAGGATAAAAATAAATCATATATATAGAAAAATTTACATAAAAAAAGCATTAATATTTGAAATGCTGATGAATTATGTTAATATTAAAGTAAAATATAAATATTGAAGTTGTGTTGATTATATATAAATAAAATTTTATTAATATTTAAAATATATAGTAAGAATATATCACACGAGAATAAATATTTTAGTCTAAAGTTCATTAATATCTAAATTAACGAGAAAAAAAATTACATTTTAATTATTTTTTAATGTAATTTTTATTGATTATAAATTATTTACTTAATTTTTATTTTTTGCTTGAAAAGTATTAAAAAATAAATAATAAAAAATGGCAATTTAATTTGAATTTTGACTATATTGATAGAATTTTTTTTTTAAGTTTTCTTATAATATTTTTTCGTTAGGGAAAAAATCTTTACATAAGAGTTGGTTAATAATAATTATAATGGATTTCTGTGTTGCATGTCTAAAAAGTAATTCACTTGCTGATTATTTTTTCTTCTAATTGTGTTGTCTATTAATATATATACATATATATATACTAAATATAATTACACTTTATATTTAGTAATACTTAATAATTATATTTTTTATTACTCATTTGGTGTTATATTTAACTTCATATACCACAAAAGAGTTGTTTTAATTTATTGTTGAATTTTTCATGTTTAAATATAAATACAGTTAATAAATATTATTTTTATTAATAAAATTCCGCACGATATCCACAATTCCACATATACTCAACCAGTATTTAAAAAGGTTTTGTCCTTGCTTGGTTGTTCCCACGTGTCGGACTCTCCCCCCCCTGCATTTCTACACCTTGATTTTTTTTCTCTTTTTCGTTTTGAATCACACTTTTATATTATTATATTACAACATTTTTTTCATCATTTATTTTTTATTTATCTATTTTATTACATACAAATTCAGATTAAAAAATATAAATAAAAATGATGATTTACATTTATTTTAAGGTGTTTTTTAATATGTTATTTATTTTTCTATTTTATTTATTAATACTTTTAAATATTGTCTCTCTTATTTATTCCATTCTATTTATTTACTCTCCATCTCAAAATTATTCCTCCAGAACACATGTCACATTTTTTCACTTACATTTTTTTTATTCTCATTTTAGTAAAATGGTTATTTTTTTTGAACCACGAGTATACTCCACGGGAGATAGTATTAAAACACTTGAAACACTTGTATTATTTTAGTCTTTTTCTTCTTCCTACAACAAAGTGATTATTTTTTATAAATCACAGGTATCATCCACGGGAGGCACTGTTAAAACACCTTATCTCATTATATGTTGCTATTTTATCTATTTAACACAAATTAAGATTTGTTTTTTCTAATATATGATTTATCTCTCTATTTTTTTATTAATGATTTCACTTATTATCTATCTTATCAATTCCATTTATATATTTACTCTTTATCTTAAAATTATTTCTCAAGTACTTTTGTCACGTTTTCTCACTTGTGTATTTTTTTTATTTTTATTCTCACTTCAATAGAGTAATTATTTTATGAACCACGGGTATCGTTCGCATGAGGTGATCTTGCTCCTTCCATTTTCCTTTTTCTTATATTTATCAATATTTAATTTTCTTTAATCTTATTCTTATTATATTAAAATAGTTTCTCTCAATATCGATTCTTGATTATATGTTTCACTACATAAATCACGCGTTAAGAAATATAATAAAAGTGTTTTTAATATCAAGACACATTAGTCTTTTTATTCTCACTTCAGTAAAGTGGTTATTTTATATAAACCACTAGTATCTTCCACAGGAGACAATATTAAAACACTTGTATGTTTTTAGTCATTTTCTTCTCACTTCAGTAAAGTGATTATTTTTCACGAACCATGGGTATCCTCCACGAGAGACAGTATTAAAACACTTTCTCTCATTGTTCGTTCCTATTTATCTGTTTAACACAGATTAAGACATACAATAAATGTGTTGATTTACATTATTTTAAAGTGTTTTTTTTAATATATAATTTATCTCTCTATTTTATTCATTAGTGTTTACACTCATTATCTATCTTATCTATTTACTCTATTTTTATTAAATGGTTCTTTCCGTACACTTGTCGCATTTTCTGACTTGCATTTTTTAATGTTTATTTTCTCTTCAGTAAAGTGATTTTTTTATGAACCACATGTATCCTATGCGAGAGACAACCTTACTTAGGCATGACAATCAAACCCGAACACGCGTGTACCGACCTACTCTGACCGGACTTTGACGGGAAAAACCCACTTTGACGGGGTTTAAGTAGAACCCGAACCCGATCCTGCCCCACTTTTAATGGGTACGGGGGCGAGAATGTGGTTCAAGAACCTGGCCTGCGCTGCTATACTAATTAAATAATTTTAGTTATACTAATGGTTAAATAATAATGGTAAACTTATATATTTTCCTTAAAATATAATATAGTTCTTAAGTTTCTTATTTTTTAAGATTATGTATGTATATATTATATATTATTTGAATTATAATATATTAGATATATATGACTTACTCTCTCCGGTCCTGTTCATAAGACAATTCAGACAAAAACACATATATTAAGAAAAGTAATGAGAAATGTAAATTGTACATGTTGTACTTGTACACCAAAGAGAGAGAAAAAAAGAAATGAGAAAAAATTAAGAGAAACGTAGGATGCGATATGTGATGTGATGAAAAGAGATAGAGGGAAAAATATGTTGTATGAGTTGTTTATGTGTTTTATGTTGTATTAATTTGATATCTCAAAAGTAATTAATGTATTCATTTTCAAGAAATTACTCTATAAGAGAGAGAAAAAGAGAAATGAGAAAAAAGAGAGAGAAATGTGAGATGCCATGGGTGATGTGATGAAAAGAGATAGAGAGAAAAATATGTTGTATGAGTTGTTTGTATATTTTTATGTTGTATGAATTTGATATTTCAAAAGTAATTAATGTATTGATTTTCAAGAAATTACTCTATAAGATTACAAGTTTACCCCTATTTAAAATTAAACTTCACCATTATGGTAATTGTGTCGTTTTAAAACCTTTAATGACCAGCAAAGGCAAATATGAGAAAAAATAATAAATGCATATAAATTTGTGTACTTTGTCTTAGAAATAGGATTATGAAAATTTTTCAAACATTGTCTTATAAATAGGATATGAGGGAGTATTTAAAAACATGTATTTAAGTTATAGAAAATAGTTCGACAAAAAAGTTATAACAAATAGAGGTGTTAGATTGTTATTGTTAGTATATCATATGATAGATATGGGCTTGGGCCTATCACTATGTATATTTGTAAATACACTTATGTGTATATATATTATTTTCCGCTGTGTATTCTAGACACACGGATTCTATCATATGTCTCTCGTTTTCTCTTCATCTCAACATGGTATCTAGAGCCTAACGAGAGATAACCCTAGTCCGTGCCTTCCCAGTGGACCCACTGTCCATTGGTGTCAAATTTTTTTCCGGAAACCGTGTCTCATTCCGGTTTCCGGTCTGCCCGTGTTGCCGTGTTATTTTTCCGGCACTTTTTCTCTCTTTCCGCCGCTGCCGCCGCCGCCCGCCGCCGCCGCCCGCCGTGAATCCAACCGGGGCCACCACCGTCGGACTCGCGCCGTCAATCCGAGTCCAACGCCGCCGGAATCGTGTCCATCGGAGCAGCGACGCGCTCTCACGCGCCGTTTCTTCGCCGGAGCGTTTCTCCACCCGTCAGCCACCGTCAGCCGCGCGTGGAGGCGCGTCCGGCCGCCGTTCCGGCTGCCCTCGCCGCCGCCAGACTCGCCTCGGTGTCCTCTACCCCGATCTGGTCTTTGTTTGTGAGTTTCAGGTCTGGTCCTCGCGGGTTCTTCCTTTTTTGGACGTTTTTCTCTCTCCTGTGGCTGTTTCTCTCTCCTACAGTTGACCCATGGCTACTCCTGCTGCTACTAAGTCTGATACTCCTATCTTTACTAACTATGTCAATGTCCCACTCTCTATTGACAAGTTAGATGGCAGTAACTATGATACCTGGGCCTCTGATATACGACTCTGGCTAAAGGGACAGGATTATCTTGATCATCTTACTCAGAAGGCTGATTCCATCGACGAAAAAGATCGCCCCCGCTGGTCCAAAGTTGATGCTCAGATTTGCAGTGTTCTTAAGTCGACTATTCATCCTACCCTGAAGCAGATATTTCGCGCCCATGAGACATGTGCTGGGGTTTGGGAGCAGGCAAGGGTGCTTTACACCAATGATACTCAACGCCTCTATGGTGTTTTGCCACAACCTCTTGAGTACCATTGTCCCTAGACGACTTGATGGATCCATGGCTGAGTACTTGGGCAAAGTTCATGGTCTTTTACATGACTTCAATGAACTCTTGCCCCCCGCTTCCACTCCTGCCCAAGAACTGGAGCAACGCCAGACTTTCTTTATGTTGATGGCATTGTATGGGCTCCCAGACGAGTATTCTTTGGTCCGTGATCAGATTTTGGGATCTCCGACTGTGCCCACTTTGACCTCCACTTGGTCAACGTTGTTGCGTGTGCCGCCCAAGTCATCTATTGACATACCTTCTCCTATCACCCCTGTTGACTCTTCTGCCTTAGTATCCCAGCGTGATGATCGTAGCCGCTCTCGCAAACCAGGCAAGACTCGTCACAGGTGTGATCATTGCCACAAATTGGGCCACACTATTGATCGGTGTTTTGCATTGCATGGTCGCCCTCCTCGGTCTGCTAATGTTGCCCAGGTTGCTCCCTCTGTGCCTTCTGATGTTGATGCCACTTCCTCTGCTCATCCAGGACCGCCGACTATCTTCAACGACTTCCTTAAATGGTATGAGGATCGTCAGGCCTCCGGTTCCACTGCTTCTGTTGCGCACACGGGTAATTCCTTTGCTGGTCTCACTCACTCCACCTCCCTTGGCCCTTGGGTTCTTGATTCTGGTGCCACCGATCATATTACTGGTAATAAATCCCTTTTCTCTACCCTTTCCACTTCTGGTTACTTACCGTCTGTGACTTTGGCTAATGGCTCCCAGGCCCCATCCCATGGTGTTGGTAGTGTCCACCCTCTTCCTTCTCTCTCCATTGATAATGTCCTTTATGTCCCTGGGTCACCATTTAACTTATTATCCATTAGCCGTCTCACTCGTACTCTTGATTGTGTCATTTCTTTTACTAAAGACTCTGTTTTCTTACAGGACCGGAGTTCGGGACGGATGATTGGCGCCGGATGTGAGTCTCATGGCCTTTATCAGCTTCGTACTTCTGCTCATGCTGGCTCGGTGGTGGATTCTCCCCTTCTCATCCATGCTCAGTTGGGTCACCCTAGCCTTGCCAAGCTACAACAACTAGTACCGAGTCTGTCTAAGTTGTCCACTTTGTCGTGTGAGTCATGTCAATTAGGAAAACATAGTCGTAGTCCATTTCCTAGGAGTGTCAATAACAAAGCTTTGTCTCCTTTTGCTTTAGTTCACTCTGATATTTGGGGTCCGAGTCGTATTAGGTCTACTTTAGGGTTTCAGTATTTTGTTACTTTCATTGATGATTATTCTCGATGTACGTGGTTGTTTTTAATGAAAAATCGTTCTGAGTTGTTTTCTATTTTTCAATCATTTTATAATGAAGTGAAAAATCAATTTGGTGTTTCTATCCGTGCTCTCCGCAGTGATAATGCTCGTGAATATCTCTCCCATTCTTTTCAAACATTTATGGCTTCTCATGGTATTCTTCATCAGACCTCTTGTGTATATACCCCACAACAAAATGGGGTTGCAGAGCGCAAGAATAGACATCTCATTGAAACAACTCGAACCCTTTTACTTCATGGTCATGTCCCTCAACAATTTTGGGGTGATGCTGTTCTCACCGCGTGCTATCTCATCAATCGCATGCCCTCTTCTGTCCTAAACAACCAGGTCCCTAACTCTATATTGTTCCCTCATGAGCCTCTCCACCCCTTACCTCCTAGAGTCTTCGGGTCTACGTGCTTTGTTCACAACCATAGTCCTGGTCTTGATAAATTGTCTGCGAAGTCTCATAAGTGTGTCTTTCTAGGTTTCCCTCGGTCTCAGAGGGGGTATAAGTGTTTCTCACCCTCTCTTCGTAGATATCTCATTTCAGCTGATGTCACGTTCTTTGAGTCTTCTCTCTACTTTGAGTCTAGTTCCTTAACCTCTGGGTCTGACTTAGTATCCACCACCACCCCTTTTGTCTTTGATCCCTCAGACATGCCCGTTGTGCAGGGAGATCCACCACCTCAGCCACCTCTACAGGTTTATCATCGTCGGCAACCTCCACGCCTTCCAGACGGGCCACCTATTGACTCTCCTCCGGAGCCAACTCCTCCGTCTCCTCCGGTCCCACCTCCTCCGGCCCCTTCGGCCCCACCTCCTGAGTCTGATCTCCCTATTGCACTTCGTAAAGGTATACGCTCCACTCGTAATCCTTCACCTCATTATGTCACTCTGAGTTATCACAGGTTATCCCCATCCCATTATACTTGTCTCTCTTCCATTTCCTCTGTGTCTATTCCTAAAACTGCAGGTGATGCCTTAGCCCACCCTGGTTGGAGACAAGCTATGATTGATGAGATGTGTGCTCTTCAGAACAGTGGTACTTGGGATCTCGTTCCTTTGCCTCATGGGAAATCTGTTGTTGGTTGTCGGTGGATCTTCACAGTGAAAGTTGGCCCTGATGGCACAATTGATCGGCTCAAAGCTCGATTAGTCGCCAAAGGTTATACTCAGATATTCGGGTTAGACTACGGTGACACTTTTTCTCCCGTCGCCAAGATGGCTTCTGTCAGATTATTTTTAGCCATGGCTGCTATTCGTCATTGGCCCCTCTATCAGTTAGATGTCAAAAATGCCTTCCTTCATGGTGACTTGTTGGAGGAAGTTTATATGGAGCAACCTCCTGGTTTTGTTGCTCAGGGGGAGTCTTCAGGCTTAGTGTGTCGTCTCCGCAAGTCTTTATACGGTCTTAAGCAGTCTCCCAGGGCTTGGTTTGGTAGATTCAGTACAGTAGTCCAGCAGTTTGGTATGACTCGGAGTGAGGTTGACCATTCTGTGTTTTATCGCCATTCAGCTGCTGGGTGTATCTACTTGGTAGTGTATGTTGACGACATTGTCATTACAGGTAGTGATCACCATGGCATTTCACAGATAAAACAACACCTTTGTCATCATTTTCAGACTAAAGACCTTGGCAGACTGAGATACTTCTTGGGGATTGAGGTAGCACAATCCAAGAATGGAATTGTAATTTCCCAGAGAAAGTATGCATTGGATATTTTAGAGGAGACCGGGCTAATGAATTCCAAGTCCGTCGACACACCTATGGATCCAAATGCTAAACTTCTACCAGGTCAGGGGGAGCCACTTTTAGATCCTGAGAGATACAGGAGACTGGTTGGAAAACTGAACTACCTCACCGTCACTCGTCCAGACATCTCTTTTGCAGTTAGTGTGGTGAGTCAGTTTCTTAATTCTCCTTGTGCTGGTCATTGGGATGCAGTCATTCGCATTCTAAAATATATTAAAGGAGCCCCAGGAAAAGGTTTGTTATATGAAGACAATAAACATACTCGAGTTGTGGGATACTCAGATGCAGATTGGGCAGGTTCTCCTACTGATAGGAGATCCACTTCTGGATATTGTGTCTTTATTGGTGACAACTTGATTTCCTGGAAAAGCAAGAAGCAAAATGTGGTGGCGAGATCCAGTGCAGAAGCAGAGTATAGAGCTATGGCTTCGGCTACTTGTGAGCTTATTTGGCTCAAACAGTTACTTGAAGAACTGAGATTTGGGGAGGTTACACAAATGTCCCTCATTTGTGATAACCAAGCTGCCCTTCACATTGCCTCTAATCCAGTATTCCATGAGAGGACCAAACATATTGAGATAGATTGCCATTTCATCAGAGAAAAGATTTTATCTGGAGACATTACTACTCAGTTTGTTAATTCCAATGATCAGTTGGCAGATGTCTTCACCAAATCATTGAGGGGTCCTAAGATTGATTATATATGTAACAAGCTTGGTGCATATGATTTATATGCTCCAGCTTGAGGGGGAGTGTTAGATTGTTATTGTTAGTATATCATATGATAGATATGGGCTTGGGCCTATCACTATGTATATTTGTAAATACACTTATGTGTATATATATTATTTTCCGCTGTGTATTCTAGACACACGGATTCTATCATATGTCTCTCGTTTTCTCTTCATCTCAACAAGAGGAAAAATGAAAAATAGAGAAAGTGAAATCCCCGCGGGTTTTCCCGAACCCGACAAGGACCCGCGGAGATGAGGTTAGATTTTATAATTTCATATTCACTTTCTTAAACCTGAACCCGCCCCGACTTTTACGGGGGCGGGGAAAGCAAAACACGCCTGCGACTCGCACTATTGTCATGCCTAATCCTACTCGTGTCATTTTCTTTTTCTTTTTCCTTTTTATCAAACTTTAATTTTCTTTATTTTTCTTCTTATTATTATATTAAAACAATTTCTCTTAATATCCATCATTTCATTACAAGAAGCACACATTAAGAAATATAATTAAAATCATTGGTATTTTTATTCTCATTTCAGTAAACCAATTATTTTTTATAGACCAAGGGTATCCTCCACGTGGGGTCAGGGCCGACCCAATATATATGTAGGCCTAAAGCAAATTATAAGATGGGGGCCTAAATTTAAAAGATAAAAGATCAATGTCATATTTTTTTTAAAAAATATGAGTCAATATTTAAGAAAAGAAACTTATATTAAATTAAAATTTTTATTTAGTAAGGGCATCTTGGTCAATTTAATATAAAAAATAATTGTTGACTGTTGACTAAAATTTCTATTAAATGTATCATAAAAAAATTGGGTTTAAGTGTAATGTACTTTTAAAATTGGAGGGGTTTTGTGTAGGTTTTCAAAATAGAGGGGGTTTTGTGTTGGAAGTGCAAAATAGAGAGGAGGTTAGAGTAATTTACTCTACCTAATAATGGGTAATATTTTTATATTTGATATAAAGATTTATCACCCCTCTCGCTACGTACTAAAAATACACCTGATAAAAAATAGTGAAGACTAAAAACTAATTTGAAATGATTTAAGAGAGAGACTCAACACACTAATTTTGAATTATGAGAACCAAAATCAAATTTATTTAATTTCACATAAACTACAAATATATTTCACCCTTAATTTTAATATATTAAATATATAAAAAAATTTGAGGTCCTATAACAGGGGAGGCCTAAAGCGGTTGCTTTACCGACGTCCCCCGGGCCGGCCCTGCGTGGGGTAATTATGCTCCTTTCGTGAATATTGACATCATGGTGGAACTAATTCTCCCAACAAGGGTTTTTTCCATACATTTTATAATTTTATATAGATTTAAAGTGATTATGTTGTGGGATTTTAAATCTGAATACATTTTAAATTTATAATTATATAAATGATATATATTGGTTACTATTTTTTATAAGTGCGATAACCCTGTGTTTTTCACACTATACTAGACTTGTGCCCATGCGTTGCACAGCAAAATGATTTATTCAATTAAATAAGGAAAAGGAAGAAAAATTTAAAAAAAATGCAAAAATGAAGATAATACATGACAAAATTACCCATCCAAATAAAATTGCTTTATAAATTAATTTTTTTTAGATACTAAATTACTATTTAATTATAATGAACTTTTATGCAAAGCACGTTGAGTAAGAAGAGTGTGTGACAGTAAAATTATTATGTTAAATGAATCCTCATGGCATTTATGTTTGCAAGCTTTCATTTCACATGAGCAAAATCTTATAGTAAATAAATAAAGAAGGGTATTTCCAACTTTATATTTTTCTATGAAAAGAATTTTTGTTTTACTCTCAAGAGGAAGACTTCCAATTTGCTTGTGATAGAAACTCGTAGGTAGGATATAACTCATAAGTCCTTTACTCAGATATAGGCAATAGCAACATATAAGTTTTGTACTCAAAACACTGAATCTAAAAACAAATTTTTAAACTCCCACTAATGAAGCAACTTGTGCACCTCATCCCATGTGGTTGAATTCTTCATTTCTTTATCTACCAAGAAAAATTGTATAGCAACCTGGCGATCATGTTTTCCACCTTATATGCCGTAAAAAAAAGTCCACCTTCTAATGCACTAAATCTTTGGGTCATATTGTGATCCTCTAAGTGCTCAAAATGATCTGGCAACACAAATCATAAATGAAAAATACTAATTAATGCATACACAAATTAAATACTAAAATCCCTTCTTGAAATAAAAATTAACATCAACAATTTGTCCAATATGTATAATGAAATCTTGTATCCCACTTAAAAAAGTATAAGGACAAATATACCCTTATTTTGAGCAGGAAAAAATCCCAAACTTCCTTTTATTATAATAATAATAATAAATATTTCATAATAATTACCCAAACATCATTATCAGTTTGGGCTCAACCTGTTTAGTTATTATCAGCATAAGAACACATTGAAACAATACAGCAAAAATTTATAAAGGGCACAGAGAGACCAACCTCAGAAGTACCTTTCGAGCTCGATTAATCATTATTTGTTCTACATTTTCTTTCTGGTATTTAGCAATTGCTGCTTCAATAGCAGCAACATCTATTCCTTCAACCAAGTCAAATGCTGCAAGGGCAGAAAAGGGGAAAATAATATTAAAAATAAAGCAAAAATTATCAACTAAAACACCTGTAATCATGATAATAGAAGCTTATTCATGTCCTTTACTACCTCCAAATAATTATTTTATTCTGTCAAATAAACAGAATCATAATCAAAGAATCAACATGTTTATTCTCTCAAATAAACAGAATCATAATCAACATTTTATTCTCCCAAAGTAGGACCACTATAATCAGAATTGTTGCACAGACAGCAGGCAACCTCTACAACCTCAGTCATACAGTTCTTTTTGGCATCCAATCTGCTGCAAAATCCTCAAATGTACCATTAAAGATTCAATACTTCACTTCCGCTCTGAATGTCCTAGAGCATGTTAAGTAATGACAATATCAACTTATATCTTAAAAAAACTGATTAGGATTTATTTATTTATGTGGGGTTTCAATGATTTATGTCTTTCTTTTTATGTCAAATGTAGAGACCATCAAATTCTATTTAATGAGAAACAAATAATGATTTTCATATATGAAACAGAGGATGTAGTTATATCCATAACTTGTTACGTGCTTGTAAAATATGAATGCAAATAGAGGCAGTAGCATGATAAAAAGGATAGATCCAATCTCCAATAATAGATCAAGCACTGTTAAGTTTGACATAGTGTACTAAAATAGTAAAAGTATTTGCTCACCACATCTTTATCAGTTTGGGCAGGTTGTCCCTTGCCTGCTGCCAGAGCTACAACTAATTCTTCAACCTGTTTAATTAATATCAGCATAATAACACGTTGAAAAATACATCAATAAATTAGAAGTTGCAAAATTTTATAAAGGGCACAGAGAGACCAAGACCAATCTCAGAAGTACCTTTCTGGCTCTATTAATCATTATTTGTTCTGCATTTTCTTCCTGGTATTTAACAATTGTCGCTTCAATAGCAGCAACATCTATTCCTTCAACCAAGTCAAATGCTGCAAGGGCAAAAAAGGGGAAAATAATATTAAAAATAAAGCAAAAATGTTCAACTCAAACACCCGTGATCATGGTAATAGAGGCTTACTCATGTCCTCTACTGCCTCCAAATAATCATTTTATTCTCTCAAATAAACAGAATCATAATCAGAGAATCAACATGTAAAAAAAATCACATAATCAATTGAGAAGTCTGAAAAAAGAACAAAATGCTGAAAAAAAGATCAGATGATACAATATATTGCAAACAAAAAAGGGGATAAATAGGGGGAAAGAATAACCCTTTTGGCGCAACCACCGTTGCGTCCAGTCCACGGTTAGAAGTGACCACCGCAACACCAAGCATCACAACCTCTCTGCAGGAAACGCCCTGCAAACAACCTATTCACACCATAGCCATAACATCTCTCTGTAAAAGGAAAATTTTAGAGAGTAAAATAACAGAAACAAACAGAGACACAGAGAAGAGAGAAGACACCAGCCTTACCCAGCCTTCGCACTACGACATCGCCTTTCTGCAGGTCGTTCCCACCATGCCAAATGTTGAAGACGATGAAGAGAACACGAAAAACTCGACCACAGATGCGATGAAGAGAAGAGGACAAAGACAGCCACAATCTTCTAAATTCTAAGGTCTATAGAATTTATAATATGATAACAGACCAGCTAATCAATATCTAGCAATCCTACATGAAGTATAGATCTTCTTATGACCTCTGTCCACTTCCTTCACACAATTGAGTTGCAAATTTGGTACGCAACCGCCATACATTTGTTGAATCAAGAAGAGACTACACTTCTGAGCACCTGTAAATTGGTCTTTGGTCAAATTTGAGTGAAAAAATGCAATTTGTAACACCTGTCAACCCACAATGTACATGATAACGAAATTGTACGTACATCTTCAACAATTGTCAAATACACATTTATCAAATAAATCAATCATAGAACTTCCTCTCACAAAAGAGGACACGTTAGCTAAACAAACATTTCAATCCGTTATTTGACTACCTATTTGACAATAGTTTTTTTAGCACAACAAATTAAACTATTGCAGTCTTTAGCAATCAATGACTTTTTTTTAGTATAGTAGACTATAACATTGTTGTCATTAATAAAAAAAGGGACCAACTCCATATTATAAACCCAATGTCAAATTAAAAGCGTTATACCAGAAACCCCTATCAGTTTAGACATACATATAAAGAATATATATATTGAATAAATATGTCATATAAATTTGTCACCAGATTCCGAATATCAGAATAAAAAAATGCATGAATTCAATTTGTAAAATATTATATTAGTCATTATGAATAGCTTAAATCCAACCTTTAGTTCACTAAATTCAGTTTGTAAGCAACATAATACTAACAAAACACCAAAAGACACAATTTTAACTTCACTAAAATCACATAAAACATGATTCAAGCAAATAAAGCATCGTCAAATAAATACACTTCAATAATTTAAGACAGGGCTCAATCAAAAAAGGTATAAATACAAAAAAAAAAACACAAAAAAGAACTAAAAGAAAATACAAAAAGCCAAGTTCTAATTATCAATTAGAATAAGAACAAACTTTTTATAAGCAAAAGATAAAGAAAAACCAATGGTCAGACAGAAATAAAAAAACCAAAGAGGCTGATAAAATGACTTTTAAACTTGCTCTAATACACTATAAACAAAAAAATTCATTAAAAATTTAACCAAAACAGTAAAAGCAAAAGTTTCACAATGTGGCTAAAGCTATTTAGATACACAACCAACATAAAAGGAACAAAAAACATGATAAATTTAATGCAAGGTACCCGAGCATATCATTCCCAAATATAGAAAGAGGCAAGATTAATACAATTAAATTAACTTAAATTATAGTATATTTCAAATAAAACTATATTATGGATCACAATAAACATACTAAATTATATCAGCAAAAAATCAGTTTTGACATTATCAAACTTATTTAATTAAATCTGAAATGTACAACAAAACAAAAACCAATCCTAATAAAGAGGAAATTATGAGAATTATATACTGTCCAAATATTTTTCCAATCAAATCAAATCCAATTAGCCATTCACAAATTGCACGTATAAGAATTTCATCTATTCTCTTTTTTTATTAAAACCAAATAAAAATTGCCTTTATTTGATTCTGTCATGGAATTTTTTAAAAAATTGCCTTTATTTGATACGTATATCAAAATCAAATAACCTTTTTGGTATTTTGTATTGTGATAAACGTTACAGATCTTGCTATATATAAGCAAAATTGGTTTGACAAAACAGAAGCAGTAGATTATTAGCATTTATTTGCAAGTTGATTGTGTAAAAGACTTTAAATATAAAAAGAGGCAAGAATAATACAATTAGATTTACTCAAATTATAATATATTTCAACTAAAAATTATATTATGGATCACAATAATCATACTAATTTATATCAAATTGAAAATCAGTTTTGACATTATCAAACTTTTAGAATTAAATCTGAAATGCACAACGAAGCAAAGACCAATCCTAATAAAGAGAAAATTATGAGAATAATATACTTTCTATATATTTTTCCAATCAAAACAAATGCAATTAAGACTCCACAAATTTTTCCAATCAAAACAAATCCAATTAGGCCTTCACAAATAGCCCGTATACGAATCTCATCCAATCTCTTTTATTTATATATAAAAAGCAACTCTTACTTTTATTAATTGACAACCAAAGAAAATGTAATGCAAGGTACCCGAACCCCAATTTTGTGATATGCACACATTCTAAATTACAGTGGCAACAATCTATTAATAAAAATTGAACAAATATTATGCAGAAATCAAGGAATATTTGTAAACAAAATATTCAGATGCAAAAACACAGGAAAATCAGAACAAAGAACTCAAATCTGAATAAAATCAAACAACTAAGAGTACACAGTACTTAGAAAACATAAAAAACTTCAAGTCAGAGACAAACCCTAAAGAATGGAAAAGTAAAGAGCAAAATATTCGAAATAAAAAATCATACTCAGATCAGAAAGGGAAGATGGAGTGGATTCAGATATGAAGAACGGTTCAGCAACGTCCTCTGATTGGGCATACTCACATGCAAAGAGGAAGACGAATAAGTTTTTGTTTTTACATATTAAACATTGAGTATGTTAATCGAAATATTATAAAAACCAATTTTTACCTTCAAATCGGAATTTTAGAGGGGTAACAAATATCCTAATCTGAAGCGCAGACTGAAAATAAGCAGACCGTGGAAACCTATCAATAGATTGAGAAACCAATAGATTAAAATACTCATCTAAGAAAATTGATTAGGATATGTGTGTGTATATATAAAGGAAATTTCACCACCTACCTTCACCACGGTCTTTGAAGATTCTTCAAATCATTCAGAGCTTTCAGATATTGCAAGCCCTAAACCGAACAGAAAGGGATCAGTTCCAATCACATGGTTGAAGAACATAAATTAAAACCAAAGAAACTTCTTCAAACCTACTGTCACCTTCAGAGAAGCCAGAAAAGCAAGGACAGAAAAGAAAAGAGACGCCGAGAAGGGGAGAGTTAACACCCGAAGAAGATGCTGAAGGAGATTCCTCGGGTACCTTTTGCAGGGGAATAAAAAGCGGGAACGGTTGCAATGGAAAGCTCAAAAAGCATGATAAAATGGAAAATTCGTGTAGAAAACCTTTTGGTTTGCCATGCACGAAGTGAGTAAGAGTGAAAGAGAGAGAAAAATAGATAATAAATGGGAAAGAAAAAGAAGATGAAAAGCTAAACTCAACTGGTACAATTTTCAGCTTCGTGAATAGTGAATATACAGTTTCCAATCCCACTTAATATTGGGAAGTGGCTAAATTAATGCACAACAATTCAAAATTTAAATTTCATAACTAAAAAAATATGGTTATATTAGAGGATAAAAAAGGGGACAAATATACCCTCATTTTAGGCGGGAAAATGAGTTATAAACTTCCTTCCTTTTATTATTATAAAGATATGAATATATAATAAGTTAGTTTCATCCTAAAAATTTAGTAATATATAAACCAACATCACCCGCAACATGTACTGTGCTAGTTCAAGATTAAGAGTGTGTTTGACTAGCTATTTCAGTTAGCTGAAAGTTGAAAATACTATTTGAAACAAAAAAAGTTGTGTTTGGGAAGGTAGCTTTTTTGGGTAGCTACATGCTTTTTTAGTAAAGCTATCTGAATTAAATTTTTCAAAAAAGTTCTTATTTTCAGTTACCAGCTGAATTTTTTTTACTAATTTATCCCTCACTAATAGCTCACTCTCTTTTCTCTGAGAGGGTTTTTCTCGTCTCTGACAACTTTCATTCTCTCCATTTAACTTCCTACTCCAATCGTCTCCTACACACAGGTTCTTGTTAATTTGCCTCACTTTGGTCTCATTTTGTAGTTTCTAGTTTATAGTTTTTGCTTTTATAGCTTTCATTTGTGTTTTTTCTGGTTTATTAGAAATTTATAATATAATTTTCTGCTATTGTTGGTGGATGTGATTCATGTAAATCTTAATTTTATGCTATTGTTGGTGGAAGAGAGATCTACTCGGATGAAAGTGATTCCCAACAACATTGCTGATTTTATTATGGAATGCTAGATGATATATTTATTTTTATATTGTTATGAATTACTACTTTTTTGGATTATTGTTTTAATGTTACACTTCTTATTTTAATTCTTGAATGGTGCACTTATTTTTATATTATTATGATTACTATACCTATTATTTTAATATTACACTTGTTACAATCACGATAAAACACTAACATATTATTTACATGAATCATAAATTACGAAACGAATGATAAAAGGAACAGTTAACCAACAAAATATTAAGATTTACATGAATCACATATCACATATTATTTACATTTTAATAAACACTAACATATTATTTACATGAATCATAAATTACTAAATAAATTAAAATATATAAATTTATAATTATTTGAAAATATGTAATAACAAGATATTATGATTTGATCTAATAATTAGTGATGGCTTATAAATAATTTTAAATAAACTAAAATATATAAATTTGTAATTATTCGAAAATATGTAATAACAAAATATTAAGATTTTATCCAATAATTAATGATGCCATATAAATAAACTAAAATATATAAATTTATAATTATTTGAAAATATGTAATAACAAAATATTAAGATTTCATCCAATAATTAGTGATGCCTTTATTTGTCATTTTACAACTTTCAGCTAGTTGATCAGCTAGTTTTACCAAACACTTTCAACTAGCTTTTCAGCTTTTAGTTAGCTTTTCAACTTTCAGCTATCTTTTCAACTTTCAGCTAGTTTTCAGCTTTCAGCTAGCTTTTCAGCTAATTTTACCAAACACACTCTAAATCGTGCCACACATGGCCGTATCTAGGAATTTCGGGCCCTCATGCAAAAATTAAGACAGGGGCCCATGTTAATATAGACTAATAATTTTTATGTTATCTTGCTGGCTTTTTGTGCTGCAAAATTATTTATTAAACTTTTATAATCAAATAATTCTAACATCTCACTCTCAATAGATAATATAGTTAACTCATTTAATCTATCTTGTAGCAAAGTTGATTTTAATATTGTTTAATCAATTTTAATTTTGAAAAATTTCTTTCAGTGGTCGCAACAGTTACAGGTAATGTTAATAATATTTTATAAGCAATGTATGTGTTTGGAAAAGAACCCAATCTTATTATATAGTTCAATATTTTTAATGGTTTGTTAATTTCATTTCTTAGAATTTTTTCAATAACTTTAATTCTGAAAACAAATCAAGACCATCAATATCAGAATGGTCCTCAAAACTCATAACTCAATCAATTACTTTATAAAAAGCAAAACAAATGATGCTAGCAACGTGTGTGAGTGTCCAGTTGATGTCACTTGGAGTTGGTCACTTAGTCTGGGGGTATACCAATTCACAAATTAGAATATGACTATATGAAAGCTGAAAAGTTAAATAATAATAGAGAATTGAGAATAGAGATAATAAGAAAGAGAGAGACCAGGGAGGAAATAGAGAGGTTGAAGATCCGTAAAAGACAAAAGTAGTAACTTTTTTTTAAATTTTTTTGTCAAAGAAAATTAAATTGCATTAATGTGGTAACCATACAAGTAGCCAATAGATCATAGGCTCAACAATACAGCCGATACAAGAAACTCACGGTTGAATGTTGAGTGACTTTTCATTTGTAAAAGCTAATAAATGAGTTGTGGACCTTTAAGTGTTTGTTTGGTTTACCTCAAAACCACGTTTCAAACGTGGATCTGGGTAAACGCTACTGAGAGTAACTTCTGCCCGGATCCACGTTTGAAACGTGGATACAGTGTAAACCAAACACACCATAAGTAGTTTAAATGATAAGAAAAAAAGAGATATAAAAAATGTAAGATATATGCCTTATAAAACATTGAGTCCTGTCTCAAACATTATTATTATTTTAAATTAATTTATAACAATAATACTACGAGGAGTGCTAGCAACACACTCTTTTGAACACTCTCTCAAACACACTTCATGTGATTGGTTAAAATTCACATGGATCCCACCAAATTCGTGGGTCCCACTCCTAAGTGGTGGTACCCATGTGAATTTTAGCCCATCACATGGAGTGTGTTAGAGAAAGTGTTCAAAAGAGTGTGTTCCTGGCATTTCTTATAATACTGCTATTTAAAAAAAATAAGTGACCTTATAAATTTGATGGCTGCCATATTGACCCCGGTGCCCTGGTGCCACGTCACTTTCCAAACGCAAAACCTTGTCAAAGTCAAATGCTTTAAACGACAGATTCGCGTGCAAAAACAAACCACATATTACGAAACCCGAACGACGTCGTCCACGTGTCTCCTCCAAAAACAGAAAAACAAAATCTTGTGAGGACAAAAACATAAAACGGAAAAAGAATCGAGGCGTAAATGCAACGATACCGTTTTGAGCCTTGTGGCCTCTGCTCTTGCATATAGTGCCACCCCCTCACTCCACAAACCCTAGCCCTCTTCACTCTCTCTCTCCATCTCTCTCTTCTCTCTCTCTGAAGATGGCTTCACGCAGACTCGTATCGTCTCTGATTCGATCTTCCCTGCGTCGATCTCCATCGAAACCCTCCATTTCCGCCTCAACATCGAGGCTCTCTTCCCAAGGCCGTGCTTCTCCCTACGGCTATCTCCTCAATCGCGTTACCGAGTATGCCACATCGGCCGCGGCTGCTGCACCTCCTCCTGCGACGCCTCCAGCGAAAAAGGAGGTCGGTGGCGGCGGGAAGATCACCGATGACTTCACTGGCAAGGGTGCGATCGGGCAAATTTGCCAGGTCATCGGTGCCGTTGTCGATGTCAGATTCGAAGAGGGTTTGCCCCCGATCTTGACCGCGCTTGAGGTTCTGGATCATTCTTCAAGGCTGGTGCTGGAGGTGGCGCAGCATTTGGGTGAGGGAGTTGTTCGAACCATTGCTATGGATGCCACCGAAGGAGTTGTTAGAGGGTGGCGCGTCCTCAACACCGGCTCCCCTATTACCGTAAATACTTAATCACTTACCACTTATTCATTTCCACTTGCATTTCATCGTTGGGGTTTCTGATAAATCTTGACTTGGTTTGCGTCTGTGTGGATTGGAATATCTGATTCTTATACCATTGCGGTTTGAATCTAAAAGTCCTTTTTCGTGGATCCGAGGTTATTTTTTCTAGTCCTTCTGGAATTAACCAAATGTGTTTAAAGATCTTTGCTTTTTCGAAAAAAAAAAATTTGATTTGATGTTTTATTTAGGGTTATGTAGTGAGCTGATTATGTGTGCGATTTTGCCACTATTTGATGGTTGAAAGAACCCGATTTTGATGTGCTGAAATTGGTCGTCTTTTTAATTGATTGTATTGTTATGTAATTCAATACTCTGAAACCAATTTTCAATTTCATAATAGTTTCTTGTGCATGTTTTGAAGCCAAGATTAGACTCATTTTATGGTTTTATTGTTTACAAAGATACCTTTTTGTTGGGGGTATAATTTAGTCTATGTTAATTGTTCTTGTGATCTGATTCAACTGCTTCAGTCTCCTCTTTCTTTTGGACTCACATTGTTCACCCATGGATTTGGGGCGCTTAATATGTTTTTTTGGGTCAATCACTGGCGTTTGTTTTCTGTTTTCTAATATATTTACGTGTGTGAATTCCATTTAGGTTCCTGTTGGTAGGGCTACCCTTGGTCGTATCATTAATGTTATTGGAGAGCCTATTGATGAGAAGGGCGACATCAGTAAGAATTCCATAAAGCGTTTTATATATGATCGGTAGATTAGAGCTTTTTGTTCTCATTTCCATGGAATGTATTTTGGCTGATGGTAATTTTTGTAAATTGCCTTAGAAACCGAGCATTTTTTGCCCATCCATAGAGAAGCTCCTGCCTTTGTTGAGCAAGAAACTGAACAGCAGATTCTTGTTACTGGTATCAAGGTATTTGTTTTATTGTTTCTTACTTTATTTTGATTACTTGTGAATGGATCCTATCTCAGTTCGTTCAATGTTAGTATGTGGGTATATGAATATCTTATGACTTGGTACCAATTTTGCATAAAATTTTCTGTACAGGTTGTTGACCTGCTTGCACCATACCAAAGGGGAGGAAAGATTGGGTTGTTTGGTGGTGCTGGTGTAGGAAAAACTGTGCTTATTATGGAACTTATTAACAATGTTGCAAAGGCTCATGGTATGTGCCTAATGCACTTAATTTATTCCTGGTTAGATGTTCTGTTACCTTTTTGTACTGTTTGGTGACTGTTTCCATCTATTAGGTGGTTTCTCTGTCTTTGCTGGTGTTGGAGAAAGAACCCGAGAGGGTAATGACTTGTACAGAGAAATGATTGAGAGTGGTGTCATTAAGCTGGGTGATAAGCAGGTGAACAGAATGCTGTTCATGATACACATTCAATATTATTCATAATATTTTCATTCTACAAATTTGTAAACTATGGTTTTTTCATGGAATCAGAGTGACAGCAAATGTGCTCTTGTGTACGGTCAAATGAACGAGCCCCCTGGTGCTCGTGCCCGTGTTGGTCTTACTGGGCTTACTGTGGCTGAACACTTCCGTGATGCTGAAGGACAAGATGTGCTTCTCTTTGTTGACAACATTTTCCGTTTTACCCAAGTATGGACAACTTATCTAAGGATAACTTTTCTTTTCTTGAGGATGTTGTTCATGTTATTACTGTTCATTTTACAATGTGATTTATCATGCAGGCTAACTCAGAGGTGTCTGCTTTGCTTGGTCGTATCCCATCTGCTGTCGGTTACCAACCAACCTTATCTACTGATCTTGGAGGTCTTCAAGAGCGTATTACAACAACCAAGAAGGGTTCAATTACCTCTGTCCAAGCTATCTATGTGCCTGCTGATGACTTGACAGATCCTGCTCCTGCTACCACCTTCGCTCACTTGGATGCTACTACAGTGTTATCACGACAGGTTTGATTATATTATTTAAAGTGGTTTTTACACATACTTTTTATTATCACCAACTAAATAGTGATTTTGATGATATTTGAATAGATCTCCGAGCTTGGTATCTATCCTGCTGTTGACCCATTAGATTCCACATCCCGTATGCTTTCCCCACTTATTTTGGGTGAGGACCACTACGAAACTGCTCGTGGTGTACAAAAAGTTCTTCAAAACTACAAGAATCTTCAAGATATCATTGCTATTTTGGGTATGGATGAGCTCAGTGAAGATGATAAATTGACTGTTGCCCGTGCCCGTAAAATTCAGCGATTCTTGAGCCAGCCTTTCCATGTGGCAGAAGTGTTCACTGGTGCCCCAGGCAAATATGTTGAATTGAAGGAGAACATTACCAGTTTCCAGGTATTTATTTACTTCTTCTGTCATTTAATCTCATTTTCCACCCTTAGTGGTCATAGGTTTTGGTTCTTGTAATCTCATTTGCTATTAGTTGTATGTAGTATTTTATTTCTCTCATTATTATCATCTTCTAGGAATCAATTATGATATATGCATGTAAATATTATGATGTATCAATTATGATATGTGAAATAACGTGTTTTTGTCAGTTTCCCATTTTTTCCTTTTCGTTTTTTGAAAATCAACTCTCTTTAAATGCTAATAAATGATAATTGTCAATTTTGAATTTTATTAAAATTCAAAATCTTAGAACATTTTATTTATTCAATTCCTTATTTTTTATATAAATCTTCATTCTCACTGTTATGTTTTTAATTTTTTTAATTATATCTTTTTATCAAATAATAATGTAAACTAGATTTCAATACTAAAATAGTCTACTATTACAATTTTAAATTGAATAACTGTCCAAAATTATTTTAATTTTAAAGATATTATTATAAATTTAATTTAATTGAATAAAAATATATCTATCAACCCATTACATGGGTTAAATATAGTTTTAATTGCATTTGTCAAATAAAAGCTTACATATTGCGAATTCATGCATTTACGTATCTTATCTGGACGGACACTTGTGCTGTGTTCCTATTCCTTGTTTTCAATAGTGGTGGCTTATTTTTTTCTTGCACAACCTCATTGGTGAAATTAAAATCCTCGCCCAATGAATAAAGGGTGCAAAAATCTTGGTTGCAATGGTTGTCATCAGTTTTGTTTATATGTTTTTAGAATGGTTGCATTTGTCTTGTCATACCTTGAGTCCATAAGCTGTTTACGCTGGTATTGTTTATGGACTAATTCATGGTTAATGATTCCTTTGTTATTCAGGGTGTGTTGGATGGCAAATACGATGATCTCCCAGAGCAGTCATTTTACATGGTTGGGGGTATTGAAGAGGTCATTGCAAAGGCAGAGAAGATTGCTAAGGAATCAGCTGCGTCTTAATCACACACAGCCCTGCTGTCATTTTTAATCCTTTTTCTATAATTGCTAAATTTAATAATTTAGGAACTCTTTATTTGGCAATGCCAAACGACAAAATTTTCCATTTTTAAAATTTGAAAACGTGTCTCCTTTTCGTTTTAATGTTGTTGCCGACTGTGAGAATTGAGATGATGATGAACCCAAGGTCTGTGGCCAACTGCCCCCTTTTTACCGTTGTGTTATTTTTAATAAGGGGAGGAGGCAAGAGGATGTACATTTTTACTCTGGTTGAAAACGTTGGATGCATCAACGTTAAAACTTGAATTGTTCCATGTGTAGCGTAATTCGAGTTCTTTTACTGATTTTTGGAGGTAAAAAAAATAATGATTGTCTTTTTATGCTTATATTTTTAATTTTGGTTCTACGTTTTTCAGGAGATTGTAATTTCATTTAAAACGAATCATTTATTTTCACATTTGCTAGTTTAAAGAAAATGTTGACATGATAAGTCAAGTTATAAATATTTTGGTCTTTGATTAGTCTTTAAAATGTAAAGTCTTGTAAATACTTGTGTTGTCCTTGAAAAATCACTGTCATGAAATAAGTTTTTAAAACTTTAAATACAATGTTATAACAAACTAATGGGGAGTCTGACAAGAAGGCAAAGAACAAGTTGAAGAAGAAAATAGCTATTTATGAAAATTTTCAATTAAGGGCGACTTGTAGACTATTACTTCTCATTATGTTTATTTATTTATTTTTTTTGTAATGTGGATAAGAGATTGACATAGTGTCATTGATGTTTATTGTTTTTGTTTTAAATGGTGATTAATGTTACTATCATGTGAAATAGTGTTTTATTCTAAGATGTGGAGCGTGGAGTTAGTAATGTCGGTATCTAATGTAATGCACTGATTTTCAATAAAATTAGATGTGTTAGAATGAAATTAAATCTACGTGAAAATTTGTAGTTGAGTGTAGTTATGCAAGTTTTCTACTATAATCTTTTTAATGTGCATTATTACAACTCAACACTGCATTACTGGAACTCATACCTATGCGTTACTGGAATTGTTGATCTATCAACAGTAACACACCTTCTGATCGCAATTCCCCCAAATTCAACACCACAAATCCTATAAAAATGACATTGTCCAAGTAAAGTTATATAACCATGGGTGAGATAGGAATAAAAGATACAGAATTATGAGACATAATAAATAATGAGATGAACAGAGTAAAAGAAATGTGTTATATAAAATAATGTGTGAATTTATTGTATGAGAAATATAACTCAAGATAGAAAGTGAATGTCTATACCATTATCCCAAGTTAAACAATGTGATGTGATAGCAGAATGAATTGACGAGTTACATATTCAGAATAGCTAGCCTAGAGCATATTTTTTAATATTTACTTTGAATACTATTTTTCATATTTTTTTTTGAAAAGGTAATCAAATATATTGATTTTACGAATTTGAATATTTTTTATTGAGTAAAATCTCATATGAAATTTGTTAAACAATTTAAATTTTAAACCCAAATCTTTGTTAATGAAATTAACATAAATGTTAATTAAAAATTAAAAAATATTAAAGAATGCATTAATAACTTTTTTTAAAACACCGTGGAGTGATTATTTATCCATAGAAAATAGCAAAAGAGTCCATATGATATAAGTGTATAACGCTTTCAGGCGAGGAAATTCCTCTGAAAGTCTCACGCATCGAAGGCACTCTCGGCTCTGGAACAAGACGGTTCACCGTTTCGGCTTCGATTTTCGATTTTGCAGGTATTGATGGCTCATGGTCATGGAACCTTTTCGTTGCCTTTTCAATTTTAAATTGATTGCCAATGCTTTGTGAATTGTGATTACCCTGCACATTGATGTTGAAGGATTCTCAATTGATAGATGTGGTGATGTCCTCCACAAGGAGAGGAAGGTTAGTTCCTTCTCCATTTTTTAGGTTTTGTCTTCCCTAATGGTTTTACTTACTTCAAACTAAAAGGATCTAAGGATCTTACCACGACTAATAATCAGTAATCATTCTTCATATAATTTTCACTGAAGTTGAATTCAAAAGAATTTGCTAAAAATGCTGGACCTATGAAACCTTTTTTTTTTCAATCTTAATGATGCATCTCATAGGAATAGCAACTTTATTCTCCTAGGTCTGCTTCACCAAATCACTCTGTATCTCCGGTTAGAGGCCGTCGATCAAGATCATTATCAAGGACTAGGAGGAGAAGTCGTTCCAGGTGTAGCTTCACAGAAACTCACTTCACTTCTAATTTGCTGAATAAGTTGCCGTATATATTATGCATGCACATGCATAAAAGCTAAGTTTATGTCATGATATCTTAACAAAGCCAGACATCTTTGTAGTGATGGTTAAGTTTGTTCCAGGAGTCAAGATTCTGTCGATGCAGCGAATCCTGGAAATAATTTGTATGTAACAGGCTTGTCCACGAGGATCAGTACCAGCGAACTTGAGAAGTATTTCAACAAAGAGGGAAAGGTACTGTTCCTGCTGTTTGTGTTCTTGAACTTATGGTAGTGAAGATCACATGCCCTTGTTTATCGTGATTTGATGTTGTCTCCCATTTTAAGTTTTCTAAATGCACGCATTTAAGCAAGTTAGCAACTATTTTTCTAAATGTTTGCATGCATGGTATTAAAGAAAATTTGATGTCTGAAATGTATGGCTTGGTCTTAAATGATGTTTCTGGACCAAGGAATGCCGAAATGTAATATTACTTATTTCAGTTAAATTACGAAAGTCTTAGCTAGACTTGTCCAGTCCACTCATTTGAAGCAGCAACAAAGCTAAATGTGGCCTATTTTATGCTCCCAATATGTATTCTGTGTCTGTGTAAGCAAACATATAATACAAGTTCTGTTGTGACTTGTGAGGTGTGACCTTGTCTTATCAAATTTTATGGCTTAATTTGTAATTTCTATTATTCTTATAAGGTGACTGGATTCTGCTTGTGAACTGTGTTTTACATATGGAACAGCTTATTGCTAGCTTGACCTCCATTACTGTGCTTGTATGTGGATGCTTTATGCATAATGGTGGCTTGAGCCCTTGACTATTGCATTGGACAGGTGGAGATTGTGGAGAATTTGATGAAAGAAAAGCTATGAACCATTGCTTTAATTATTATAGTTTAATAGTTTAATTTCTAGATCCATGAAGTTAAAAACACTTTCTGTGGCTCATTATGTGATATTTTTGGTTGCCCATTTTATTGATACTTGTTTAACATACCAGACCATGTGTTTAGAGAAAAACATGAGGGACTTGGGATATTTCTAGTGTTCTAAGAATTCCTTGTTAGGATTTGTATCTTGCAGCAAATTCTATGTTTATATATTGATTAAATAATTCATCATGGAAAAACCAACCTTCATTGTAAATAGGGATCAACTTTTGCTTTCAGGTTGTTGAGTGCAACGTGGTAACAGATCCTCATACCAAAGAATCTCGTGGATTTGGTTTTGTCACTATGGAAACTAAAGATGATGCTGAGCGCTGTATCAAGTATTTGAACCGTTCTGTTTTTGAAGGTCGACTGATAACTGTGGAAAAGGTAATATTTAGCACCAATTGCTCCAGACTGAGTCAAGTCAAATGATTATTTGCATAACTTTTTCCTATTACTCCTTTTTTTTCCTCTTTTCTAGTTTTTTCCCTCCACAAACTTCATCTTTCTGAGAAATGCTTCCTGATAAGTTTTGGCAGCAGGTCTGCTTTGTGTAGCTACATCGAATTCACAATCTAAGCTCTAAACAGTTGAACCTATCCCTTCACGACATGAGATCTGCGTCGACATCTAATCTCATCAATTCAAATTCGAGTATTTGGCTAGAACGGTGTTGCCTTTTATTCCTTTTCTTTGTTAGTAGCAGTAACAGATGTATTTGTATTTTTCTTTTTCCTTTGATATTTATAATAATCCTATGTTGCATTAAATGCCCGTGCTTCATGACTGTGTTTGTTGTTTTATCCTGCTATCAATTTAATGAAGAATGTATAAAAATCAAAGTAAGAATGTGCTTTAAATAAAAAGGTGTTAAAATCTTCAGCGTTTTGCTGGCAAATTACATTTGGTTAACTGTTAATACTGTGTACTCTCTATTTCTGTGATAACATCTTAATGTGAAGTTGATTTATTGTGCTGCAGCCTGCAAAATGCTTCAAACCATAATACATTATGTTGAAAAGTTTTATTGGATTGTTCCCAATGTCCTTACCTGTCATGATGTTTGCTTGCATCCTTTGTGATTTGCAGGCGAAGAGAAGTCGTGGCAGGACTCCAACTCCTGGCAGATACCGTGGTTCAAGAGATAGGCGAGGTAAATTGGAGATTCATCTTTCCTGGACTTTGTTTTACAATCTCACCATAATCTGTAGTCTTCAACACTTATCGTGATCTACAAGATCCCATTCTTGTTTTATTAAAAATTACAACAATGCATTTGTAGTTTAAACTTACAAGCAGTCCTACATTAGGATGAATAGCTTACACACTGTGTGCTATCGCTACTATTTTTTCCTTGTCTCCCCAGTAGGCAGGACCTGTACCGTTTGGACAGATTTTCCTTTCTACATTAGAGCAACTAATTTGAATCAAAACAGTGTTGACATCATGTTGTGAGTGATTGACTGACTGACTCTAGCTGCATCCATGGGATGGCCCTTTGTAACCAACATATGCAGGACGTGGATGGAGACGTTCTCGCAGTTACTCGCCTAAGCGTAGGCAGGACAGAGATTATTATTCAAGGGACAGGCGAGGAAGATCCCGTTCCCCATACAATAGGAGGAGGAGGGATCGGTCCTTGTCAGCTGGGGATAGTCGCCATCCAAGATAAAGCAATACTACCTGTATCCATGGGTTGGCCTGTTTGGACCAACATTTATATCCTTTTGTGTGTAAAATCATCTTGTATGGTTAGTAGCAATTAGGTACTAGACTTGCGACGAGCATTCTGCAATGAATTGGTCGATTTTCTTTGGCGTTATTGGGTTTTTTTTTATGGTGGAATGAATAGTTTATGGTTTGAAACTCTGAACATTTCTGGAAGCAACGCCTTACTAGTGTTGTTTAAAAGAATGTATGAATTTGTCAGTGTGAATTCGCTAATGTCATTGGAACCTGCTGGTTCGTATGAAGAATTTTTCTAGATTAAAGCTGTAGATAAGTTGCATTGGCCTGCACTTATTGGGCTCTTTATCTTCGCTGATCTGTTGCGTTTTTTTAATACAATCCTGATATTTTAAAATTTTATTTTTTATATCCATTTAATAATTTTTCCTCATTATATCACTTGTAAATATCGAGTATTCGAGTTGTTCAGGTGATCAGGTCAAAGTGGCTGAAAATTATATCCAAATTTTAATTCTTTTTTTTTGTTGTGAACTCTTTCGAATCCCCTCTCGCGTGGGGCCATTATCCATTTTGGTTCTGGAGTTGTCTTGATTTTTGTTTTCAACTAGAACAGTGCCCCCAATACTTCAATTTACATATTTTTCTACTGGCAACCTCGCTCTTTCCAGAGTATCATCATTGTTTAACTTGGTGGTTAAAATAGACTCCTTTTATTATATTATATATCATATTATTATTGACTAAAAATAAATTCGAGTGAGGGAGCACCTATGAAAATGCCCGTAAGCGATAAGATAATAGTAATAATATAATAATAGCTTATATCTTAAATCAAGAGGTAGATTGTGTACGTTGTTTATGGTCGTCTAGGGGAACCACCTTGAGGTGATGGATGGGGGTCCTTAACTGGCTGATCTCCCCACCGTCCTCGGGGTTGGTCGACATGCCCAGGGAATATTGGAATTGCACTGTCAACACATTAATTCATTTTTTGTTATCTATTCTCAATTTTCATAAAAGAAATTAATTACATGATGCCAATTAATGTTCTGTTTTACTACATATTTACCTGAACCTGACTACTGGAGTGGTTTGGAGGAAAAGGAGAACCAAACAGCAAACGCATACAAGCAACCAGCTGAACACCTTCATTCTATCCATAATTAATTTCCCACACGCCTGAGCTCTATATATAATATATCTGCTAGCTAGTCTTCTCTGATATATTTAATATTTCACTTAAGAACTTAATTTTATAGAGGGTGCTACAGTGTGTGCAGGCATGGCCGGCCCAACTAAAGTGGTAAAGTCCTGCGAAGCCCCAAAAAATATATTATTTATCATTAATATTTTTAAAAAATTAAGAAATAGTTAATAATTATTTAGTAAATAATATTAAATTAGTAAGAATAATTAAGTTTTTTTTTAAATTTCATGTTATTATAATTTTCTCTTTCCTCAAAAATAATTATTATTAATAATTGTTTTTATTTATTTTTAATATTAATTTATCTCTTTAAATTATCCTAATAAACATGCCTAAGGATAAAAAAAATTGATTTTTTATGAATAAAAAGAAAATTGCTTTAGGTTCAGAGAAATGTGGGTCGACAATGTAGGTAAAGATCAAAATCTGAAAATATAGAATTAGTATAATTGAGGATTTTCTTGTTTGAAAGTCCAAATTCTTATCTTGATGACCATGAAACTATATCATCTCTGCCCGTTAATTAAGTGTTTAGTTTGGTCTTAAAACTGACCAAGCTCAAGTTTAGATTGCCCAACACAAATATTTCTAATATTAGAAACGTCATATTTCAATGTTAAACCAAACACGTTTTAAATATTTGTTTTTCCCTGCTATTAACTCACCGCTTTTATGAGTTGTTTTGAGCAATTCTTACATTTATTAACAACTTAGTCGTACGAGAGCTTAATTAATATTGTCAGTGTTTTTTATACCTTAAAATACAAAAGCAAACAAAATTACACACAACCGGAACCAATCTAGAACAAAGATTTTACAATCAAAAATAAACTTGCGGATACTGACCAACCCCAACACTGATTTTAATGGAAAAATTTTGTTCTGACTGGGTTTAGAAAAGAAAAGAAAAAACCGATCCTATCATGGCTTTAACGGGGTTGAAGTAGCGGGTTTGGGGTACAAAAACTGTCTTTCGAACCCATTCTGATATAATAATTAAATAATAAAAGTAAATTTAAATATTTTTTTAAAACATAATATAGTTTAAGTTTCTTCATTTTTAGGATTCTCAATTTCTATATTTATATATTATTTGAATTATAATATATTAAATATATATGACTTATTTAAAAATGTGTATTTAAATTTTTTTTTAAAAAAAATAGAGAATGTGAGATTCCTACGGGTTTATCAACCCCAAACCCGACGAGGACCCTGTAGAGATCAAAAACAGGTCTAAACAAATTGGAGAGTGAATTGCTTTATTGAAGAATAAACAAGCCCTTAAATAGGCATAGAAAGATAAGGCTAACTTAGTTAGAGATAACTAAACATAAAGATAAGACTAACTTAGAGATAATTGAATGAAAATAGATAAACTCCTAAACAACCTTAAAACAGAATCCTAAAGATAAGATAACATAACAAACTCAACAAATCCTCCCTTAAACTAATTGCAATCATGCACTTTGTTTAATTCTGGAACTTCACACATTCCAAGTTGCACTCAAAGTTTCTGAAAGGAGTCCAACTTTAAAGGTTTTGTCATCACATCAGCTACTTGGTCTTGTGTTCCACAATGAACAGGCTCAATTTCATTATCTTTAGTAAGATAGCTACTTGGTCTTGTGTTCCATAATGAACAGGCTCAATTTCATTGTCTTTAGTAAGATCCCTAATGAAGTGAAGCCTCATATCTATGTGCTTACTCCTCCCATGAATAATTGGATTTTTGGACAGTTTTATAGTAGAGCAATTGTCACATTTTATCATTATGCTTCCTTCTTGCTTATAACCCATCTTCTTCGGAACTTTTCTCATCCATACTGCTTGACAGGCACACCATGTTGCTGCAATAAACTTGGCTTCAGTTGTGGATAGAGTAACAATTGGTTATTTTCGAGATGACCAAGCAACTAAGCCTCCACTCATTATAAACACATATCCCGAGGTGCTTTTATTGTCTTCCAAATCTCCAGCATAATCACTGTCAGTGTAGGCTAGCAATTCCTCAGTTCCGCCCCTTTTATACAGAGTTCCATAATTCTCAGTACCTTTCAAGTACCTAAGAATCCTCTTAGCCACTTTAGCATGCATTTCTGTTGGATGAGACATATACCTGCTAATTAAGCTTACCACAAACATCATATCTGGCCGAGTGGTTGTAATATACATCAAGCTGCCCACCATTTGTTTGAATTGAGTTTCATTTACCTTGATTCCTTCTTCATCTCTACATAATCTGCAACCAGCCACAATAGGATTGCATATTGGATTGCTTTCTTCCATGCCTAAACGCCTCAGAATCTCCAAAGCATATTTCTTTTGGCATATGTAAATTCCATCTGAACACTGCAGTACTTTAATTCTTAAGAAAAACCTCATCATTCTCACATCTGTCATGTCAAATTCTCCATGCATAGACCTCTTAAAGTCTTTCATCACAAGTTCATCATCTCCAGTGTATATGAGATCATCTACATAAACACTGATGATGAGAATTTTACCAAGTTTGCTCTATTTGAAGAAAAGTGTCTGCTCATTCTGATTTTTTCTGAAAACCTGTAATAACAAAATAAGACTCAATACGACTAAACCAAGCTCGTGGTGCTTGTTTTAGGCCGTATAAAGCCTTGTGTAGTTTATACACCACATGCTCACTTCCTTTCTTCTCACACCCCTTTGGTTGTTCAACATAAACATCCTCACTCAAGGTTCCATGAAGGAAGGCAGACTTTACATCTAGTTGAAAGATCTTCCATCCTCTTTGTGCAGCAAGAGCTATACTCATTCTAATTGTATCCATTCTAGCAACCGGAGCAAAAACCTCATTGTAGTCAATTCCATGCTCCTGTGAATATCCCTTAGCCACCAGTCGTGCTTTAAACTTATCAACCTTACCATGTTCATTCATTTTGGTTTTATAGATCCATTTGACTCCAATTTTTTTGCATTCTTTGGTAACTCAACCAACTCCCAGGTGTGATTCTTCTCTATTGCTTTGATTTCATCCTCCATGGCTTGTCTCCACTTAGCACTCTTTACTGCATCTTCAAAATAAATGGGATCAGAATTATCAATTTGAGCATGTTAATGACATCTTCACCATCCGATGATCTTTCTCCTGAAACATAATCATCCATCCAACTTGTAGGATGTCTCACTCTGCCTTCTCCACTTGTGTTATTCTGATTTGTGCTATTTGAAATGGCATCTTGATTAGTTTCACCTCTTTCTCCTTCTTTATTTGTGTGATATCAATATGTTCATTGTCATTTTTTGCAAATTCGCTCCTCCCATTCTAAGTCCTCTTGTACAGCTTATTTGTTGTTTGTGCTTCAACTCCACTGTTTATCTTCCTCATTTTGTGTGATAGTGTTGAAGCATGCTTCTTTCTTCTCTGGAGTTCCAGCAGACAATATGAACATCCTGTTAGAAGTCATATTGGTCTGTAGGATTAGTCCCTTATGTGGATGATAGATGTTGCATGTTCCTAATCTAATCATGATGATTAGTCCCTTCTCCTGTAGTTGACCTATACTCAAGAGATTGTTCTTGAGTTTAGGTACATAAAAAACATCTTGTATCACAAGAGTGACACCATTTATGCTTAATTTTACATTGCCTTTGCCAAGCACATTCATCTTTGTGTTGTTTCCTAGTTTCACTGAATGCCCGAAAACTTCATCCATCTTACTAAACTTTGATTTATCTCCACACATATGATTTGAGCATCCCGAATCCAAAAACCAAGCCTCCTCCTTCTCTACATGATTTTGAGGTAGATCAACATAGGACATGAGCAATATCTCTTCTTCTTCATCAAACTCTGCATAATTCACCTCATTGTCCCATAGTGGACATTCATTCTGGTAGTGGCCTAGCTTGTGGCATTTGTAGCATTTAACCGTGGCTCGATTGATGCTTTGCCTTCTTCTTCCTCTCCCTCTACCTCTGCCTCTTCCCCTTGTGTCAAATGAGTTTTCTAAATTCACTTTTAGTGTCTTCTCTTCTCTACTTGGCTTGATAAACTTCTGTTCATGAACCACTAAAGAGCTTTGTAGTTCATCAACAAAAAGTGTATCAATGTCCTTAGATTCTTCAATTGAGACAACAACATAGTTAAATTTTTCATTCAAAGTTCTAAGAACCTTTTCCACGATGGTGACTTCCTTCATGTCCTCTCCATTGCTCCTCATCTTATTGGCTATGGCCATGACTCGACTAAAGTACTCAGTTATGGTTTCACCAACTTTCATCTCTAGTACTTCAAATTCTCTCCTCAGTGCTTGTAGAGTTGAGTGCTTCACTCTTGCATTCCCTTCAAACTTTTTCTTCATCGAGTCCCATATCTGTTTAGCTGTGCATTTTTCCAGGATCTGTTCAAGAATTGTCCTCTCAATGGCTTGAAACAGGTAATTCTTAACTTTGAGATCTTTCATCATCAGATCCTCCAACTCCTTCTTCTGCACCTCAGTTGACTCTACTCCTATTGTTGGTTCGGCATAACCAGTCTCCACCAAACTCCAATATCCCTTCGATCTCAAGAGATTTTCCATAAGCAAACTCCAATGGTCATAGTGACCATCGAAGCGTGGTATGACGGGTGTCATGAAATTCTTATCCTCATTCATTTTGTCAATCACTCAAAGACTGCTGCTTTTTGTATATCGGGCCCCGGGATGGAGCTCCGATACCAATTGTAGAGATCAGAAACATGTCTAAACAAATTGGAGAGTGAATTGCTTTATTGAAGAATAAACAAGCCTTTAAATAGGCATAGAAAGATAAGGCTAACTTAGAGATAACTAAACAGAAAGATAAGGCTAACTTAGAGATAACTAAACAGAAAGATAAGACTAACTTAGAGATAACTATACTTAGAAATAACTGAATTAAAATAGTTAGACTCCTAAACAACCTTAAAACAGAATCCTAAAGATAAGATAACATAACAAACTCAACAGACCCGCCGCGAGAATGAAGTTGGATTTCATAGATTCATATATGTTTTTTTTTAAAACCCGAATTCGTTCTAACTTTTGTGGGAGTGGGGAGGGGAGAGCAAAACTCGCCCTCGACCCACCCCGTTGGGAACACAGATCAAAAGAAAAACGAATGGTTAAGGGGAAATTAAGGGGAGTGAGGAAAAAAAAACTTCATAAATCATAAATATTTCCAAACATAGGAGAAAAAACTTCCTACAACCCTCCAATTTTCCTTTATTTCCCAAACATATCCTTAAATTAAACCCTAAATCCCAAAACTTGTTATTTAGCTTGTTGTCATGTTATATAATCATCATATAATAATAATATACAATAATATTGTTCTATAAAAGAGATCAATATATATATAAAAAATATGAGATGTGATAAATAATATTATTTGAAAATTTAAAAAAAAAGTATATTATATTAATACTTTGTCTAATTATCTATTAATTTTCTTGTACTCCTTTTAGTTCGGTTACTAGCAATTTCCTTTTGGTGTGAGTTCGAAAATTTCAACAAATGAATTGAATAAAAGTGAATATAATAGATGTAGATAACTACTCAAACCCCTCTATGATGATCCCACAATTTCCCAAAACTCAAAAAAATAATGATGTCAAAGTGGAATTCACAAGGTGGAAAGACCTAACTAGTTATTTTATGTGCTAGTTACTCTCTCTGTTGCTATTTATAAGAACCTTTTAACTACTTCACACGGATTAAGAAAGTTAGTTAATTTAGTTGATTACAATAAATTTATTATGAATGTGTATCATATTTACTAAACTACCCTTGAATTTATTGAGACCCATTATCTTTCTCTTTCTATTTAACTACTCAATTGTGTCATACTCTCTCTACTAATTAATTACTCGTCTACCTCCACTAATAGGGTATTTTTGTCAAATAATAATTAATGCATGAGACAATCTGAAAAAATTCTTATAAAAGGACCAAAGCTCACCTTCAAAAAAGTTCTTAAAAATAGGGATGGGCATTAATATGGGTACTATAATGTTCAGCACGCCTCGTACTCGTACGTACACATACACATATATAATAATAAACATATTTATTGTTTCAGTTTTTCTAACTTGTACAATGTTGCATAAGATAATAAATCAAAAGTGGAAGAGTTTTATTGAAAATACAATTATCACAACATTCAATGCATTGATAATATGAAATGTTATATTTTTTAATAAAATCTTTCCACTTTTGATTTATTATTATGTGTAACATTGCACAAGTTAAAAAATAATTATTATTTTTATTAAAATATTTAATATATGTATTTTAAAACTCACATGTGTAATATATTACAAATTAAAAATATATTTTTAAAACTACTCATATGTGTAAATATATTTTTAATTTACTTATATTTAAGTTAGGATAGAGTAGTCTCTTATTCAATACTCAACTAATTCAAAGTTTGGTACAATCATTGAAGCTGCATATATAATCCTCTCAGAATAATGTCTATTTCTAATCGCTTGAATCTACTAAAAATAAATTTATTGACAAAAAATTGTATAACATGTTGCCAAAATGATCTGTCTCAAAAAATTGTTATTAAATTAAAAGAAATTTTTATACACCATGATCAAGAATAGAAAAGTATAACACGATCAAAACACATGCACATTTGGCTTTTTGACCACAACACGGCAGAAAAAAAATTTAATTACCATATTAATGTGTAAAAAAATTATTTACTAAGATAGGGTAGTTTTAGACACGGTGGTAAGAAGAAACGCGGGTTAGCGTCTCTTGAAGCGCTAACTCAATTAACGTCACTTATTATATATTTTAACAAGTGGCGCTAACTGAGTTAGCGTTTCAAGAGACGCTAACCCAGTTAGCACCTCTAGTATATTTTTTTTAAAAAAAATTATATTACCGGGGGTTTAATACCCCCGTTAAATGTTTTTGTTTTTTATTCTTTACATTACCAGGGTTTCAAACCCCCGTTAATAATTTTTTTCCTTGTCTTTTTCCTGTGAAACATTTTTTCCTTTACATTAGCGGGGGTTTTAAACATCCATTAAATGAATGGTATTTTTTTAAAATTATTACCGTTGCATAAGAAAAGGATAATAAAAAAGATAATAAAATTATTATGTTATTAAAAAAAGATAATAAAATGATAGGAAGAGTACTGTTTACCTTGATAATACCTGAAGTTCATAAAAAAAAATTTTTGTAATGAAATAAATTAATAAAAACAAATAATGATAGAAAATATTATAATATCATAGTAAAAAAAAAGAAAATGAAAGTGAGACAAAAAAAGAAAAAATAAAATGACAAGACTGACTCCCGTGATTCATAAAAAAACACAATAATAGAAACTAATAAATGAAAATATAATTTGATAAAAATAAAAAAAGTAAAAAGGATAATGAAAAAAGAAAATTATTGTGTAAGAATAAAAATATAATAAAATAAATTGAAGAATAAAAAGTTCATAATAAAAATGGCAAACAACTATAAACATAGAAAAGACGCATGCCGCATTTTTTATCATATAAAAGACGGATGGGTCTTTTCTTGTGCAACGGTAATATTTTTAAAAAATATCATTCATTTAATGGGGGTTCAAAACCCTCGCTAATGTAAAGGACAAAATCTATACCTTTCGCGAGAAAAAAAATTACCGGGGCTTTGAAGTTCCCGGCAATGGAAAGAATAAAAAACAAAAACAATTAACGGGGGTTTCAAACCCCCGGTAATGTAAATTTTTTTTAAAAAAAATATACTAGAGACTCGTGGGTTAGTGTCTCTTGACGCGCTAACTTATTTAGCGCCACTTGTTAAAATATATAACAAGTGGTGCTAACTGAGTTAGCGCTTCAAGATTTGTCACCGTGTCTTAAGCTACCCCATATTGGTAAATAATTTTTTTTACACATTAAGAGTGTGTTTGGCAAGGCCAATAAGTTAGCTACTAGCTTATTTGACTAGCTTATAAGCTAGTTTGACCATCTCAAAAGTGTTTGATGAGGTACATCAAAGTAGCTTATTTTAGGAGCTTCTAACTTATAAGCTACAAGCTACCTTAGCTAGCTTATAGCTTGTAGCTTATTTAATTTTCTTCCACCACTATTCCTTATATTTTAATAAAATTCCTTATTGTCCTTAATTTAATTTTACCTTTTATTAATTATCCATTATATTTCGACTGTTGATTGATTCTTCTCCCCTCTCACCTACTGATTCATCTCCCCTTTCACCTGTTGAGCGTCTTACGTTATTGTTTCAGTAAGGAACACAATATTAATGTACGTTGATTTTACCAAATATTATGCCCTGGGGGTTTTTATTTTCATTCAAAACTTTGTCCACAGTGCAGCAACATATATTGTATACGTACCAAATTTAGCAAGATGGACCATGAACTTGACTTTAAAAATGTATTGTTGGATAGTACTTGCTCATTGTTATTACATGTATTATGAAATAATATTAGTATAAAATATATTTATTAAGCTAAATAAAAAATATCATAATTATTTTTAATATAATTTATTATCAATTAAAATAAAATAAAAAGGATGAAATTTAATAGGTATAAAATATTTTAATTATACTATTAATCATGGTTGAAGGGTTTGAATCAATCTCTGTATTATACTATCTATTTTATCAATTTCACTATTTATTTTAATCTATAATTAAATATTTTATCATTAAAAAGTTTAATAAGAATTAATTATTTTTAAAAAAATTTAAAATTATAATTACATAATAATACATTTTTTGTCTAGAAAACACAAATAGAATTTATATAATAAAACTTATGTAGTTATAACCTTTTATGTCATTTTACATTTACCAACTAGCTTATCAGCTAATTTTGTCAAACACTTTTAATTCAATAAGCTAGCTTATCAGCTCGGAGCTTATAAGCTCGGAGCTTATCAGCTAGAAGTAGCTTATCAGCTATAAACTAACTTATCAGCTAGTTTTGCCAAACACACCCTAATATGGTAATTAAAATTTTTTTCTTTCCTGTTGTGGTAAAAAAGCCTGCACATTTCACCCTAGTATTTTTCTTATAATAAAGGGTTATAATAACAAGAAGAAAGTAGAGAAAAGTATTGCTCTCTTGACCTACTTTTGAACCAATCACCATTCAGGCATACTCCAGCTGACTGCCAAGAGAACATGACACGTGGAACCCTCATTAGCCTGATTTCAATAATACGCACCCAATTCCCAATGAAATAAGCATTTTTATCACAAGCCGCCCCTTTTATCGGCCCTTCCGACTCTGACCAAGACCTCACCAGTCACCACCCACACCTAAACTAAAATCAATAAAAAGAAAGACATGTCACTCTTACTTTCACCACCACACCCCCTTACCCTTCACACCCATGCGCACTTTAGTCCCTCTCCCTTTCCCATGTCCATCCTACGCCGCCTCAATCTAAACCTCCGCAACCATCACCGCCGCCGCCGCCTCGCCACCGTTTCCGCCGCCGTTCGCCAGGACACCGCCGCCTGGACTCAAGCCCCGCTCTCCGAGGTCGAGCCCGCCGCCGAATCCCTCTTCCACGTGACCATCGACGTGTCCGACGCGCCCGACCTGGTCGCTTCCCACACACGCGCCGGTCAATACTTGCAGCTCCGAGTCCCCGACGCGCCTAAGCCGTCGTTTCTGGCCATCGCATCGCCGCCGAAGCTTTCTTCGTCGAGTGGCGTGTTCGAGTTTCTGGTGAAGAGCGTGGCGGGGTCCACCGCCGAAGCGTTATGCGCGCTGAAGAGAGGGGATGTGGTTGAGCTCAGCCAGGTTATGGGAAACGGGTTCGATATCAGCCGGATCAGCCCGCCCGAGAAATTTGGAACCGTTCTCGTGTTTGCCACTGGATCCGGAATTAGGTCAGTTAAGCACTTTGCCCCATTTGCTTTAAACGTTAAAAGCGTTCGTTTTCTTTCTAAATTTAGGTTTTATTTCATATTTGATTTGATGTTTGATGTTATGGACTTCCAAAGCTGAATTCTATATTCTCTTACACATCAATGCAATGTGGAATTCACTTCTTTGTTTGTTTTAACTAAAATTTAGATAGGCATTTGTTGAGCTGTGAGGAATAGTGTAGATGCTTGAATAATGTCAGTGTGTCTTCATGGATGACGCAGCAAACAGGGATACAAGATGTTAATTTTGTTTGAGGATCTGGCGTCTGAAGTAAATCAATAGGCAGTGCATCCCGTGCACAATTGCCATGCAGCAGATTGCAATATTTTGGGGTTTTTTCCTTGTTAATCCATCTTTGGCTTTCTTATTTATTTTGAAGTTTTCCTTCTAGAAAAGCAGTTCCTTTGGAATTTTGGAGTCTCTTATGTGATTCATATGCACTATGATCCACAATATGATCAGTGCTAATTATATGTTGCAGATATATTAAGGCCTAACAAAGCATTGTCTCCTAGAGTATATGTGTTGCTCTGTTTTGGAGCTTTGCCCAGTAGCTAGTTACATTTGGAGTAGGCTTTTGGGCACGGATGTGTGATTAGTAGAAGAACATGGGTGTGCCCTCAATACCTGGAGTGTTTTCTTTTGATGAAGTTTAGGTATTCTGGTCAAGGTAAGTAGGGCTAAGTGTTCCTGCAGTGGTTGTGATAGGGCCAAGTTTCCTTGGTAGACTTATGGTGTGATTGGAGAGCTTTCATTCTTTGGCATCTTTGTTTTCTTTCTGCTTTTCTCGGTTCCTTTTTCTTAGGGTACTATCCTATTATCCTTTTCTCTGAATTCCTTCCTTCTAATGAAAGATAGAATTTCTGTTGCAACGACTCTCTGTGGCCCTTTCCTGTAAATCATTGTGCGAGGGGATGTATTTTGTTTTGTATTGCATCAATTAACATTAGTGCTATGTGCTATTAATCCTAGATTTTCCCTTTACTTTCTGATATTAGTGTTACTTATTTACTTTCTTCTGTGCAGTCCGATTCGGTCGCTTATTGAGTCAGGATTTGATGCTAGCAAGAGGTCTGATGTGAGATTATATTATGGGGCCAGAAATCTTCAGAGAATGGCTTATCAGGTTAGTTGTATTGTTTGTTGACTTGACAATAGGAAACCTTGTACTTTCAATTAGAGCTTGTTCTAACAACAATTTTCTTTTATATTACAGGATAGATTTAAAGACTGGGAATCTTCTGGTGTGAAGATTGTGCCTGTGTTGTCTCAACCAGATGATAGTTGGACTGGAGAAAGTGGCTATGTACAGGTAAAGTGTGTCAGCATGTAGGATTAGATTTTCACATGATTACTTTCACGATTTGAATGTTGTTTTTACACATGATTACCTTTGCAGGCTGCCTTTACAAGAGCAAAGGAAATATCTAACCCTTTGTCAACTGGTGCTGTACTTTGTGGGCAGAAACAGATGACTGAGGTGCGCTGCCGCTACTATTGAGATTTGCTTTAATTGTCTGTAAACATGATTATGGAAAACATTATTTTGGGTTTTTATTAAACTGACCATAAATAGAACCTTCTGGTCACTAGCTACTGTCTTTCCTATTTAACTTACAGGAAGAAACCTATAATAGAATGAGAGAAAGATGACAATAATGATTGTCAGGAAACCAACCCTCCAAGGAATAGCACTCTTGAATCAAAAGAAAATTAGCATATATGGGTTCTTAATTGTTTCCTCCTTAGGTAGACTTCAAATAGAGTCATTAGGACTAAAATCTTATACTATCATAACAACTAAAATATTGAAACAATTGGAACCAACAAAGAATGAATTACTCAAAAGTAATTGGAACCAACAACTAAAATCTTATACTATCATTACAAGGTAATCCTCGTAAGTCATGCATCATGTTCATTAGATTCTATTAGTTTTCTTTCTCCTTTTCCTGTCCTCCCTTTTTTATTTTTGCAAACTAGGTGAAAGAGTTGTGCACCAACCAGACTCTCACTCAAATAGGGATTTGGTTGGTGTATAAAGGAATCGATTCTTTAATGGAAGGGATTATTATTGCACATCATTATCATTATGTGTGAATTTGTTCGCTGGCTTGCGGAGAACGGGGGATAACTTTACAAGATTTGTTATTGATATTGCTAAAAATTTACAGTTTATTTTTTTCTACAACGCCCTAGTGAGGAATGTTAATACCACTTCTTGACACACTAATTCAAACACTGTTTTTATAGTTGTGAAGTTTCATGTGAGCTCAACTAAATGAACTGGGTTCAACTAGTGTTGAAAAGAGTGTGTCAAATAGGATTGTACTAGCATTTTTTATGTCGTAATTCCAGTGCCTGACCTTTCCATATCCATGTTATTGTTGCAGGAAGTTACATCTATTCTTGTTGCTGATGGAGTATCAGCTGAGAAGATATTGAAGAATTTCTGACCAAAATGGAATTTTGGCGTTGTTGTATCAATTTTGAATTATACTCGATAATTATTTGTTCCTTGCCATTGCTGAGGATCAAGCATCTCAACATGGAATGTAAAATAAGAAACAATTTTGGAATTTAGTCCAAATATTAGAAACCACTTTCTTATATATAGCTCCAGGCTTATTTTTGAGAGGTTGATATGCTGCACTAAAAAAAAGTCCTATTGTTGTAGGAATAGGAAAGTATGTAGTTCATTTTAGGGTGGATTCTTTCGAGAGTGCATCTATCATGAATCTCCAATTTTATTATAAAATGTTAAATTAATTTTTATAATATACATTATTATAATTTTAATGTTAAATTTATACTTTTTTGTCGTGCTATATTTATCCAGTATCACGCAGCAAGTATTAAGTTTGACTTACTTTAAAGACATCATCAAGACATCAAGTATAAAGTTTTAAAATCTAGTTACATTTGAATTTGTAACTCCATAAAAATATTTAGAACATGTTTGGTTTATGTTTCAATTTCTTGTTTTCATTTTTTATTTTCTATTTTTAGTTTTAATTATAAAATTATCACATTTTTATTTTACTTTATGTTTGCTTTTGTATAAAAAAATTCACTATTTTTTATACAAATCTTGAAAGTTGAAAACAAAATGATATTGCTATAATTAAAACTGAACACAAAAAATGAAAACAGAAGCTTAACAGAGCTTTGATTCTTGTATTTGTTTTTTTTTGTCATGTAACATAAAATTAACACATCAGCCTTTTGATGTCTTCTGTTTTCTGAGCAAATGTTTTCTATAAAAAAAAGTATATCTCAGCTAGATAACACCAAGATCTTCATCCAAAGAAAAATATAACACCAAGATCTTGATCTGTGCTAGATAACACCAAGATACCTGCCCTGCCCCGTTCTGCGATTCGATGACTTCTTGAAAGACAGTTTGTCTATTAGTATTTATATTAGATTTGATGAGATTTAAACTCTTTCCTTTTTATAAGGAGTGGAACCCCAAATCTAAACTATACTATACTATTCAATAGATAAATCCAGCGAATCATCCAAAATCTACCCACACCTACCTGCAGCTGCAGCCTGCAGGTATCTCAGGCGAACGCAACCATGTTGGAAAACAAGGTCCGTCCCATGGGCTATGCAATCTGCAACTCTGAGCTTCTCTTGTGTGTAATCCGTACCTCGCCGGCACACCTTCAAAGTTCATTAATGACCCCAACAATTATCATTTCTGTGATGAGTATCTACACATATTTTGGAAACGGGAGACACTACTGTTGATGAATCAACACTCAGCAAGTACTCATTTGTTACAATTTGATAGATTTATAAAATCACTGGTAAAAATGAATGATGCTGAACAAATGTAATTGAATTTTAATTCCACTAAAACTAATTCTCATTGTTCCTATTGTACAGTAGCAAAACCAAGCAAACAAGAAAACAACCCAACACGAACCCTCAAGTAAATTTATAACCTTCAAATGCAATTATCCAACAATAATCCAAATTTCCATAATAATAGTTAACAGTATTACATGAGACATTAATAATGAAATTGTTCCACTAACTTCAAATTGAATAACGGATAGTCACTGTCAATTCCAGTAAACAATGACAAACTCAAAATAGAGCATATTCTCAAAAATCAAACAATTTGACCATCAATAGTTCCGCTTTCATGAAAACCATCATCCTTTTTCTCAGATGCAGCTGTGTCTACTTCCTGCTCATGCTTTCCATTCATTTTTGGTGAATGCAGGAGTGAGTGATTTCTATCGTCATCCAAGTGTTGTCGATGTTTGTTGCAATGATGTTGGTGGTGTCGATGATGGTGATGATGGCCAGACTTTTTATGCATTGATCTTTTGCTTTCTTCTTGGGAATTTTCATCTGAGGACTTCCCTAATGATCTGCTTCTTCGACCATGACTGTGATAATCAGAATCAGATGACCTGGACTCTATATTATGTGATCGCCTATGATGTTTACGGTGCCTTCTGTGGCTTTTCTTGCGGTGAACACCATCACTTTCATCACTTGACAAGTCAGATTCACTAGATTCAGATTGCCGGTGGCGTTTGTGATGCTTTCCATGACTTCTCTTCCGAACTGGACTATCCCCTTCATCACTAGAGAAGTCTGATTCACTATGTCTTGATGGACGTTGCCGTTTGTGTTGCCTTTTCCTCTTGCTTACTTCATCCGCACAAGAATCAGAATCACTAGAATCTGATCTTGAACCTTGACCTCTTAGCTTCTTCCTTTGCTTCTTCTTTCTCCTCCTCTCCTCCTCAGAGCTACTCTCAGATTCATCACTACTAAAATCACTAGAATCTGAAGACCATTTCTTTGTCTTCCGCTTGGAACTTTTTTCTTTCCTTTTCTCATGGTCACCAGACTCAAAGTGAGAACGCTTCTTGTGCTTCCTATGAGATCTTTTACTTGTCCTTTTACTCTCATCATCAGTGTCATGATCACTTTCATTATCAGAGCCTGATCTCTTTTTATGCTTTGCAGCCTTCAGCTTCCTCTCTTTAGCTTCAGCATCAGCCTTTGCCTTGGAAGCAGCTTCCAGCTTCTGCTCCCACTTCAAAGGAGCTTCCTTTCTCTCCATAATTTTTTTCTTCTTCTCCTCAACCAGCTGGATGAACCGCTTGGTGTCCATTTATATTCAATAACCAACTCAAAAACTGCATTATGGTAAAATGATGACCGGAAGTGCATCTCACAGAAGAGAAAAAACAAAGTTAGTTCTACAATCAAACCAAGTCATTATATGAACATTTCAAAGGACTGGGCACACAAACAAAACTACAATATTTTGCACTTCTTCCCTGTTATCTATGCAAATATATTTCACACTTGTTCTTTGCAATAAAGAAATAGAACTTCTTGCTACCAATGGGGAAATAATAATAGCAAGTAGGTCATTGAAAAACAACATATAGTGTAAATACCTTTCCCTCTCTTAATCTGAATAATTAATATGGCCCTTCAACCAACTACACAGTCATGTGAGTAGTATCAAACAGAGTGGGGACAGAAGAATTCAGGATTCATTACTATAAAAAATGGCTATAACAAATTCTTAATACATCCATTACTCATCTACTACAGTGAAGATGGTGATGACAGTTGAGATTAAGAAGACTTGAGGAAAAAGGAGATGTGAGGCTTTGAATAATTGATAAAGGCTATGAATTATGTGGCAAATCACTAACACTTGTAATATCATAATACTAATGCAAGTTATTTACTAGTGTAGTAAAACTAGTACAAGCGGTCCAAAAGCACTACTAGCAGAATTAGACTTCTAAAGCAGTAAAGACCTAATATTCTAACATTGAGAACTTCCTCTTCCAGATACAAGGAAGGATTTGACTCCACTGTAATTAAGTAGTCACTTTACTTTAGAGGGTAAAGTAAGCTATTAATGCTGAGATTTGAACAACTTCATAATTTACTATACATGTGGATATTTATAATCACAGACACAGCCGTTGATTTTTGTATTTAACGACTGTAATTGCTTATTTTACCTTCTAGAAACTCCCTCGATCTAATGGAGGCAAATCCTACAAGGAATATATTATGAACCACAGCCCTCTCTTTGTTAAATAAGCATAATTTCCTATCAACATTTTATATACTCCATGACTAGCAGTAGCATCAATAGGAAAAGTAAAATAGAACTGACTCCCTTCTTTAAAAGAAGATCGCACCATCTTCAAGTGCTAAAACAGGATAATTGAAGATGAACTGTCCTAAATTATGTTTCGTTGTCCTGTAATGACTTACAAGTGCCCTAATATATGGACTACGGAGGGTTTATAGGTGTTGTAAAAATGTCAAATTCAATGGCGTTAACAGAATCAAGGAGTAAATATCCGCTGCAGTTTAGTGAAAAACATTGATTCAGAGAGTAAAGTAGATCATGAAAGCGTTTCTGCCCAAACCCCATACCAAATAAAGGAATCGATAATTCAAAGATATTAGGTTTTCAAGAACAGCCTCGCCTTCCTTTCTTACCTTATATGTGAGGAGGCAAAGCCCGTTAGCAGCAATCTACCCCAAATCAAGCAATAATCAACAGTAACGGAATGAATCTGCATCAAATCAAACGATGGATGGTTGTAACACAACACCCGAAAATTGATAACTTCAGGAATCAATAAACAATAAATATGTCATAACCGGCGAAACGTAGACATGAAATAACAAATAAGTGACAGAAAATAAAAGTAACATGAATCGACAAAAGACAATTGAAATCGAAGAGGAAGGGGAACAGTTACCTGAAGGAAGAAGCAGAGGAAGAGAAGACAAGTGACAAGATTAGGGTTAGGGTTAGCGTTTAAGGGGTAGGGGTTGCTGCGTTGCTCCTTCCTTCCAGAAACGTCTTTATGAGAAGAGAAGAGAATCGGGTACAACAGCACATATTAATATCGTACGCGCTTTCTCTCATCTTGAACCGAACCGGAAGTTTCCTATGCGCATAAACCCGGATGGTCGGTGACCACGTGGACGCGGTCCACGCTACAATATCATTCTTTATATTTATTTATGGAAAATATTAACGAGTGTCTTAAAGGCACTTGTTAAGGATCCAAAAATAGAAATGTTTTATTAAAGCATGTAATATTTAATGTTATAAATACAATCAATGCTGTGATTTTCAATAAAAACATTTCATATAGGGATCTTTAACGAGGGAATGAGGTTCTCTCCAGTACTTGCATTTGCAAGTATGAGAGAGAAAGACACATATAGTGGGTCCCACAAAATATATGTGTCTTTCTCTCTCATACTTGCAAATGCAAGTACTGGAGAGGAGATGCACTCCTTTAACGAGTGCCCGTTAGCAGGACCCTTTATTTATTTTGCGTTATATTAATTGAAATGAAATTTTAAATAATTCAAATCCTACACAAGAGATATCATCCAATAAGAAAATATTTTAAAAAATCCCAACACCGGTGACATGTTTTCAAAAATTTAAAGCAAGGACCCACTAGGATCGGCCTAATGGTAGGTGTTGGGGTAGTTTAGCATAAGGTCTTAGAGTTTAGGGTTTAGGATTTAGGGTTTAGGGTAGTTTAGCATAAGGTCTTAGGTTCAAACTTTATTGCATTCCATATAAATAAAAAAAGTTAAAGCAAGGTCACAACTAAGTTTCATTAGTTGTTGGGTCATGTACCATCACTAGCGTAGGAACCACTTATATTTGTAAGATTTATTGATATACTATTGAGTGGTTGTGATTAATGGCCTATTATATGCTAGGCCAAAAAAGTTACAAATTGCACATTAGTCTCTAGTATTAATGTATTACCGGATCACCTTGAGTGAAATTGAGGACGTGATATGAATATCAAGTGGAGGCAGGGTTCGCGGTGAGGGCATGTCCATAAGTATGGCGAGAACGAGTGACGACCATGGCTAATTGCTCGGAATAAAGATAGTGGGGTTTGGAGTAGGTATACAAATGTTGGGACTAAAAGGGATGTGACATGGTGGCTAGTTGGAGAAGCTTAAGTGAATGGAAGGAATGATGGTTTGAGCTCTGCCATGGTCGATGGGTTATGGGTAGCGAAGGAGGAGAATGAGACATAGTAATTTCATGTTGAGGATGATTTAAGGTATAGAAGGTGAGAGAATGGTTTTGTGTGTTTATTTTGGTTCGATGATTATGTGTTTGTGAGGGTTGCAGATGATGAAAGTGACAGAGGCATCATGATTGTGGCGTGGCCATAATGCAATGTTTATGGTTGCCAATGAGGTTGGAGAAATGTTGTTTGTGTTGGCTTTGGAAATGGGCAAAGATGATGAGAGTGATAAACATTACATTGTGCAAATAATGAATGCGAAACATAAAGAGATGTGAAATTTTACAAAATAACGATTTAAGAAGTTCGTAGAAAAAGAAACAAAAGAAAAAAATTGTGGAGAAATGTATGTTGTGTCATGATTATGTGAATCAAAGGAGTGTGTAGTTGAGGAAAATGAAGTATTTTTTTATCTCCTTTTTTATAAAAGGACAGCCAAATATGTGAACCATAATAAGTGCATAGTTCCTCTTTATCATGATGTCTGAAATCTTTGGAATATATTTTGAAGAACTTGATTGCTTCACCCTTACTATTTATAGCAACATATTGATGGATCTTTTTAATTAAGTTTATGTCGTACCAAACAACAACATAGATAAAAAAACAAGTGATTTGAGGTTTGCAAATACTGTGCTAGTAAGGATAGGGAGTTTCATGCAATTGGAGTTGTAGCAAGCTAATCGAATCTCGAGAGAACTCGAGGAAACATGTTACTGTTGCAAGCCTTCCTTATAAATTCGTTAGCTATATGGACGGACATGCCAATTTTATTTCCAAGTCATTAGGCCAACTTACTTGCTGTAACAGGTAATTTATTACGTGTATTGATACATGGTCTATGTGTCACTTGCACTGTAGAAACCACCTTAAAGCAATTGCACACTCTAAATTCAGACTAAGAACATTGATCAATTATTTACCAATAGATATACACGTTTAGTGAAAATAAACATCTCAAATAGAAAATTCACAATTTTCCAAAAAAGTAGAAAATACACAAGAATCGGGGGAAAACAACTGTGGAATGTCATGTATTTAATGGGCATTATTTTTATTCACTTTTGTGCATATTCTTCATACAATTTAACACCTTTTTTCCTGATTTTCTTTTGTAATTTTTAATTATTCACTCCATTTTTTCTCTCGTCAAATTATACTTAGTACATCATTACATAATTATCAAGTCACGGTTCAAATTATAAATCGCTAGACTAATTTTTTAATCATAAATTGTATCGAATTGTAAGATTGAGAAAACATAATAAAAAATGTAAAATATATCACATAAATAACTTCTTAAATATATAGTGCTCAATATAGACATAAAAAATAAAATTTCTCGATCATATGGTTATAAATGTCTCATGATTAAATATAATATAGGGCAACAAATAATAAAAACTAATAAAACTACGTGAAGCAGTGAATGCTATCCTAAAAGGCAGTAGTGAGTGTGAGTGTGTGTGCTATGATCGACTGAAGTCAAAACGATCGATAGACTAAATTGTAGATAATATATGAACAACAAGATTTGGATTAATCGTACGATTTCATCGATTCAACCTGCGATTCAAAACATTATCCGATTCAATATCTGATGTGTATCATTTTATTAATGACTCGTATTGGATCTTGCGATTCAAATTGAATTGAATCATATGTTTTCCATAACTATGCACCATTATTATTTGTCTCACCTTGCACAAGTGAGATGACTTGGCTTTATTAAAAGTCTTATTAATAAAAATAATTCATCTTAATTTTTTATGGGGTTGGTGCAATATCTTGTCTCAATAGTATACAATAAAAAATCAAATTAAAAATATGTAAATGAAATGAGTTGTCAAAAATTTTAAAAATGATAGTAATTTGGTTTGGGTTTGGACACTTAAAAATGGGAAGTATATGGTATATTTGATTAGAGAAAATGTTTTTTTATTTTTATTTTTCATCTCTTATGTGTCTTTTGGATGATATAAGAAATTATAAAAAAAATGAGAAAAAATAATAGAGAGAAGGTCAATGTGATATTATTTTCACAATTTAGCGAATAAAACTTTTGGTGGAACCTACTAACAATTTTTTTTCTTTCCCTTATTTGATTTTTTTATCTATAATCAAACATAGAACACACTCTACCAAAAAAAAAAACCGATAGACAACACAATTTTTTCTCCAAAATCATTCTCATTTTTGTCTCTTTAAACGGAAACAACTACAATGCAATAATAATTACAAAATTATTACTTTATTTTATAATTTTAAAGTTTCAAAAGAAAATGATAAAAATTATTAAAAGTTATTTCCACTATTTTTTATATACATACTTAAATGTGAAAATAAAGTAACAATTTTAAAATAATCAATAGAGACAGAAATTAAAAACACTAAGGGTCTGTTTGGTTTGCATTTTCGTTTCCTGCTTCCATTTTCTGTTTCCTGTTTTCTGAACTTTTACAAAGGAAAAACTGGAAATGCTGGAAACAAAAATTTGCTGTTTCCAGCATTTTCAGTTTTTCCTTTGTAAAATTTCAGAAAACAGGAAACAAAGTAAAAACAGGAAATGAGAACATGAAATGTTTTCGTAAACCAAACATGCCCTAATTGTTTTCTCACCCCAAAAGAATTATTAAAAAGACTTACCTAACAAATTAAATCATCCCTACCGATACCTAGGGATGTAAGCGGGTCCGATCAAACCCGCGAACCCGATTGACCTAACACAATCCGAAGGATATTTAACGATTCGTTTCGAGTTTCGGTTTGGTTTGGTCATTTTTTTCAAACACAATCTGGTTCGGTTCGGGTCTCGGGTTTGCCTATCTTGAACCCAATAAACCCGAACCAAACCAAACCAAGAAAAGAAACCTTAACCTTATTTCATTTTCCTTCCCATAGAGAACAAAAATAGGCGCAACGACAACACAAGTAGTGATGGTTCCCCAAACCCTATTTCATCTGCTTTTCTCATTTTATGTTTCCCTATTTCTTTTCTTTTTTTCATGTTATATTTTAATTTCATGTCATCTTTTACATTTTTTTAAAAAAAGAAAAAATGTCCATGACCCGATGACCAACCCAACCCGAACATATTCATGTTGGTTCGGGTCGGGTTACTTACCCAAAGAATACAAAACTCGAACTAACCCAACCCACCCCACCATCATTCTATCGGTTCGGACTTATGTTACACCAAATCTACCCTACACAACCCGATTACACCCCTCCCGATACCGCGATACCCTGTATCCAACTCGTTAATACTAATGCAATAAATAGACGGATTCAATGAGTTAAGTCCAGTTTTGCAAATGGATTTTAACAAGCCTATTATCTGTGTGTTTGGTTTTTTTTTTTGGTACAAGCGAAAAAACAAAACAGAAAAAAAGGAAAAAATAAAAGCAATCACTCTCTAATGAATTGTTCCCCTTGCTGATGCATCAGTAAGGAGGATGCATCAGATGCATTTTCAGTATGACTCTGCCTTGCACTTTTTTTGTCAAATTTAAATTTAAATTTCTAAATACAATTATTTTAATGTTAAAAATACAAATTTATTATATTTTAAAATTAAATTAAGGATTTAATTCATATACACTGACAGTGTAAAGAAATTTTACACACACATTCAATGATGTGTTGCCACATCATTTAATGAATGTGACACCTCATGTTATTAAATTTAATAAATGATGTGGCAGCGTATGATTAGATGTTTGTGTAAAATTTCTTTACATTGTGTATATTAAACTCTTAAATTAAATATGCTCCAAAGTACAAACGTGTGTAAATAGAAAACAAAACATTGTAAAAGGAATTAATTTTCGTACATAAAAAGAATTATGCGACCAAGTTAGGAAGTTACTTATCGAGTAAGTAATGCACTTGTTCTGTTACTTAGAGCGAACCAAATGCACCGCTTGAATGTTTAACAATTCAAAAACCCTCTTACGGGGCATTGTTTTTCATTGGTCATGGACTAATGGGGACACACATCCAACCCCTTCTTTAGAAAACAAAAACAAAAGGCCGCGTTTGGCATCAACAGATACAGGTAAGGCGAGTAGAGCAGAGCAAATAGAAAAACACTACACACAGTTTGGTCATCGTCCTTTCTTGAATCATCTGCGGTCATGGCCTCGTCGCCGTCGCCCTCCGCCGCGGCCAGCACCAACATCATGCTCGCCATCTTCGAGAAGAAGACAAACTCCGTCGATCTCTATCGCCCTCTCCGCAACTACGTTGCCTTCCACTACTCCGAACGCGAGGCCCAAAACGTCGAAGATGATCTCCAAACCCTAAAGCAACTCCGCACCGACGTGGAGCGCAACTCCGATCCATCCCTCCCGGCCCGCCGCGACCTCTTCCAAACTTACTTCAAAGCCCTCTGCCAAGTCGAGACCCGATTCCCAATCTCACCCGACCCGGACCACGTCAACACCCTCACCTTCGTCTGGTTCGACGCCTTCAAGCCCAAACAGAAGGCTTCTCAGCAAAACATCCACCTCGAGAAGGCCTCAGTCCTCTTCAATTTGGGCGCTGTTTACAGCCAGATTGGCTTGTCCTACGACCGCAACACCGTTGACGGCCGCCGTCAGGCTTCGCACGCATTCATCGCCGCCGCTGGCTCCTTCGCTTTCCTCAGGGACAATGCCTCCATGAAGGCCTCCATTGGTAATTCCACCACCCTCGATTTGTCCGTCGAGTGCGCCGGAATGTTGGAGAAGCTCATGCTCGCTCAGGCTCAGGAATGCGTCTTTGAGAACACCATCGCTAAAGGGAGCACCCCCGGTGTTTGTGCCAAGATCTCTAGGCAGGTCCGCGAGTTTTACCCTCTAATACGAATTTGTTTTTTCATTAATTTTTATTATGAATCGTGAATGTTGCAAATTATTTCATGCAAATGCTGCTAATTAAAATTTCAAGTATGAGTCGTGGTTATATGGCATATTGTCTAATGCGAATGCTGCTAATTGTTTGACAACTTTGATCATTGATCTGTTGTTCATGACTTCATGCTGTGTTGTGCATTTTGTTTTTTGTTTTTGTGCTTAGAACTAACTTGCACTTGAGATTCTGTAGGTTGGGGTGTATTATGAGGAAGCTTTAGCCGCACTGAATGTCTCGCCTTTAAGCCAGCATTTTGATAAGTCATGGATAGTTCACGTGCAGTTAAAGGCAGCTCTGTTCTATGCAGAAGCTTGTTATAGGTATGGATTAGAGCTACATGAAAAAGAAGAAATAGCGGAGGAGATTGCACGGTTGAGGAGTGCTGTTAGTGTGCTAACCGAGGCTAAGAAAAACTCAAAGGGTGCTGCAGCACAAATTCTAGATGCGATTAGCAAGTTAGAGGCCAATATTAACCGAAACCTGGAAAGGGCTGTCAAGGAGAATGATAGAGTTTACCTCATGAGAGTTCCTTCTCCCAGTTCCTTACCACCTCTTCCGGCATTTTCTATGGTGAAGCCAATGGCGATGTATGAGGTGCTAGATGCAAGCAAAGAGAAGATGTTTGCAAGTCTTGTTCCTGACAGCAGTGCAAAGGCCCTCTCCAGGTACACTGAAATGGTAGATGACATTATAAGAACACAGGCTGAAAAGTTACAGCAAGCTAGCGAGCTAACCCGAGTTAGGCTTAAGGAAATGGAGCTGCCAGATTCTATTCTTGCTTTGGAAGGAAATTTTACACTGCCAACAAATCTCAAAGAAGATGTGGAGGCTGTGCAGATCAGTGGGGGCCCTGCTGGTTTGGAAGGAGAGTTGCAGCAACTTAGGGACCTAAGGAGGGTGAATCAAGAATTGCTGGTCCAGACTGAGGAGTTGTTGCAGAAGGAAGCAAGAGAAGATGCTCAATTTAGGAGCCAATTTGGCACAAGATGGACTAGGCCTCAATCAAGCACTTTGACAAAGAACTTGCAGGATAGGCTAAATAGGTTTGCAGGCAACTTGAAGCAGGCTGCTGAAAGTGATGCTAGGATTGAGCGTTCAGTTAGAGAACATTCAGCGCTCATGTCAATCCTTGATGCCCATCCGGTATATCGTTATTCTATTTGCTATGACTTATGAGTTATGACATAATTGGTTCTCGGTGTGGTCAGAATACACTGCTAAGCCATTGAATCTCCTTTGTCTTTCATCAGATTGAATCTGCACTTCCAAGCTTGGCTAGGCCAATTATGTCTTTTGATCAAAATGAAGATGCTGTTGTGGGGTCTCTCAAGCAAAGCTTGGTATGCTGTTGTTTTTGGTCTTATTATTGTTATATCTTGATTTTCATGGAATAAAATCGATAAGAGTAAATTACACTCCTCCATTGAGAGAAGCTTAAATTACACAGTCATCCTCTCTTATTTAAAAACCTATGGTCCCCTCCTTCTAAAAGATAAATATAAATTACATTTTAGTTCATTTTAACATAAATAAACCATTTAATGACAGTGAATGACTTATGAATGAACCTCCTAGTGAAATTTTTCCTTCCTCTACAACTTTCATGATGTCATTGACAACTAATTTTCAACTCTTTATTATTGAATATCCATTTTAATAATAGGTAATATGACAACCAATTATGTCTTGAATATCCATTTTAATAGCTTTGAAACTTCTCCCAAAATATTTATTTTATGTTCTAATGTCTCATGGTTGATAATAGGGGTTCAAAATCATATGTTAATTATGTTGAAATTTACAATTAGAGAAAAAAAAGCTCAAAGATGCATGTTTACATTAAAATGGACTAAAGCATATTTACCCATTTCTTAATCCATAATGTTTTTACCTGTTGTTTATTGTTATAAGATGTATGTATTAATTGCTCTAGATATAGATCTGGTGAAGGGTAATTCTATTTTGGTATATTTTGAAATATAATGTTTCAAAACTAGTTGTGGTGAAGATCTGATTAAGTTGTCTAATGTGTTTTAGTGGTTAGCAATCATCATAGTTTTGGCACAAGCATTTGAAGATGTGAAATTGAAGCAGTTGCAATGAGCCTAACTTTCCCCTTTCCTTGCTATATGTTGTGATTAACTGATTAGAAAATTTACCAATCAATTTAGCATTGAATTTGTTCTTCTTCACTGCAATAAGTTAAAAGAGCTCATCAAAGTCAAGAAACTCCAGGACAATTTTAAGATGTGAAATTGAATGGACTATTGATTAGAGGTAGCGACAGGAAGGCTTTTTAATGTACATCCGTAATATTTGTAGTACATCTTTTAATTGTTATTTTTGGATACACATCTTTTAATTGTCTGATAGCACCATAATGTTAAAACCGACTACAATATTTCATTCGCTGTGTTTAAGATTCTTATTGAATTTTTGTGCTCATTGATACAGAGGCAGCTAGAAACTCTAGGAGCTCAAAGGGCTGGTCTTGAAGACATGCTTAAAGAGATGAAAAGAAAGGTATGCTTGATAAGCATGATTCACATAATTTCATTTTTCAGCTCATCTTACAGAAGCTAAAGTTTCATGTCTGAAGACATGAAATATGCTTTTGCCTTTCCTGCAAATTATATGCATAATTCGTGCTCAAAATGCTCGTTTTCCAATGATATCGAAATCAAATATTACATAGCTCACTTCTGTTGTTTCATATAATGTGTATTCTGTCCTTCTCTTTCTGAATTCAACTACAAATTTCTTTATTCCAGTATCTGTTTTCCAAGGGTAGATAGGGATTATACATAGGTAATATGACTATTCCATCCATTGGAATGCTGACTACACAAATGCAGTCACACACACACCCCTGATGTGGGAGAAGCCAACATGGCACTTTGGGGATTTTAGTCCAGTATGTTTATATTTTTTACTCCATTTTTAGTGTAACTTCATGCATTGCTCCACTCATATATCCCAATCCTGTACTGTGTATGGATGTCTCATTATTATCTTTATGGAAGGTTTATGTTTAAAATTGTAAAACATGCAGTGATTATTGGGTATATTTATGACTTCACACTACGTTTATCAATATATTTTGTTCATTGGCGAATGGCAATCATGCTGTACCTTATTATGCTTGGATTGAAGCTTAAAAAAGTATTAGAATTGAAACAAAAGGGATGGAAAAGAATTTTTGACTGTAAATGATTATGGAGAGCATGACTACCTGTTATTGACCCAACTTTACATTTACATGAACCTTAGTTCTGTTTGGGAAGATGCATTACTTTATCTGTGATGTGATTTTGTAATGATATTGAGGAGCAATTAGCTACCTGGGATTTACTTGTAATAAACCATCAAAATTAATTTCTTTTACTTTGTGCACCCAACACAAATTCTGTTCATGTGATGATTGCAGAACAAAAATATATTAAATAAAGCATATAATGGTTTGGTGTATGTTGGAGAACTTGTTTATTTTGAGCTTATGTTTTCCAAGCTGTTATATGGTCTGAATATGAGTATCTGATATGATACATAAATACCATAATTTTTTGAGAAAAAAGATGCAGGTATGTCATTGTGTTAAATCACTTTATTTATATATGCAAAAAATAAAATAAAATTTATGCACCCATGACCTGTCCAACTTAAGTTCCTTGCCTTTTCCCTTCCCTGCCCATTCTTCATCCCCTTGTCCTTGTTGTCTGCCCTCTCCCACTCTCACCCCAGCGCTCTCCCCACTCTACCAGGTTTCAGTATAGACATATGTATGTACTGATAATTAAAAACACCATCAGTTTTGGCATATCCATGTATCATAGTTCTCAGGTGTAATGCTCTATTTTCACTAATCTTTCCTACATGATTTATCATTCATAATTTCCTGCTTTCTTCTTATATTGAGTAATTCAAGTATGGAGTTTGTATACGACAACAACAAAAACCAAGTCTTTCCTATTAGGTGGGGTCGGTTACATAGATTAAACGATACTATAATTCCCTATCTTGTATTATTAAGTTCACATATATATAGACTTATCTCTAATTCTCTTCTTATGGTTCGGCTTGTGATGTTCTTTGTCTCCCTCTACGTCTACCTTTAACTATTGGATTATACTCCATTTGGTCAACTCTTCTTAGCGATGCTTCTATGGGTCTTTTCCCCACATCCTTGCATTCCATAGACTCTGGTTTACTTCTACATAGGTAGGGGTCATGTGTTTCCAAGGCTTGACTAAATATGAAGTTTTTATACCTGATGATTTAAGTTAGATTCCCCTTCATTGTGTCTTATCAATGCTCTATCATTTGAAATTTGAATACAGGATTATCTGCTGCAAGTAATGTGAAAAAATGTTGAACTGTAATTAAGAATGATAAAACAAAGTATATGGAAATTTTCTATTTGGAATTTACATTTCTTTTAACTTGTTCAAGATGAATTAGTGTATGTTTGGTTTGGCATTGAAAACTGGCCAAACTCAACTTTGGATTCCTCAATGCAACTATTTCTAGCGTTAGAAACGTGAGTTTATCACGTTTCAACGCTAAACCAAATATGCTCAGTGGTTTGAATTTTGTTTTCTCCATTTTGAGGTTTATAATTCTTTGAAGAGAAAGAGATGATGGGATATTTTTTATAGGTGTCCATTTTTGAAACTGTTACACACTAAAATTATCTTGGCTTACCATTTATATAAATATCTTCAGGATGATATATTACCCAAGTTGATGACATCCACCGGTTCTTATGAGGATCTTTTCAAGAAGGAGGTAGCAAAATATAACCATATTTGTGAAGAAATAGCTCAAAATATTGAGGCACAAGAGCAATTGTTACTACAGATTCAGGTATCTATATCTGTGCACCCATCTAAATGGAACTAGTACATACATTAAGAAAAGAATTATGTCCCAAGTTCCCAACCATCTAGCAGATTCTTTTTTACTTTTTTCGGACTACCTTTTCCCCATACAGTGATTATTCTCATGGGACCTTGCATCTGATAGATGGTAGAGGAAATGAGAAATTTCAATGATGTGATTCTGATAATTGTTTGCCATTTTTTGCAGGCTCAAAATGATGAATTTTCTGCCATCTTCAATCTTGAAGACTACAAAGGTAGGTCTCTGGTTTTTATACTTTATCATCACGTTGACAAGGTTAAATTTATTTTCAGATTTTGTTTAATAATATACATAAAATTTCAGTTGTACTTGTAATTATTAAAGTGACTCATTCATTTCATACTAAATGCTTCATTGTTTTAGAAAACCCATCTTGTAACTTGTATCATAGTTGATCTTTTGATGGATTCCTTGTAAATATTACAGCTTCACGTGAAAAATCCTACAAGCAGATTGAAGCTGCCATAGCAAAGTTTCGAGAAATAAAGGACAACATCAATGAAGGGTTAAAGTTCTATGTTACTTTGCAGGTAAGCACTTATCAACTATTTGTGGTTTGAATTCTATTCTGTAAGAACTTACCCATTTTGTTAATTTTTTCCCAAGACTAAGTATGTCATCATCATTGTTAATTTAAGTCGTATTATTATTGAATATTTTGGGATGGTACAGTTTAAAACAAATATTTGTTATGTAATAATACATGCAATTTCTTTGGTCGATAGGATGCAATCAATAATGTAAAGCAGCAGAGCAATGACTTTGTAATGACAAGGAACATCCAGTGCAGAGAAATGATTGAAGATGTTCAAAGACAAGTGGCTGGTCTGAGTTTCCAGGACAAAAACACAGGTTCTTTTAACAGCAACAACTACCCTTCAGTGGGAAACCAAAATCAAAGACCCAATACACAAACAGATCCTCCTCGTCCCCAAGCGCCTTATTATCAACCTGAGCAGCCACCAATTTCTGGCTATGTTCATCATCCTCCCCCGTATGGTCCTCCACATCATCAGCCACCACCTCCATACCAAATTCCACCAACATCAGCTGCCCCATACCCTCCCCCGCAGGTCCATCAGCAACCACCAACAAACCATGAGTATGGCCAACCTGCATATCCTGGATGGCGTGGTCCATACTACAATGCACATGCACAACAACCTCCTTCTGTCCCTCGGCCTCCTTATACCATCCCATCTCAATATCCTCCACCTCACCAAGGTGGCTACTATAAGCAGCAATAGTGTTCATCCAAACATCCTATAGGATAAAGATGATATTCTTTCTGATGTCACTATCTCTTGAATAAATGAGATCCAGCCAGATCTAGCCCTTTATTTAAGCCTTCACATAACATGAATCTTCCGCTTTTTTGGGTTGTCGTTGTATTTCTGTTGTGTTGGTTTGCATTATCATTGGATTGTGAATAGTTTAGCTTATACAACAATGTTATATGTATAGTTTGTTGACTTGTACTTTACGAGGGGATTCTCCCAGCTATAAATGCTTATCTTAAAAGGAAATATAAACATGAATTGGTAGAATGGTAGCCCTCACCGAGTATCGCTTGGCGGCTTGGCCACGCTAACCCTGAAAAATGAATGTTGTGATAAATTATGATGATTGATAAAATGGTCCATTAGTTTGTTTATATTTTAGTCTTAATTGTATTGAGTTTTTCAATCTACTACTGCGATAGACTTCATCAAATACCGACTGTTTATAATTCAGCTACTAGTTATACTGAACTATACGATGCTTCCTAATCTGTGCCTGATAATTAAATACCAAGATTAGTGTTGAATCAAGCCCAGAAAATATTTAATGTATGCTTAGTTTAGTAATTGAATGTGATAGATTTTTGTTTCTAATGCTACAAATAATTTTATTAAGGAATCGGAACTTGAATTTGGTTATTTTTCAACATTAAACCAATCATATACGTGGGTTGGTTTCTTACAGATATAGTGAAGGTGAAGCTTTAGTAGGCCATCTATTTTAGATTGCAGCTTGCGGTTAAGAAGGACAGAGTATTACTAGACTAGCTTTTGCATCCATCACTTTTGCAGTATAGCAATCAAAAAGCTTATTAACAATTCCATCTCCCAAATGATTCTCAAATCGCAATTGGTTCTTTCAGTGCAGCTCTGGCTTCTGCGGTGGGAATCATACATGTATTGGGATGGATAAGTTTATTCAACATCTATTGTTTTCATTTGCTCTATGCTGAAAGTGAAATCTTCTTCACTTTCAACAACTCTAATCTCTAATGCATCCTCATGTGGTGAGTGAGAAAAGGACGGACAAATTAAAAAGACAAACAGTATCTCCAATGCTCAATCCGTCATCCTTTAATAGTTGTAAAGATAATTTGAACAGTAGCATTCAAAGGTAATAAAATTGATTCAATGCAAAATGATGGCTAATAAACAAACCATTCCTTGATAACAGCAAACAGGGATAAATGTTACTCCCTCCGGTCCTATTTATAAGATAAAGTTTGACACTTTTCAATGGTCCTATTTGTAAGACAAAGTACATAAATCTAGAAACATTTATTGTTTTTTCTCATGTTTGCCCTTGTTGACCATTAAAGGTTTCAAGGTGACACAAGTATCATGGTAGTGACATTTAATTTTAAATAGGGGTAAACTTGTAATGTTATAGACTAATTTCTTGAAAATCAACGCATTAATTACTTTTCTTAATATGTGTGTTTTTGTTTGAATTGTTTTATAAATAGGACCGGAGGGAGTAATAAAAGCCAACGGATACAAATATATAGCTTTAAAATAACATTAAAAGATAGTATAACAAAATACCCCCGTTCCTTTTTATCTGTTGTTTAAGGTTTTTGCACATGGATTAAGAAATGCAATAAGTGTGTTTTTTAGATCCATTGTTTACAAATATACCCTTTCTCTCTCTCATTAAAGCATTTAAAGTTCTCCACCATTTCTAGTCATATGCAATAAATACCCCACTATTTAATAATTTTGGAAGAGGGTAAAGTTGAAAAATTAACATTTATTGTTGCCTTGTGAAAACGACAGTTATTTAAAAACAAATTTTAGACTCTAAAACGACAGATAAAAAATAACGGAGGGAGTAGTAGTTATAGAAGTATGTAAAACCAACGTGACTATGTTGTGCATTTGAATTCCAATAAGACAATAGCAGAAAATAAATCCAATTAAGAAGATCAACGTGATTGTTTGTAATTAAAGTCATCAAGCTCATGGTTATATTAATTATATTGGTTCAGGTGGTTTTTAACTCGTTCTTGGATTCAAGGCATCAAGCTCATGGTTAATTAATTGATTAATGGCTTTTGAAAAATGTTGGATCTTACAAAAGTTTCCGCACGATTGAAGATGCTAATCACATGCTATCTATCAGATAATTAATTTCGATCCACCGTGTACTCTGATAACCACCCATGTATTCTCACCATCATTGGTTCACACTCCTTTTCTACCTGTCTCTATATATAGACTTTGTTAGAATTGAGGAATCTCGTACAGTTCACGACTAGGTTCTAGTTAGTCTTCAAAATAATATATTTTTCTTTTGTAGCAGGGGAACTTAGATAACACCAGGGATCTGCACATTATACCAGAGAGAGATGAATAATGAGTCATTTGCAATGAAAGGAGGAGAGGGTCCTTTCAGCTATGCTCAAAACTCCACATTTCAGGTGTATATATTAAATATTAATACTAATTGGCTATTATACATGTTGATAAAACCTTGCTTTGTCTTCATCCTATTCTTCTCTTATCATAACCTGCTAGAAAGATATCAGTTTGTGACATTAGGAATGGATAAACATATATGGTAACAAATGGGCATGCACTCATTTGCTTTATTGTCTTTTTGCAGAGAGATGCAATTGAAGTTTGTACAAAGTCGATCCAGGAAGCAATAGCTAAAAACTTTGATCCCAAAGCTCATGCTGAACATGAAAGCCCAATTTGTATAGCAGACTTAGGCTGCTCTACAGGAGCAAATACATTTATTGCCATGCAATCTATAATAGATGCAATAGAGCTTCAATTCCAATCACAGGGTCTTGTTTCTCAAATACCAGAGCTTCTAGTTTTCTTTAATGACCAAGTTACAAATGACTTCAACACCCTCTTCAAAAATCTTCCCTCCAATAGGAAATATTTTGCTGCTGGTGTTCCTGGCTCTTTCCATGGACGCTTATTTCCAAGGAAAACACTTCACTTTGTCCACTCTTCTTCATCTCTATGTTGGCTTTCTACTGTGCCTAAAGAAATTACAGATAGAAAATCTAGTGCTTGGAACAATGGGAGGATTCATCTAACAAATGCTCCTAAGGAAGTTGCAGATGCCTATGCAACTCAGTATAGAACAGACTTGGAAGCTTTCCTCCATGCCAGAGCACAGGAACTTGTGGACAATGGACTAATGGTACTTCAAATTCCTGCAGCATCAGACGTGATTCTTGATTCAGATGTGGATCCTAATAAAATTTTTGAACTTGTTGGATCATGCTTAATGGACATGACCAAAGAGGTATGAAACCCCTTACTCCCAAGCTTGTGCCATGTCTTAAAAATTAAATGAAACTAACTAATGAAAAACTATTTTATATTTTTCCAAGGGGATTTTATTTTTTCACTAATAAAAAACTTGAGAATTTCAACATGTTTGGATTTCCGTTTCCACCAACTCAACCTAAAAGCATGAGTCTTGATGGATTGAGTAGTATGGTTGTCCTTTGCAAATTTGAAATTTGGATGATCCTACTTTAGTGGCATTCATGGATGGATTTTAATTAATGCAGGGACTAGTTAGTGAAGAAAAAGTGGACTCTTTCAACGTGCCTTTCCTTTACTCACCTGTTAAGAATGTGAAGGCAATTCTTGAAAAAAATGATTGTTTCAGTATTGAGTGGATGGAAACAAAGGATATTAAAGATATTTTTGTAATCCCAAGTGCCCAGATTTTTGTTTCTACTTACAGAGCAGCCCTGGAAGAATTAATTGAGAAGCACTTTGGTGGAGGAATTGTTGATGAGCTTTTTGATCGTTACAATGAGAAAGTTAAGGAATTTGCAGATATCCTGAATTCTGAAAAGTTAAAAATAGCAATATTGTATGTTCTTCTGAAGCGCAAGTCAAAAGCATAGACAGCTAGTGCCATAATTAATGTACAATTCTATGCATAATATGCTTCTCTTCAGCAACAATGTTGGTGGTATTCATCAACCAATAAATAAAATAGGTTTAAATATATTTTTATCATGCAAATATAGCATATTTTGATTTTACTTCGTGTAAAAAAATATTCATGATTTCACCCTTAACTTTTCTAAATTTTTACTTTTGGTCCCCAATGTCAGTCTCCATTGCCACATGTACCAACTCTTTATTTTTTAAAGTCTAAACATATTTTTTGTCTTAGTCCCTTTAAATATAATGTGTTTGGTTTTATTTCCTGTTAAAAATGTTTTTTACCTAATTTTTTATATGGACTAAAATCAAATCACTTATATTTATTTATATGGACCAAAAACATATTTTAATTAATAAAATAACATTTGTGCTATTTGGCATGAAAGCTTTTCACGAATGTAACATCTTAATTTCTTAATTAAAAATAATGCCGGTTGGACGCACAATTTTTAAATTCTTGAAATTATTTCATGCATGAATGATATCGATATACACAAACAACGCTTAGGTAATCCAACAATTACTTAAGCATGAATCTAGTACATTAATAAAAAGATACAACGGTTGCCAACAAGGGCTCAGAACACAATATCAATCTAATAGGCATTATGGGATATGGCTATACATGTGTCCTAGAAATATAAAAGGCGTCCCTTAGGCTCCACATGTAGTATCTTATCCCATCAAAAGAATAGAATCTTATGCCAATACAAAATAGTATCAATAAAAGAGTTGGGCTACAATAAAACCCAACCAACAGCTCCAGTCTCCAGATCAAGCATCTGGACGGGAACCCTGCACATCTGAATATATCCCACATCGTGGGGTGAGACTAGCGCCTTAGTGAGCGTGGTAAAAATATGCAGTGTAGGAAATCATGCACATGAGATGCAACAATAAAACATATTCCACAATTCAAACATATGCATAAATAATATGAAATCATGCAAACATGATTGCGATGTGTTTTTACCCGACACTCGGGGTCTTTTCGCTATCTGTGACTGTGATTGAGCGATCTGCATCGTGACCAAGCACTGTCGTCCAGGGACATTTATATGATTAAGTTTTATTATCAATCAATGAGCAATGCATGCTGTCTTTTTTAGCTTGAGGATCCTCATCTCCCTCTTGGCCGAGAGGTTGACGTGGTTATCTCGTTCTTCTTATAATTGATTGCCCAAAGGCCTATGATGGTCTAGAGACCCTAAGACATTTCCTTTCTTGGCCATAGGCCCATGAATGCTTAGAGTCATTATATATACATATAAGTATGAATGACATGTTATGCATAAACAAGATATTTCATGGAGATTTGCAGCTCAAATCAAAACACAATTTAGGGTTTAAAGGCATAAATACATACAACTCAAGAAATACTTACTGGCCCTATAAACAATCAATTACACTCACAAACAAAGTAAACAAGCAAGGGGAAAGAGGAATAGGGGGCATACAATGAGGCAAGCAAGATGAAAGTGAGTGGGTGACCACACTCACCTCAAGAGTAGGGGAAATAGGAGTGATGGAGGGGTGGGGAGGGATAAATCCAAGCTTCCTTGATGAGTTGAGGTGGTGGAGTGGCTCCTCCCTCTTCCTTCTCCCTCTTCCTCTCTCTAGAATCTCTCCCTAAAGTGAGGGAGGAGGGTTAGAAATGGGGTGGAAGCCCTAACTTAAGTGTTTTATAAAATTGGATCCGCGCATTCTCGCTCAAGCGAGCCTCTAAAACCCTCCCCGATTGCACGTTCTCGCTTAAGCGAGGATTTTCTCGCTTGAGCGAGACAAAGTCAGAGAGCAAACTTTGAAATTGCGCTCAAGCAAGAGGTTCTCGCTCAAACGAGAAAACCAGAAACGAAATCCCCTATTTTACTGATATTTTCGCTAAAGCGAGAGATTTTTTCGCTTGAGAGAGAATGAGCTTGTTTGGAGGTGAAAATGAGACCAGAATACTATTGTATAACATATCAAACCGAAACCTTGAATCTTAGCTTTCTAATGCAACTTGAATCACCTAATTCTAACACCTACAACTCTAGATATCATCGAATTAGTGCACCAAGGTCATTGGGCTTAAAATCCAAAATTAAGCAACAACCTTGATTGAAGTCCAACGTGTACACATCATGTGAACAATGATATAAATCATCAATTCACTTCAATGATATAAAAATACGCTCGTCACAATGTTTTTCCTTACCACTAAAACTCACTCCCCATATCCCAGCTTAATCTTCTCCTGAATTCCTTTATGATTGAAAAAGAGGACCCAATGGTGGACTCTACGTTTAGGATTTTTTTTTTAGAATTCATAGCCTTTCTCAAATTCCTTCTCTCCCTCTGAACAGAGTCCTTAACTTATGATTTCTCTTAACGTCCTTAAAGTCCTAATTTCCAGGATGTTACAAACTTCCCCATCAATAAAATTGTTAATTTATAACTAATTTGTTATCAATAATATACTTTTTTTAATGCTAAGTGGAGTAAGATATGGTCTCGCACATGACAGGTTATAGGTTCAAACCCCCACTCATCTGATCCTCTTGAATGGGGTGAATGTAAGTACATTTGTAAGTATTTTTTAAACCCAAAAGCCTTCCATACTTGGACTGAGACGTCATCTCTTCATATGTGTGTCTTTGAAAATGTGCGTCGAGCATTTGAAAATGTAAAAAAAAAAACCTCCTATGTATTTGAGCACGGGATACGAGAGTTGGGGACGTGCGGACAGACCATAACGTTGCACCAGTGACCATCCAATGATAATTATCCAGCCTACATGTGTATCCAGTCAAAAAATGGGTTAGAATTCGTCGAGTTCAAGTTCATTCTAGCACATATTATTAAATAAATAAATAACAAAAAAAAGTAAAAAAAATCAAATATTGTTATATTATTCAAATTCCAAAAGTCTCATCAAATAGTGATGAATCGTATAATATTATAAGAGAAATGTTTGCTTGTACATGTTGTATATGTACAACATAGGAAGAGAAAGAGAGAAAAGAGGAAAAAGAGAGAGAAATGTGGGATGTGATGAGTGATATGATTGAGAGAGATAGAGAGAAAAAATGTGTTATGAGTTGTTGTAAGTTTTTTGTTGTATGAAAAAGTTATCTCATCATATTATAATATATATAAAACTTGCAAGTCTCATAGATGATGAACAAGACATCATTCAACAAATATGAATACTAAGAGGAAGGTAAGCTATTCATACTTTGCTTCTATATATAAAGGTCTCAATTTTTGTTTAACTCAAAATATTACCAGCTTCTTGTTTTTGTTCAAATCAATAAATAAACTAAGGATCAGAATAGGTGGAGTCAAGTTAGACTTTCCAAGGTTGAGTCTAGGGCATGCATCTTAAATTCATGGCCTGAGTCTGACCTATTTACCTGATATAGACTCTATTTTATGGTCTGAGTTTGGCTTATTTAAAGTTTGACATGACCTAAAAGTCTATTTTATAGTATAGTATTTGAATATATCATAAGCATGTATTTTTTTTTTGGTTTAACCATAAGTATCCTCCACGGGAGACAATCCTGTTCGAGCCGGGAACATCCACATCATGGTGGGGCTAGCTCTCCCAGCGAGGATTTTTTCCATCTACAAGACTCTCATAAGCATGTATTTGAATAGACGTATAAACCCAAATTTTTTAGGTAAGACAATATACATATATATTTACACAGACTAATTAATAAGTATATAATTATAAGAAAATATAATAAAAATCTTTATAATAATAGCAATATAAAAAAATACTAGTATTTTATTTATACTTAGTTAAATAGACCGGTCTGCAGATAGGTTCAAAAGGTTTTTTTAATGGTATGAAGTTTGACTTGTTGTTTGATAACCGTGTGATCAGTTTTCCCGTATAGATTTTTGAAAAAAATTTAACCTAATCTATTTAATAAATTATTTTGACCTAACTTGAATCTTATTTAGACTAGATTATAGGTCACTGACGAGGAGCGTGACATGTTGTCACCTAAAATATACGATCCTGATCGATTATGTTTTATTATATTGGTTCAGTCGGTTTACCCGTTCTTGGTAAACGCATCAAGCACATTATTAATTGATTGGTCTTTTGATTTATTTATTTTTTGACGATAGTCTTTTGATAAAATATGATATGCAGTCAGAATAGTTAGATCTTCAATAAAAATTCAGTTAAAAAAAATATATAAATCGTCCATAAATAGTTAAATACTCAACGTCTAAGGTAATAATAAAAAAAAGTCAAATTAATACCATTAAACTAAAAAATAACCGCTTCATAGCCTCGCCGTCGCAAAAGATCACCACCTACCACCAACGAACGGAGGTATATATCAGAATAGTGTAAAACTATATATAAGAGAAGATTAGCAATAAGGTTGAGGCCTGTGCGGTTTTATTTTTTATACCGGTCGGTGCCATGGTCTAATCACATCGATCCATAATAATACATTTTAAAATAAAAAGTAATGTATATGATAAATATTTCAAAATTATATACTCATTGAAATGAAATATTAGATTAGACCTTGTAGTTGTACATATATAATTAATCAAAGGATAACAATACTCAATTTTCTTCTCTCTGTGTGAATCTATTCTCTACCTTTCTGCGCCGCGCGCGGGGTACGTGGTGTGGTGTCTCTATATATACACTCACTTTCGTGATCTGGCACATGAAATCAAATCCATATACTATATCTTAATTAATTTTTATTCGAGTTCTTGTTAATCTTAAAATATTAATTTCGTTGCAGACAAAAGCACGTGAAGTGAAGGAAGGCACCAGCTAGCTCATTGTATCGGGAGATGGAGAATGAATCATATGCAATGAAAGGGGGAGAAGGTCCTCACAGCTATGCTCAAAACTCTAACTTTCAGGTAACGCCTTGCTTAATTAATTGCCTTCATCTTATTTAGTATCAATTAATTACCCTCCTACAAATGGTATATAGTTAATAGCTATATATAAATATAATGCTTTTAATTAATTAATTTGCAGAGAGATACAATTCAAGTTTGTGAAAAGTTAATCCAGGAGGCAATAGCCAAAAACTTTGATACCAGACCCTATGTTGAAGCTGAACATACAAGTTCAATATGTATAGTAGACTTAGGCTGTTCTACAGGACCAAATACTTTTATTGCCATGCAAACTATAATAGATGCAATTGAGCTCCAATTCCAATCACAGGGTCTTGCTTCTAAAATACTAGAGCTTCTAGTTTTTTTTAATGATCAGGTCACAAATGACTTCAACACTCTCTTCAAAAATCTTCCCCCAAATAGGAAGTATTTTGCAGCAGGTGTGCCTGGCTCTTTCCGTGGACGTTTATTTCCAAGAGAAACACTTCATTTGGTCCACTCTTCTTCTTCTCTGAATTGGCTCTCTGCAGTGCCTAAAGAAATTACAGACAGAACATCTAATGCCTGGAACAAGGGGAGGGTTCATGTAACAAATGCTCCCAAGGAAGTTTCAGATGCCTATGCAACTCAGTATAAAATGGACTTGGAAACTTTCCTCCATGCCAGAGCACAAGAACTTGTGGAAAATGGGCTAATGGTACTTCAAATTCCTGCAGCATCAGACATCATTCTTGATTCAGATTTAGACCCTAATAAAGTTTTTGAACTTTTGGGATCATGCCTGATGGACATGACCAAAGAGGTAAGAAACCCCTTAATATCCTTATGCTTAGGCTTGTGCTATGTCTTAAATAGGCTATAAAATTCAAACCAATTAACGAAAAATAATTTTCTATTTTTCCAAGGAAATTTTATTTTTGAGTTACTGACAATGTAAAAAAAAAACTTTACAGTGTTGATTAGTGATATACTGTCACATTATTTAATGAGTTTAATGTCACATTATTTAATGAGTCTAATACATAAAGTGTCATATTCATTGAATAACGTGACAACACATTATTGGATTGGATGCTAATTTAAAATTGTTTTACCATGTCAATGCATATTCATTAAATCCTTTTATGTTTTTGTTTTCCATTAATAAAAAAACTTAGAGAGAATTCTTTATAGCTGTTATGAAATCACTGCATTAGATCAAGCATGTAGATATAATCACAAAGATATTTAATTCTTATTACCTAATTTCATATTTGGATGATCTATCCTACCTAATTAGCCCTCATGTGTCATGGTTGTCTTTGATTAATATTGCAGGGATTGGTTAGTGAAGAAAAAGTGGACAGTTTCAATGTGCCTTTCCTTTATTCACCTGTTAAGAATGTGAAGGCAATTCTTGAAGCAAATGACTGTTTCAGTATTGAGTGGATGGAAACATTGGACATCAAAGATATTTTTGTAATCTCAAATGCCCAGACATTTGCTTTAACATACAGAGCAGTGTTGGAAGAGTTAATTGAGAAGCATTTTGGTGAAGGAATTGTTGATGAGATTTTTGATCGCTACACAAAGAAAGTTGAGGCATTTCCAGATATCATGAATTCAGAGAAGCTTAAAATAGCAATGTTGTATGTTCTTCTCAAGCGCAAGTCAAGGGCATAGGCAAACACTTTGTGTTCTCTTGAGCAAGAACTAATTAATGTTGTTCATCATCAACCAATAATAAAATGTTTTAATTTAGAATTTATTAAGTGGAAGAACGCTCGTGACTAGGGATGTAAAAAAACTCGTACACGTGGATATACCTGTAATGGGTATCGGCATATTTATATAATCGATGAGGACGAATATTATACTACCTGCCCCAGACGTGGGCATAGAGGCTAGCACCAAAATAACAAAGAAACATTTAATATGCATAATATCTCATGCTTACACAAAATTAAATGAATCTGTGTGTCTAGCCAAAATAATAAGGTGCCCATTAACCAAAATTTCTTATTTACAATGATCCCGCCTAAGGGTCCCAAATCATGATAAATAATAAATAATAAATTATACAATATACAATTCTCATGTCCCAAAAAGAATTCTAATACCGATAGGGTACTAAAACAAAAAATTGACATGAGTTAAACACTAAGATATATTGCATAAAACAAATCATATTAATAACAACATAACGATAGAGTATAATTATTATTAGTGCAATATAATTATAATTTAAAATAACAAATTTTTCATAAAATTTTGCATAATTGTACTCACGATAGGTGAATTCACAATTATAAAAAATATAAAAATCATGCCAAACATAATTTAATTGAATAAATAAATTGCATGATTAACAAACTATATGTATTATAAATACATAACATATGATTTTAAAATTTCCAAAAACTAATTTCATAACATTTGACTCACTAACAGAAAGAGTGAAATATACCAAAAACTCTCTAATAACATACGAAATATTCACAAAAAATTCCATGCCAAAATTATGAGAGTACCATTTCCAAAATTATAAATTACTTTTAAAATAATTAAAATAAAATACTTCCAGGTATCCAAAAATCACAAAAAATATACCAAAAAATAAAAAATTAATTATTTAATTTTTGGTATAAAAAATAAAATTTTTCGGGCCAAAATAGGGGATGCACGCGCTCCCACGCGCCTGGCCCCGCGAGTGGGCGTGCGTAGCCCACTGGATCATCTTCTTCACCCGTTCAACCAGAAAACGGGTCGCTCGACCCTTGAGAATGACCCGACTGAAAGATACCGTTACGGGCGGCAGAACGCCGCGATTTTCCGGCTGGAGGACCGCCACTGGATGGAGGTTGGAAGCCCTCAACCAATTGCCGGAATCAATCGTTCTTGTAGGATCAATCGCAGATCGAAAAAAGATGAACGAAAACGGGTCATTTTTTACCCGCGAAGAACACCTGTTGTGCGCGGCATTTTCCAGCGACGGGGGCCACAATTTTCCGACCACATGGCCGCATCTTCGCAGCGATCAAAAGCACTAATCTAATTTCACGATCTAGCCTCTGTTTTCCGGGAAATTGCAGATAAAAAATTCAAGGGTTTTGCGAAACCGCGATGAAGAAAAAATGGAAAATTTCTCCAGATTGTGTGAACGAATCTAGCTGTAAAACTCCAGATTCATACAAGATACATAGTTGAAAAAAAGTCCCAAAACAATTTTGAAAATGATCGGCTTATTTGTGAGAATTTACAGATAAAAAAATCGAGGTTTATGTGTTCGAACCTGTGAAGAAAAATAGTCAAATTCTCGCAAAATACACAATGAAATCGCACCAAAATTTGACAACTTGTTCGAAATACATTCAAAATATAAACCCCTATGACAATTTGTTCAATTAGTGGATAAAATTCGAGTTGTCATTTTTGAACGAATAAGAAAACAATTTCTGTTATTCGAAATTGTTTCGAACCTGATAAACGACATTCGCAATACCCTATACTGTATGTTTACAGTATGATAATCCAGAATAATTTTATAATTTTAGAATATTGATTCTACAATCGAGAACAACCATAATTTGTATCTTATAGGCTCTGATACCAATTGTAAAATTTAATCTAAAGTAGCCTAGATCAATTTCAAAATAGATACAACAATCTAGCATGTTCATGGAATACAATACCATAATAGAATTGGAGTTGTGTACCTAGAATGAGTGAATCAACCATTACGGTGACAAGTGAGAGAAACCGCTCTCTTCCCCATAGGAGGTCAAAAGACAAAGTACTATTGGTCTAAGCTATGATTGTCTAATCTGACTAATGGGGTATCAGTTTATATCTTTACCAGTAGAGACTAGAGACCTCTCAACGAGCTATTGAACTGAATAACCCAACCTATCACGGGTTATTCACAATAAAACCCCAATATAATTGAATATATATCATCCATATTTATATTATGTGCTATAATTAAACAATTAATCTACAATTGATATTAATAATTCACATAAATATAATTCCAAATAATTGATTAATGCTAATCCACAAAATATAATTAGGGATAATCTAATATTTTATCTATTCTATTTACTCTATATTAAAATTGTTCTCACAATACATGTGTCGTGTTTTCAAACTTTCATTTTTTTTTCTTTTTTTCTTTTGGTTTTTTTATTCTCAATTTAGTAGTGGTTTTTTATGCAATGAATAACAAGTATCCTCCACGAGAGAGTCTTATTTTTGTCGTTTTCTTTTATTTCTATCGCACTTTTGTTTTCTTTTTTTATTATATTAAATCATTCTCACTAATTATTGGTTCCTATAATCTGTTTTATTATAAAAGTAATTTTTTTAATGAACAACGGGAGGGAGTCTTGCTCTTACCATTTTTTCTTTTTTTCTCATACATTAATTTTCTTTTTTATTATTATATTAAAACAAATTCTCTTAATATATAAGTATTTATGATAGCTAATACTTTATTCTGTGCGAAGCACGGATAACATAAATCATACCATCAATTTACCCGTGCGAAGGCACGGGTCACCTACTAGTTCGATTACACAAAAGAGAGTCTTGTGTGGGAGAAAAAGAGGGAATGTTGGGAAAATGAGAGAAACTTAAAGAGAGAGATTAGTCAATGACTGGGTGTGGCCGTGTGGGTAGGGATAGGACAGACCAAGCTGCTCGTTAGGGGCTTACAACCTGGCCTACATCAGACTCAGGTCAGGGCAGACCAATTTATTAAATAGATCAGGTTAAGGTTTTTTTAAAAGCCTATATAGCAAAACAGGTCATGTTTCGAGCCATCGAAAAAACCTTTTGAGCCTATCAGGCCGGTCTATTTAACTAAGTATAAATAAAATACTAGTATTTTTTATACTGCTAATATTATTATAAAGATTTTTATTATATTGCCTTATAATTATATATTTATTAGTCTGTGTAAATATATAAGTATGTTGTCTTACCTAAAAAACTTGGGCTAATAAGTATATTCAAATATATGCTTATGATATATTCAAGTACCTTACTATAAAACAGGCATTCGGGCCATGCCATACTTTAAATAGGCCAGACTCACACCATAAAATAAATTATATCAAGTAAATATGTCAGGTTCAAGCCATGGATTTAAGGTACAGGCCTTGGAAGGCCTAGTTCAGCTCGACTTATTCCCATCCCTACGTGTGGGTGAGGTGATGTGAGAGTCATGGGAAAAAAAACATTAAGGGAGAGAAATATGCGTTGTTGGATCATTTTCAAATGCATCTTAGCCATTGGAAAGAAACACAATCCACATGTGCTATGTCAAAGACTCTTCACACGCAGTCCATCTAACAGAGCAAAAAGATACTACTTACCACCAGTATGCTTCAACAATCTGCGACATTCGGGAGCTTGTTCGCCGAAATTGGAAGGTCGAGCTTCACCATATCCTCCGAGAAGTCACTGTGCAGACGTCTTAGCAAAGAAGGGGGCATCTTGCATCACTCCTCTTGCAGTTCTCCGGGAACCTTCTTCCTAAGCTTAAGAACCTCCTTATGGATGCAATGAGAGTTGTTCATCTGAGACATTAGATTCACTTTCATTTTCTTGTTTTTTTTTCTCTTTTCCTTTTGGGCCCTTGCTTTACATCACGTACAAAAAAAAAAACAACGCCACATGTCGGTCGGTGTCAGTTACTAATGGTTTCAATTTTTCAAAACCAAATCAACCGATTTAACCCACCCTTAACCGAATTTTCTACCCATTTAAACTCAAAACCCCGTGTAAAACCGCCCGTGTAGCATTTTGATGTCTCGGACAGGTCGGTTTCAGACGGGCCTCATTAATCTACCCACCGCTACTTATGAGTTTAGAGTTTTTTTAGGAGGAATTAGATGTGAGAATTTATGAAAAAATTGATAAGATTTACAAATTAACTTTAACTTATAAAAAATTAAATTTATTTTATATTTTTTAAATAAAAGGAAATCGATATGATTTTAACACCTTTGGATATCTTCTAACGTTAACATCAACCCTTACGAGTAGGCCTAAGGATAAGAGCGTATAAAATGAAAAGTTTTTATATAAAAGGAAAGTATTTATTACATCATAATCATAAAAGTGCAATAAAAAATTTTCTTTTAAATAAAAACAACATTTTAGGGTTTATGTATGAGGATAAAAATTAGGGGTGTTCGTGGAAGGAGTTTTACTAGTCCCTAAAGTGGTTCTAATTTTTAACCGAGGCAATACGGGTCTGATTAAGATTGAATCTAAGTAGGACTATATGTAAGTTAAATACAATCATGAAACGATCATATAACAATGTTAAAATAATAGTTCATAAAATTAATAAATATATTACATACGATAGAATTCCTTTTAATGCACGCAATAGTTTTTACTTTCTTTAAAGTTTGGGACACTATTAAAACAATAATAACACTATATCACTATATAACTTTACTTATAGAATACATGTACTTTTAAGGGTAGATAGAGGAAACTTAAGGTCAAAGATCCTATCTAAAAGTAAAAAATAAGGTTAGGTCTTTAAATAATAGAAAATTATAAGTAATAAATATTATATTTATATACAAAAGAAGGGTCGGGTAATCTGAAGGTTGACCCTGAACTCATCATCAAATGAGGCCTAGTTTGGTCTTATTTTTTCTTGTATGACATGAACCGACCTGACTCGAATAGGATGGGTCAAATGAGATAGACAAAAAGTGTGTTTGGTAAGCCATTTCAGCTAGCTGAAATCATTTCAGCTGTGTTTGGTAAGGTAGTTTTTTTAAGTAGCTACTAGCTTTTTTTTTAAAAAAGTACTTGGAGTAGCTTTTTTAAAAAAGCTCCAATTTTTAGCTACTAGCTGAAAATTAATTACAAGTTTAACCCTCAACCACCCCCACTTATCATTGTTTAATAATTAATGTTGTCCTTATATGTCATTTTATCATTTTCAGCTAATTTTACCAAACACATTCAATAGTTTTTCAGCTTTCAACTAGTTTTAAGCTTTCAGTTAGCTTTTAAGCTAGCTTTATCAAACACACTTAAAGACTTAAACAACCCTAATAAAGAGGGTTGAGGATAAGAATATTCAAAATGAAAAGTTTTTACCTAAAAGGGAAGTATTTATTACATCAAAAACATAAATTATAATAAATATTTCCCTTTTAAATAAAAACATTCCATTTTGGATATTTTTATCATCGAAGTGGATCCGAAACATAAAAATGTATTAGAAACATAAAGTATAATAATGTACACTTCTATTTTATATAAAAATATTCTATTTTGGATATTTTTATCCTCAAAATGGATTAGAAAAATAAAGGTGTAGTAATTACTTACCTTTTAAATAAAAAATATCATTTTGGATAGCTACATGATTGGTAGAAACTAAGGTTATTGTTAATTATATATTATATATAGGATCTCCTCTCTTTTCTTGATACTTTGACGGTGTGTTATCCCAACTTAGACCTCAGTTAGGGGGGGAAGATCCTAGAGCCCACATTTGTACATCACTAGATACACCGTTGAAGATTTAGTTAATTGCATTATGTCTTTACAAGTATGTACAATGTTCTTTTGGGGATGAGTATGATAGTAAAATCTGGTGTTATTATAACTAGTATTTTGTTTTGTGTAATTTACAAAAAACATATTTATTTTCATCTAATTAATATCTTTAAATATATAAATTTAAATATTATTAGTTTGCATTATGTATATAATTTAAATATAATACAAAAATATTAAATTGAATGTCTATATTAAATTATAATTATATTGAAGTTGAATTATTAGTTCATAAAATTTAATTATTCAAAGCATACTATTCAACAAGTGATATTTCATACAATCATAAAATTATCATATCTTTTTATATAATTTAAATTGTGTTATACTAATCAACTATCATATTGTTAATATTTATAAACTTATATAGTCATTTGTTGTTATAATTATTGATTGATGATTATGTATTATTAAATGTTGATGATAAAATTTGAAATTTGAATTTAAAAAAAAATTGGAATAGAAAAATTAGGTTAAGTATTATCATGATACATATTTTAGATTTTAAAATATTAATTTTTTAAAAGATTGAGAGATATTTGAATGAATCTTTAAAAAATCTTTACAAGGATGATATGTTAAAAAAAATGACATGTGATATAGTAGTTGTGAGAGTAGAGAAAGTAAATGCTTCCCTCAAAATTAAAATTAACATATAGATAGTTAATACATTCTCCACCCATAAAGCAGTTTAAATTATATATGCTGAATCTGTATTATGTTTAAGTAATTATTATTCATTGCCCAAGCAATAAAAAAAATCTTCTTTTTTTCAGCTCTGCTGATATTTTTCATGAATAACACTATCAATTATACTGAACCTCTAAATTGAAAATTTATTTCTATTTTATTGTCTACATAAAAGGTAAAATTTTATTGACTACTTCAATAATTGGGCCCTATATGGTTGTATACTTGTTTAGTGGGTAAAACATTTCTCCATGTTTCAATGACTTATTCAATTTCAATATCTAATTATCTGTATGCACAAATATTTTGAAAATGAAATGAATAAGTTGTATTAAATTCCTAAGTTATCAACCAACGGGGTTGATTCAAATGGTACATGTTTCATTCCCCTTAAGCAAAGTCTCGGATTCGAGTATTGTGGATGGAAAAAAATCTCTGCGCTGGGAGAGCAACCAAAAAAATTCCTAAGTTATCAAATTTATTGACTACTTTAGTAATTGGGCCATATATGGTTGTATACTTGTACAGTGGTTAAAACACTTCTCCATGTATTAATGACTTATTCAATTTCAATATCTACTTATCTGTATGCACAAATCTTTTTGAAAATGAAATGAATAACTTGTATTAAATTCCCAAGTTATCAACCAACGGGGATTGATTTAAGTGTTACATGCTTGATTCCCCTTAAGCAGGGTCTCGGATTCGAGTCTTGTGGATGAAAAAAATCTCCGCGTTGGGAGAGCTAGCCCCACCATATTGTGAATATTCTCGGTTCGAACATAGGATTGCCTCCCGTGGAGGATGGCTGTGTTTAAAACCAAAAAAATTCCTAAGTTATCAAATTTATTGACTACTTTAGTAATTGGGCCATATATGGTTGTATATTTGTACAGCGGGTAAAACACTTTCTCCATGTATTAATGACTTATTCAATTTCAATATCTACTTATCTGCATGCACAAATCATTTGAAAATGAAATGAATAACTTGTATTAAATTCCTAAGTTTTTGATAATTCATTTTCAAAAGATTTTTACATACAGATAATGTAATCATGTGTTACTTGAAATTAAATGGAATAATGTGTTTAGAGAAGCGAACTTTTTTACTGATGGTTTGGCTAAGCTTGGTCATTCTTTAAATAGTTGTTATCACTTATTTGATAATATCCCTAGCTCTTTAGTTCACTTAGTTCAAGCTGATATTGCAGCTGTAAGTTTCCCTAGTTGGGTATAATTTTTAGTTTTGTGTTCTGAGCCTAGTGGCCCTTTAAGTAAAAAAAAAAAAAAAAACTAACTTATAGTCCAAGATTTGTTATTTCCATTCCAAGTTGGCATGGTAATTTAAGTTTTTTTTATATGCAATAATTATCATATGAAATTTAATGCATCATAAATAAAATATTTCTTCCTTAATTTTCTATTTGTGTATTTTTCTTAAAAAGAAAATTATGTCTTCCTGGCATATGTATATATAGAGAGGATTTTGAGATACAAATATCTTGATTTTTAATATTGTATAATTATTGTACTAATTTTTGTGGCTATCCATATGGAGGATGAGAGTTTCATTTCATTTGTCAATGAAATTTGTTCTATTTAAAATGTTGTGTACATTCACGTCATATGGATTTTTGGGTAAAAGTATTTAGGGTAAAATATGTTTTTGGTCCCTGTAAAATAAGCGAGTTTTGCTTTTAGTCCATGTAAATGTTTTTTTATTAAAACGTCCTCCTAAATTTTTTTTTGCAATTAGTCTCTCCCCTCAAATGGCGTGTGCGAGATGCTTACATGGCAAGATTTCTCTTTCCTAGTTGTCCATTATTTCTGGCGGTCCCAAACCGCTAGAAATGTATGCTCAGACCGCCAGAGACTCTCCCCAAAAACCACTTACTTCCCCTTCTCCCTGTCACCTTCATTCGCTCCCCCGCGCGCATCATCTAGCAATCAGAATCCACCGAACCTCCCCAACAAACCCAACCAGGCAATCTCCCGAACCTGCAAAACATCCCACTTAAACTTGGTGACTTAGTAAAATAAGATGGAGGAGCAGAGGGAGCAACAGTAGGATAATAGTAGGCAGTAGAGGAATACCATGGGTTCCCCCATGGATCATCCCAAAAGTTCCCAGCAAGAGTATTGATAAAACTCATGTATTGATTTGATTAAAAGATACAAATGCAAGAGCTGATACAATTATTTATAGCACTAAAAACTAACTAAGGGAATAACCAACCAAGGTTAAAATACACCTAAGGACTAACCATAGTAAAATTAACAGAAAATATCCTAACAGAATTATTCTTTGAAATCGATTTCTAATACCCTCCCGCAAGTTGGTAATTGGTATCAACCAATACCAACTTGAAACCAAGAAAGGTAACTGAAAATAACATAGACATTGCCTCCTCCATAGGTTGTTGTATTATCTTGAAGGTGAACTTCAAATGCAAACTGGAATGCTATTGTCATTAGGGATGAAGGTCCACCATTACTTGGAAGACTATGAACCCCACTTGGTGGACTGTACTCAGCAACTAACTTGGCAGTAGTCCCACCACGAGCCAACACAACAATAAGCTTTGCCTTGTTAGCTGTGCGGACAGAAAATGATGCAATACTTTCAAATGGACTCATTGGCAAAGGAGTAGACCTTATCATCTCTTTGAAGATAGCGCCATAACCCAATGCATAGCAGTAAGTAGTATCAAAATTAGTAGGGAAACCACATCTGAAATTAACTACTGAAGCAGCAATTGAATCGGGAGGTTGTGGATTTCCATTTGAAGCTGTAAAATCAATGCCAACCATGATGTTCAATTCAAATCCCCCAGCCAAGTAATTCAGGAAAGAATATTGAACACTTTCACCAAATTTGTCCACAAATAGTCGACTCTTTAACACCTTGTTATGAGAATTATGGCCCACGGCAGCAGACAAAAATAAACTTCCTCCTTGGCCACCAGAATAAAGCTTCTCCAAATAAGGTCCAGCTTGTTTTAAATGATAACCAGGCTTTGAAATCTGAACATTGTAACCAACATCATCATACAGAGGACCAGCTACAAAGGATCCATCAATTCCAGTTCTAACAGCAAAAACATGAGTCCGTTTTCCATGCAATGATGCAGCCAGGAAAGCACAAACATGAAGTATTTTAACAAGGCTAATAGCAGGGGATATACATCTCGTCATTTTATCAAACAACATAGGTGCACAATTTGCATCAGAAGCACACATATAACCAGGCACAGTAAAATTCGAAGAAACCAATTCTTGAATACCTCGGTGACGCCAGACATCAAACATCTCGTGTGTATAATGGAGAGTACCGCACCTCCCATTCATGGCTTTTCCAGATCGATAAACGAAACCATGAAGGGAACCACTGAGAGAGAAAGAGGAGAAATCACCGCAAGCGAGGAAGAGCATCTTCAAGTACAGATTTGACGAACGAACGATATCATCCGTTTTCACACTCGGAACTCTGCCTCTGCTAGCGGAGTTCTCGCTCGAGTTGCTAGACAAACAAGACGATGCCTCACCGGAGAGTGAAGCCGGAGAATCTTTCTTCTCCTCCAAAGGATCCACTGATTCGAAGCTCCCAAAATGGAACGGATCCGGTGACGGTTTCCACTCCAATTTTGTAGTGGAGACTTTGCCAACATCATGCATTAAGAACAGAGCAAAAGGAGAAGAGTTCTTGTCGGTTGAAAATGGAAAAGAAGGAGGAGGAATTTCTGGTGATGAGGAACACGAGGAAGAAATAGTTGCAGGGACAGCAGTAGGAGATCTCTCTGTATTGAGGTGTTGCTGTGGTTCCTTGAAGGAAGAAGAAGAATCTGCGGATGCCTCTGTGAAATACTCAGCTATCAACTGTGCCTTCTTCGCACAACATTTCTTCCTTTTCTTCTTGAAGCATGGTGAGCTCCATGGATTGAGCTCTGATACCATCTTAGTAAAATAAGATGGAGGAGCAGAGGGAGCAACAGTAGGATAATAGTAGGCAGTAGAGGAATACCATGGGTTCCCCCATGGATCATCCCAAAAGTTCCCAGCAAGAGTATTGATAAAACTCATGTATTGATTTGATTAAAAGATACAAATGCAAGAGCTGATACAATTATTTATAGCACTAAAAACTAACTAAAGGAATAACCAACCAAGGTTAAAATACACTTAAGGACTAACCATAGTAAAATTAACAGAAAATATCCTAACCTGCTTAGCCTCCATCTCTGTCCGAAGCCACACCGGATTTAGTAAATATAGTAGCACCATTTCGATACCTGTTGGAAAAGCCAGGGTAAGAGATAAATGACAGTTTAACGGAAGTAAATGACACGGAGTAGCTGTTAACAAATACTTGTTTCCGTTGATAATGTTTATGGCCTCTTCCAAGCTATCAGCCTGAAGTTAAAAGTAATATACTGTATCCGCATAGACATTAATTATATATTGAGCCATAATGATCGAAGATTCTAAGATAGATGAGTCTCCTGCACATGACCAAAAGGATACAAATAAACTATTCCAAATTAGAGGATTATAAGGATGAGACAAATGAAATGCACCCGAAGAAGAACTGGGCCAAAAATCTCCTCCTGCACAGGGCGTGATAGAGATAGTCAAATTTAAGTCTAAACTTCAAGTTTCTGGAATTATTTAGTGAACACTTATTGATTGGAGAAATGTGAAAATACCTTATAGCATTCCATATCGACAGTGAAAATACCTTATGAATTACGAACAATGAAATAATAAAAGTGATTGAGAATATAAAAGCTACCACTATACTTCTTCCATCAAGCACTAGTCTGGCACGGTGGCACCACTGTCAAACCCAGATTGAAGTTTTTCGTGAATGAATTCATAGATTTATTTGGCATTATTATTAGACTAATATTCAAGAAACTACAATGAAAACATTTTTGGAAAAAAAAAAAGAAATTGGATGCGTTCATGTTGTAGTACAATTACAAAACTTGTTGATGGAGCTGAGCTATCCAGATAATGCGCGGAAGCGGATGACAGTGACGGGGAGAAGGGAGAGTAGGTGGTTTTCGCGGTTTGTGGCGGTCTGGGCATACGTTTCTGGGGTTTTGGGACCGCCAGAAATATACTAATGGACAACTAGGAAAGAGAAATCTTGCCACGTAAGCATCTGGCACACGCCATTTGAGGGGAGGGACTAATTGCAAAAAAAAAAAATTTAGGAGGACGTTTTAATAAAAAAAAATTTGCAGGGACTAAAAACAAAACTAACTTATTTTACAGGGACAAAAAACATATTTTACCCAAGTATTTATATGATTTGATATTCATCTGGTGATATTAATTGCTTATATTAATTATTTGCAGGAAATGATATGTATATTGTTGATATCAATTATTGTCATTTATGTTAATTATGGCGGGGTAGTTGTGAAACTAAAAAAAATACAATTTCTTATCGGCAACTTCTAGGGTGTATCACCTTCTGGGTGACACACCTGTGTTTCATCTTCTCTGAGCGTTAGATTTATTTGTTTTTTAATTAACGTACCTGATGTGTTACCTGCTACTTGGTAAACCAGTTTGTGCAAAAATTGCTCAGGTGCCCCTCTTGTAAAATTTTAAACTGTTATCTGTTGGCAACTTTCATTAATGGTCTAGCAACCACCAAGCGAACGAAATGGACCAAATGGTGCGAAGAAAATCGTCTAGCAAGACAGTACCGATGTTTATCGATTTTTGGTTTGGAGTATCCATTAACGGCGTTATTATTTTTTGTCCAGTCAGACAGTATCGTTGTTTATTATTTTATTTTAACAGGTTAATTAACCTGCTATAACCTGAAAAAAAAGTGACACACCGGTGTGTCACCCATGTAAGTGACACACCCTAGAAGCACCCTTTCTTATCACTTCTATTCTATCAAACTAACACACAAAAAAAGTACATGTCTCAGCACGTGTAGAATTGTATCTATAAATCGACTTTTTTAGGATTGAGGAATCTTGTACATGACTAAGTTCTAGTAAGTCTTACAAATTAAATAAAACATTTCTTTGTTGCAGGGAACCTAGATAACACAAGTGACTTGCCCATTATTTCAGAGATGGAGAATGAATCATTTGCAATGAAAGGAGGAGAGGGTCCTCACAGCTATGCTCGAAACTCCACCTTTCAGGTGTATATTTTAATATTAATTTGGCTATTATATATGCTGATAAAAATCTCGCTTTGTGTTTATCTCATTCTAGAACATGCTAGAAAGATATCAATTTGTGACACTAGGCATCAATAAACATGGTCACAAATTGACATGCCATTTGGTTATGCATCAAGTCGCTGAATTGTACATAATTAATATTTATATTTATATAATGCCTTTTGCAGAGAGATGCAATTGAAGTTTGTAAAAAGTCAATCCAGGAGGCAATAGCCAAAAACTTTGATCCCAAAGGCCATGCTGAACATAAAATATTAATCCCAATTTGTATAGCAGACTTAGGCTGCTCCACAGGACCAAATACATTTATTTCCATGCAAACTATAATAGATGCAATTGAGCTCAAATTCCAATCACAGGGTCTTGTTTCTCAAATACCAGAGTTTCTAGTTTTCTTTAATGACCAAGTCACAAATGACTTTAACACCCTCTTCAAAAATCTTCCCCCCAATAGGAAGTATTTTGCTGTTGGTGTGCCTGGCTCTTTCCGTGGACGTTTATTTCCAAAAGAAACACTTCATTTGGTCCACTCTTCTTCTTCTCTGAACTGGCTCTCTGCGGTGCCTAAAGAAATTACAGACAGAACATCTAATGCCTGGAACAAGGGGAGGATTCATGTAACAAATGCTCCTAAGGAAGTTGCAGATGCCTATGCAACTCAGTATAAAACAGACTTGGAAACCTTCCTCCATGCCAGAGCACAGGAACTTGTGGAAAATGGGCTAATGATACTTCAAATTCCTGTTGCATCAGATGTGATTCTTGATTCAGATGTGGACCCTAATAAAGTTTTTGAACTTCTGGGATCATGCCTCATGGACATGACCAAAGAGGTAAGAAATCCCTAATCCTTATGCTTAGGCTTGTGTTGTGTCTTAAATAGGCTATAGAAACCAATTAACGGAAAACTAATTTCTATTTTTAAGGGGATTTTTTTAGTTTAATCAGTATACATTAACACTGTATAAAAACTTTAGCCTGTAATAATAATGTGCTGCCACATTACTTAATGGGTTTAATAACATATGAGATGTCATATTTTTCAAATGACGCGGGAATATATCATTGGATGATACACCGTAAGTGTATATTCATTCAATACTTTAATTTATTTTGTTTCCCATTCATCAGGAAATGTAACTGTTATGAAATACTGCATTAGATTAAGCATGTAGATATAATCACAGAGATATTTAATGCTTATCTATCCTACTTAATTAGCTAGCTAGCCCTCATGGTTGTCTTTAATTAATATTGCAGGGATTGATTAGTGAAGAAAAAGTGGAAAGTTTCAATGTGCCTGTCCTTTACTCACCTGTTAAGAATGTGAAGGCAATTCTTGAAGCAAATGACTGTTTTAGTATTGAGTGGATGGAAACATTGGATATCAAAGATATTTATGTAATCTCAAGTGCCCAAATATTTGCTTCTGCATACAGAGCAGTATTGGAAGAGTTAATTGAGAAGCACTTTGGTGAAGGAATTGTTGATGAGCTTTTTGATCGCTACACGGAGAAAGTTGAGGCATTTCCAGATATCATGAATTCATAGAAGCAAAAATCAACAGTGCTCTATGTTCTTCTCAAGCGCAAGTCAAAGGCATAAGCAAACACACTACACATTTTGTGTTCTCTTCAGCAAAAACTAATTAATGTTGTTCTTCATCAACCAATAATAATATGTCTTTAATAAGTGGAAGAACGCTCGTGACATCATCTGTGAGAGGTGGGCAATTTGAAGAACAACTTTATGGCCATATATATAAATTGATATAGTTTGTAGTACCTTATTTGGTTGAATATTGAAAGACGTACTGTTTTCTTTGTCTTTTTTAAAAATGTTAAGAAATCAATATAATTCAGTTAAAGAGAGAGAAAAATATCTTAGATTCAAAGACACAGCAGAACGGTGGGTGAAAATAAATGCTTCCTTTCATTGGTAGATTAGGTGGTAATTGGTATGCAAATTTAATTTTCAAGTGAAATGTCTTAATTAACGTTATTGCAGAGTAGGGGTGTTTCAGTAGCTCTATTTAGCTCTATTTCAAAATGCTACTGAGATTGAGAGAGATATTTATATATATAAAAGTAAGGTAGTGAAATCATCCTTTGATATATAAAAGAAGGATAAAATGGTAAATTTCTTTCAAAAAAGTTTCTAAAAATAGTAAGTCACTTTCCCACTTTAAATTGTTAACATTAGTAATCATCAATAATTAATTATAACAATTATGTTAGTGAAAATATCACTACAATTATTAATTTATAATAATAATAATAATAATTTATCCTCTTATTTACTTGAAAAGCCTAAAACTTTTACTAATTTTTATCTTATAAAAATAAATAATTTAATTTGTTTGAAAAATTATAAATATTAATACCAAAAAAACATTTAGCTTTTAAAAATGAATAAACATAGTAAGTCACTTTCCCACTTTAAATTGTTAACATTAGTAATCATCAATAATTAAATATAACGAAATTATATTTAAGCATCACTTTAAAAATTTTAAATAAAAATAAATTAATATTTAATTTACTCAAAGAATGGTATTAAAATAAAGTATAATTAAATATTATAATTTGTACTGATCATATATTATATGAAAAATTATTATTATTTAAATAATAATGTGAGAAAATATCATACGGAAATGAATATTTTATATGAAAGCTCATAAATATCAAAATTAAAAGTACACTTTTTTTTGGAAAGTGGGAAAAGAAATTAAAAGTAATTTAAGAAAAAACACATTAATATTTAAATCATAATAGAGCATTTATATTGAGACATAGTAATTTAAGAGTATAAGTATAACACACGGGGATGACTATTCTATATGAAAATAATGGTATTCAACTCATAATAATTCAGATGAATACCTATGTTTTTTAAGCAACATTCTTATCAAGATACAATTTTTGCGGAAATTTTTTTATCCTAAGAATATTAAACTTTGTGCTGATTATATTTACTTAAAATTTATTATCATTTTAATTATAAAGTAAAAAATATCACCTGAGATTAAACATTATATTTTTTATTTTCACACTATTTCTTATCATATTTCATGCTCATTTCTTTTTTATGATTTGTTTTACAATCTTACTAATCATATTTTTTTTATTCTTTTCAGCTCTTTGAATAAATATACTTTTTGTGCATTATAAGCATTATAATTTATTTACACATTATGTAATTAATATTGTAAATAATTATGCCATATTTTGCATATGTTATTCCATTATTTTTAAAATTATCATTTCATTATTTATATTTTGCCTTTCAAAATTAAATGTCCTGTGCAACGCACGGGTCAACACACTAGTATATAAATAAAGGAAAGTGGTGGTAGGAAGCCCAATAGCTTTGGTTCATTTTTGTAAATTACCTCCAAGTTCATAGGTGGTAAGGCATTGATGGGTCGGTTTCACCAGTTCTGACTGGGTTTTCACCGCTTTAATGGTCTAGGATCTGGTTTGACTGTAAAGCTGGTTCAAACACCTAACCAGACTGATCTCGGTCTGGTTTCCGGTTGAACCAGTCGGGCTGGTACGGGTTTTACAACATTGCTTACCAGTAAGATATAAGCCTCGATTTGGATACCTTCTAGTTTATAATAGTAGTTTTAAGCATAAATAAGTACTTGAATTTGAATTTATAAATTAAATTATCCTTATGAGTTTATAATTGTTTATGGAGAAATTAGATGTGAAAATTTATGAAAAAATTAATAAAATGTACAAATTAATTTTAACTTATAAAAATAATCAAATTCATCTTATATTTTTTAAATAAAACGAAATCAATATGGTTTCAACTTTCAACATCTTTGGATATCTTCTAACATTTACATCAACCCTTACGAGTAGGCATAAGTAGGGGTGTAATCGGGTTGGGTTGGATTGGGTTTGGGGTGACATCAAGTCCGAACCGATAGAATGGTGGTGGGTTGGGTTGGTTCGGGTTTTACATTTTTTGGGTGAGTAACCCGAACCGAACCAACCCGAATATGTTCGGGTTGGGTTGGGTTGGGTCATCGGGTCATGAACATTTTTCCTTTTTAAAAAAAATGTGGAAAATGAAATTAAATTAAAATATAAAATGAAAAAAAGAAAAGAAATAGAGAAAAATAAATTGAAAGGAGCAGATGAAATAGGATTTGGGGAACCATTTCTGCTTGCGCTGCCGTTGCGCCTATTTTTGTTCTCTTCTTACATGAAAGTGAAATAAAATTAAGACTTCTTTTTTTGGTTTGGTTCGGGTTGGGTCTATCGGGTTCAACATAGGCAAATCCGATACCCGAACCGAATCAAATCGGGTTCCAAAGAAAATGTCCGAACCGAACCGAATACCCGAACCAAACCGTGAAATATCTTCGGGTTGAGTTGGATTCATCGAGTTCGCGAGTTGGATCGGACCCGCTTACACCCCTAGGCATAAGGATAAGAGCATACAAAATGGAAAGTTTTTATATCAAAGGAAAGTATTTATTTCAACGTAAACATAAAAGTGCAATAAACATTTTCCTTTTAAATGAAAAGTTAATTACATTTTAGGGTTTATGGATGAGGATAAAAAGTACGAGTGTTTGTGGGACGAGTTTTACTTGTTCATAATTTAGGCTTAATTTTTAATCGAGCCAATGCGAGTATGATTAAGACTGAGTCTAAGTGGGACAAGATCGAGTTGACCGATATATTAGTTAAATATAATCATGAAATAGTTATATAACCATGTTAAAAAAAGAGTTCATAGAATTAGTAAATATATTACATATAATATAATTCCTTTTAATGTATGCAATATTTTTTACTTTCTTTAAAGTTTGAGATATTACTAAAATAAGAATAGCATTATATCACTATATAAATTTATATATAGAATATATGTACTTTTAAAGGTAGATAGAGGAAACTTAAACACACAAATTCTATCTAAAAGTAAAAAATGAGGTTAGGTCTTTAAATAATAGAAAATTATAAGTAATAAATATTATATTTATTTACAAAAGACGGGTCAAGTAATCCGAAGGTTGAAAAGAAAGAGATAAAAAGAAAAACAAATAATATATTTATTTAATCCCTAAGAAATAGAAAACCTCGATATAGTCCCTAACTTCTTGCTTTTTCCATCACTATAGTCTAATTGTGTGTTTCCCGTTAACTTTTTTATGACGTGTCACGTTTCGCGACACTGTGTCACACTATTTTCCATCGAGACACAAAAATAATTAACGTTATTGGGGTCGAGACCTATCAATAAAGAAATGGGAGAAGAGAGAAAAAGAGAGAATAGAGAAACACATGCACGACGGTTGGAATTGAAGCCTTTTAAGCTATAAATTTAAAAAAACCCAAATCATTTTTGTGTCACAATGGGCACTTTAATGACAAACAATGTGACAGGATATCACAAAATATGACACGTCATAACAAAATTAACGGAAAACACACAATTGGTATAATTTATACCTTATAGCCATATATAAAAATTGATATAGTTTATACCTTATTTGGTTGAATACTGAAAGACTGTTTTCTTTGTCTTTTTTAAAAATGATAAGAAATCAATAATTCAGTTAAAGAGAGAAAAAAATCTCAAATAACGATAATGGTAAAAATTAAGGAAAGTATATTGATTTTTATAAATTCATAATATTTATATATGTGCATATAATATTATAGTTGATTTTTCATTAGCAGTAGATATATCTCAATTTTCTAATGCTTGTAAAGTTATAATAAATCATTCTCTAGAGTACTTTTATCATTTTTAACTTCTAAAAATGTGATAAAACATTTTCTTTTAAAATTATTTAATCAATTCAATATTTATAAATTTGTAAAACATTTCGTAATTAAAAATATACCTTTTTAAAAAAGAAACACACAAAAATAGAGTTTGAGTTGTATTGTGTGAGTTGATGTTGGGGAGTTACTACTTATTTCCTTGATTATTGGTAATTTAATTAGTTATCAAAGGATAATGATAAGACGACCAGTTAAACCACTTTTTCGATTACACCATATTTGATTTTATTAGCAATATTATAAAAACTCGGATTGGTGAGCGACTCGGTTGAGAAATAATGGATCTTTGGTCGAATCAGTGGGTCATTAGTCGAACCAGTTAATTAAACCAGTAATAATTTAATATTATATAAAAAAATATATGGTATTTTAATAAATATATATGTATATACTTATTAATAATAATAATATTTATTATTGACTTTATTAACCATACATGACAACATGACTTTATGTCTGGCAGGGGAAGTAGTGAATATTTCAATGTTAATAATACATATAGAGGAGAGTTATAATTACACTGGTGTAAGTTACACCAAGTGTTACACCGCTAATAACTATAAATCGAATATGTTTTTTAGTAATCAAACCGTTGAATTATATTTGTTCATCATCATTATTATATGTGTCAAATTTCATAAAATTTTGACACTAATAACTTGATAATCAAATGGTTGGATTTTTTCATAAATAAAGCCGCATATATATGTTTTTTTTTTGGTAAAAGCCACATATATATGTTAAAAAGGCATCTTTGGTTCAACAGTCAATGCACCATCTTTGCAAGCTTCGCATGCGAGTTCAATCCTCCCTCCAAGTTTTGATAATTTCTAATTCGAGACAGGGCATTCTCCGAGCCAAGCCGAAATCGGGTTGATGGGTCAGTTTCATTGGTTTTAACCGGGTTTTCACCGCTTTAATGGCACAGGATATGGTTTGATTGCAAAATCGGTCGAAACACTTAACCGGACTGGTCCTAGGTCTGGTTTACAGTTGAACCAGTCGGGGCGGTTCGGGTTTTACAACACTGCTTACCGGTAAGATATAAGCCCCGATTTGAATACCTTCTAATTTATAATAGTTTTAAGCATAAATAAGTATTTGAATTTGAATTTATAAATTTAATTATTCGTATGAGTTTAGAATTGTTTATGGAAAAATTAGATATGAGAATTTATGAAAAATTTGATATAATGTACAAATTAATTTTAACTTATAAAAAAATTAAGTCCATCTTATATTTTTTAAATAAAAGAAAATCAATATGGTTTAAACTTTCAACACGTTTGGATATCTTCTAACGTTAACATCAACCCTTACGAGTAGGCCTAAGGATAAGAGCATACAAAATGAAAGGTTTTTATATAAAAGGAAAGTATTTATTACAACGTAAACATAAAAGTGCAATAAATGTTTCCCTTTTAAATAAAACGTTACATTTTAGGGTTTATGGATGAGGATAAAAAGTAGGGGTGTTCGATCGTGGGACGAGTTTTACTTGTCACTAATTTGGGCCTAATTTTTAATTGAGCGAATACCAATATGATTAAGACCAAGTCTAAATGGGACAAAATCGGGTTGACCGATACATAACTTAAATATAATCATAAAATAGTCATATAACAATGTTAAAAAAATTAGTTCATAGAATTAGTAAATATATTTCATACAATAGAATTTCTTTTAATGTATACAACATTATATCACTATATAAATTTACATATAGAATATATGTACTTTTAAAGGTGGATAGAGGAAACTTAAACACAAAAATCCTATCTAAAAGTAAAAAATGAGGTCAGGTCTTTAAATAATAGAAATTTATAAATAATAAATATTATATTTATATACAAAAGACGGATCAGGTAATCCGAAGGTTGACCCTGAACCCGTCATCAAATGATATCCAATTTTGTTCTTGTATGAGATGAACCAACCCGACTTGAATAGGACTGGTCAAATGGTATAGATCGAGTCTTGAACACCCCTAATAAAAAGGGTTGAGGATAAGAATATTCAAGATAGAAAGTTTTTACATAATAGGAAAGTTTTTATTATATTAAAAACATGAAGTATAATAAACGTTTCCCTTTTAAATAAAAGCATTCCATTTTGGATATTCTTATTATCCTCTAAGTGAATCCGAAACATAAAAATGTATGAGAAACATAAAATATAATAAATACTTCTCTTTTAAATAAAAATATCCTATCAAAAGTGGAAATGTTTTATTGGGTATAAAACATTTAATATTACCAATACATTGAATATTGTTTTTTTTTGTCACCATACATTGAATATTGTGATAGTTGCATTTTCTAATAAAAATTTTTCATTTTGGAATTTATTATCATATACAATATTGCACATGTTAAAAAAACCATTGTTATATATTATATATAAAGGGCCTCCTCTCTTTTCTTGATACTTTGACAGTGTGTTATCTCAATCTAGACCTCAGTCATAGAGAGAGGGGGGAAGATCTTGGAGTCCACATTGTGCACCACTAGATCTATCGTTGAAGATTATGTTAATTGCATTATGTCTTTACAAGGTATGCAATGTTCTTTTAGGGATGAGCATGATAGTAAAATCTGTTAGTAAAATCCTAAGAAATTGTATTTTCGTAGGATTGAGGAATCTTGTACATGACTAAGTTCTAGTAAGTCTTACCAATTAAATAAAACATTTCTTTTCTGCAGGGAACCTAGATAACACCAGGCACTTGCCCATTATTTCAGAGATGGAGAATGAATCATTTGCAATGAAAGGAGGAGAGGGTCCTCACAGCTATGCTCGAAACTCCACCTTTCAGGTGTATATTTTAATATTAATTAGCTATATATTATATATGTTGATAAAAATCTTGCTTTGTGTTTATCTCATTCTTCTCTTGTCATAACATGCTAGAAAGATATCAATTTGTGACACTAGGCATGGATAAACATGGTCACAAATTGGCATGCCTTTTAGTTATGCATCAAGTCACTAAATTGTACATAACTAATAGTTATATTTATATAATGCCTTTTGCAGAGAGATGCAATTGAAGTTTGTAAAAAGTCAATCCAGGAGGCAATAGCAAAAAACTTTGATCCCAAATCCCATGCTGAACATAAAATATTAATCCCAATTTGTATAGCAGACTTAGGCTGCTCCACAGGACCAAATACATTTATTTCCATGCAAACTATAATAGATGCAATTGAGCTCAAATTCCAATCACAGGGTCTTGTTTCTCAAATACCAGAGTTTCTAGTTTTCTATAATGATCAGGTTACAAATGACTTTAACACCCTCTTCAAAAATCTTCCCCCCAATAGGAAGTATTTTGCTGTTGGTGTTCCTGGATCTTTCCATGGACGCTTATTTCCAAGGGAAACACTTCACTTTGTCCACTCTTCTTCATCTCTATGCTGGCTCTCTACTGTGCCTAAAGAAATTACAGACAGAACATCTAATGCTTGGAACAAAGGGAGGATTCATGTAACAAATGCTCCCAAGGAAGTTGCAGATGCCTATGCAAATCAGTATAAAATGGACTTGGAAACTTTCCTCCATGCCAGAGCACAAGAGCTTGTGCACAATGGACTAATGTTACTTCAAATTCCTGTTGCATCAGACGTGATTCTTGATTCAGATGTGAATCCTAATAAAGTTTTTGAACTTCTTGGATCATGCTTGATGGACATGACCAAAGAGGTATGAAACCCCTGACTCCTAGGTTTTTTCTATGTCTTTAAAATGATATATATAAATGAAACTTACTAATGAGAAACTATTTTAAATTTTTTCAAGGGAATTTATTTTGTTTTTATTTCCCATTAATTAAAAACTAGAAAAAGATAGCTTGTTTTTGAATTTTCAAGAATTAACACATTAGAAATTTGGATGATCCTATTTTAGTGGCCCTCATGCCTGGCTTTTAATTCATGCAGGGATTAGTTAGTGAAGAAAAAGTGGATTGTTTCAATGTTCCATTCCTTTATTCACCTGTTAAGAATGTGAAGGCAATTCTTGAAACAAATGAGTATTTCAATATTGAGTGGATGGAAACAAAGGATATCAAAGATATTTTTGCAATCTCAAGTGCCCAGATTTTTGTTTCCACTATCAGAGCAGCTGTGGAAGAGTTGATTGAGAAGCACTTTGGTAGAGAAATTGTTGATGAGCTTTTTGATCGCTACACTGAGAAAGTTAAGGAATTTGCAGATATCATGAATTCTGAGAAGCTAAAAATAGCAATGTTGTGTGTTCTTCTGAAGGGCAAATCAAAAGCGTAGGCAGTTGTTGCCTTCATCATAATTAATGTGCAATTCTACGCATAAAACGCTTCTCTTCGGCAACAATATTGTTGGTATTCATCAATCAATAAAATAAAACAGGTTTAAATATATTTTTTATCCTATAAATATACTGTGTTTTGATTTTAGTTGTTGAAAACAAATCGTATTTTCACTCTCGAGTTTTCTAAACTGCTTACTTTTGATTTTCAACGTCAATTGTTGTTTAGTTTGTGCTTATTTCAATTATTTAGTTAATAGAATTGCTTGTCGCATTGTCACGTGTACCGACTTTTTTAACTCTGTAATAACATGTTTTTCGTCTCAATCCCTTCAAATATAACTTTTATTTTAGTCTCTATAAAAATGTTTTTCACCTTTTGTCATGTGTACCAACTTTTTTAAGACCAAAAATGTATTTTATTCAATAAACTAACCGGATAATTGTTGGTGTACATAAACAATTAGCACAACATTTTTACCATAATTGTGTTTTTCTTTTTACACACCCTCCCCAATTTTTTTAAACGTTTTATATTGCTTTTTTTCTTCTGGCACCCCTCCCCATTATTTAGGTGTTTTTTAGTCCCACCCTTTTTTACTCTTTTTTATTTTTTAAAAAAAAATATTTTTTATTTTTTTATTATATTTATTTTTATTTATTTATCTAATTAAATAAAAATATAGATCAAGAAATACAATAAATGATCACATAAAATTTGTGTTAATCATTCATGTTAACATGAGGTTGATTATTTGTCCCGAAACGGTGAATATATTAAAAAATGAGGTTAATGGTGTTTCCGTTTGTGGTTAATAGAAAAGGATTTTTGGTTAATTAATTTTGTGAGGTTAATTGCAATACCTGTTAACACGAGGTTAATCATGTGACCAGAAATGGTGAACATATTTAAAAATGAGGTTAATGGTGTTTCCGTTTGTGGTTAATAGAAAAGGATTTTTGGTTAATTGATTTTGTGAGGTTAATTGCAAATCCTGTTAACACGAGGTTAATCATGTGACCAGAAACGGTGAACATATTTAAAAATGAGGTTAATGGTATATCCATTTGTGGTTAACAGAATATGATTTTTGGTTAATTGAATTTGTGCGGTTAATTGCAACTTCTGTTAATACGAGGTTATTTATGTGTTAAAAAACGGTAAACATATTAAAAAATGAGGTTAATGGTATATCCTTTGTGATTAAAAGAGTGGGATTTTTTGTTAATTGAATTTGTGAGGTTAATTTCAACTCCTTTTAACACGGAGTTAATTATGTGTCCAGAAACGGTGAATATATTTAAAAATGAGGTTAATGATGTATCCATTTGTGGTTAACAGAATATGATTTTTGGTTAATTGATTTTGTGAGGTTAATTGCAACTCCCGTTAATACGAGGTTAATTATGTGTCCATAAATGGTGAACATGTTTAAAAATGAGGTTAATGGTATATCCATTTGTGGTTAACAGAGTGAGATTTTTGGTTAATTGAATTTGTGAGGTTAATTGCAACTCTTGTTAACACGAGGTTAATTTTGTGTCAAGGAATGATGAACATATTTTCAAATAAGGTTAATGGTGTATAACATAAACGGGTGAATGAAGTAGTACATTTGGTTAATAACATCAAAACAGAATAATGATGATAAAAAAAACTTATATAAAACCTTTAAAAAACACACATTTATTGTATTTCTTGATCTATATTATTATTTATTAAAATAAATAAATAAATAAATAATAAATATATTAATAAATTAAAAAATTAAAGATTATTTGAAAAAACAAAAAGAAAAAAAGAAAAAAAATAGAAGAAGATAAAAAAAAAAGAAAAATGAACAGTGATCTCATATGTTGTACAAATATGGGAACAATGTTCTTATGTATATGAATCGGGATTGATCATATTAAGGTAAAAATTTATTGTTTCACGTTACATATTATTAAGATATCAAGTGTTAGTCTCACATTGGATAGGAATGACCAATGAGAGCAATATATATGTGACAAGACTCATAAACTTAACACCTTAAGATTTTGGATTGGATGTGGTGTCTAGCTCATTTGTATAGTTTGCTCATTAGCCCAATGTTGGAGGTCTCCCGATAGTTTAGGCTCCTCTCACTATCTAACACATATAATTGTATATGCTTTCATATATCTATTTATAATGGGATCTTTCTTGTATTTTAACATTTCCACAAACTAGAGTCCAGTTTAAATTGAATGAGATACAAAGATAGAATGAATTAAGATGGTAAAATGAATTAGCCTTCTCCCATAAGTTGAAATTAATCTTTGCAATTCAATTTTTCATAGGCTCTTCTATTTAAATTCTTCATAAACATGACAAGAGCAAGTTGCAAGTTTAGATAAATATTTCTAGAATGATTTATGGGAGAAAGAAAATAAAATAAAATAAAACAAGAAGGTAAAATGAATTGGCCTTCTCCCATAAATTAAAATTTGTCTTTACAACTCAATTTTTTATAAGCTATTCTATAAGACCGAGTTAACTCGGTATATAACTACAACCAAAGTTTAAAACCCTGACAACTAATCTCATACAATACAACTAGCCAAAGATCATGCTGAAAAAGTTTACAGCAAACTTCATGTAATGGTTATATTATTCATAATTTAGCTACTAGTTATACTTAACTATGATAGTTCAAAAGCTGAAGCTTTAGGGTCCAGTCCATCTATTCATGCTGCGACTTGCACCTAAGAAGAACAAAGAGTCCAACTAGTTGTAGCTTTTGTATATCCATTATATCTCGGAATTCCATCACTTTCTTTGTATAGCGATCGAAGAGCTCATCAATAATTTCATCTCCAAAATGGTTCTCAATTAGTCCTTCCAGCGCAGCTCTGTGAAGGGAAACATACTTGTGAACATCAACAGGGTTGGACAGGGTATTAGTACCTATTGTTTCCAGTTTCTCGATGCTGAAATCTTCACTGCTTTCAAGAATTTTCATCAGATCCTTAATGGGTGAGAAAAGGATGGGCAAATTGAAAGAGTCCACTTTTTCTTCATTGACTTTTCCCTACAGGGGACAAGAGCCATCAGATATGTAACTTCCTACAAAATTATGTATGATCACAGGCAACCATATTATATTACTTCTGTAGTCATGCTTGATTCATTCTCTCTAGTATGAGTTCATGATTTAGTTTATAATTTAAAGCATGTTTAGTTTAGCGTTGAAACGTGACAAACTCACGTTTTCAACACTAGAAATAGTTGTGTTGGAAAATATAAACTTGAGTTTGGTCAGTTTCAACGTCAAATCAAACACAATTAATCAATTCTCAAGCTTGGTTAGGCAGTGGATGTAGACCAAAGCCACCTTTAATTTGGTTTCAAAAGAATTTATGTGAAGAGCCTGATAGATTATGAAGGGGGTACAAAGGAGAACTCTATCAATAGATTTAACCAACGGAACACAACAATGGGCAGGCTTTAGCTTTGATACCACATCTTGACTCAAAACCTTGAAACAATTAAGGGTCCATTTGCTTTACAGTTGGGTAGAATTGAACAGGAAATAAATGGTACACGATTTACGAAATATGTTGGAGGAAAGTGATTTTTCCAACTGGAAAACAAACAGGTACTAAGTATATGGGTCCTTACACCTATATTTTCCTCCTTTGGCTCATTTCTAATTAATGTGGAACTTGACTCATAACTGAACTTCCAAACTACTAGTATATATTCATTCATAGCATTTAAGATAAGACTAGGTGGTTCCTTACCTCATTGGCCATGTCCACTAGGCAAGTTCCAAGAAGTTCAAAATTTTTTCCAGAGTACATATCTGAATCAGAAGTTAAATCATGTGCACCAGCAATTTGAAGTGCCATTAGTCCATTGCCCACAAGCTCTTGTGCTCTGGCATGCAGGAAAGTTTCCATGTCTTTCTGATACTGAGTTTTGTAGGCATCTACAACTTCCTTGGGAGCATTTGTACAATGAATTCTCCCCTTGTTCCAAGCAGCAGAAGTTCTGTCTGTAATCTCCTTAGGCACCTTGGAGATCCAGTTTAGTGATGCAGATGAGTGAACTACATGAATGCTCTCCTTTGGAAATAATCTTCCATAGAAAGAGCCAGGAACCCAAGCTGCAAAGTACTTTCTGTTGGAAGGAATCATTTTAAAGAGTGTGTTGAAATCATTTGAAAGCTGGTCATTGAAGAAAACTTGGAACTCTGGGAGAGCAAGACCATGTGAGTGGTATTGGAGCTCTATTGCTTCTACTATGCATTGAATTGCTATCAAGGTATTAGGCCCTGTGGAGCACCCCAAATCTGCAATGCGAATTGGGTTGGCAGAAATAGTCTTTGGGTCAAATCTGTTGGCTATTGCCCCCTGGATTAAGCTTTTGGCAGCTTCAATTCCTATTCTCTGAAGATAACGTGATTTTCAACATAACTGTCACTATGGTGAGTGGAGTGCACTATCATGCATAACACAAAACAATAAGTGTGTCTTTGATGGGGGAATTTTAGAATTTCATGAATTGATGATTAAAGAAAGAGTTAAGAGAAACCGTGTAAATAATAATCTAAAAAGTTAAACATAAAATAGAAATGTTAAAATTTCATGTCATTTGAAATTTCTTCTATTTATTATAAAAATTTGTCAGATATATTAAATCAAGCTTCAAAGAGAACAACTTACAAATGGTTGATAGTAGGTGTCGTATTGTTACAAAACAAATACAAAAGAAAAAAGACAAAAAAATAAAGCTTCAAAGAGATGTGAATTTTGCACCGCATGTTAGGTGCCGAAGTTTTGAAGATTTCATTTGCACGGGAAATTTAAGTGTGGATTGCAATCACACACTTCCTTGTCTTCATTTGCCAAGTGCTTAGTATTTTATTATTTATTATTTCATCATTTGCCTATAAAGATGGTTGTTGTACGTGACTAAAATATACATAAGTACATGAATGAATTTCTGAGTGAATTTTAGAAACACCTTCCTCTCTTTCTCTATTCTTTGTGCGTGAGTTTATTTGCAAGATGTCTCACTAATATCAAAATCTCTCATATTTGTTATGTGAAATTAAACTAAACCCTCATTTCAGTCACCGGAAGATCTAGAGTGGGTCATATTAGCCTATGAAAGAAAGAATATACATTTTTCGTTGCTAATTAATTTAGTTCTTAAAAGATGAAAAATCATTCACTTTAATCTTTGAAATATTTTTTTAAACGTCAAAGGAACTAAATTAAACGATTTTTTTTCATCTTTCATAAATGAAAATGTAATTTTCATATTTCAGGACTAATATGTCCGAACTCAAATCTCTCTAAAACTAGATATAGGGTCCACCGGTGAAATTATTTCTTTTACTGTACTAACACATAAATCTAGTAATTCGAAATTGTTTTGCTGAAAATCTTCGCAGGTCTATGGAGAATGAAACAATAATTAATTATGATGTAGATCAATGGATGTCAAGATATATGTTACGGGTGTAATAGTGGCATTGCATGTTTATCAAAATGAAATAAGAGAAAGCATAGGAATAAGATATTGATATATATATATATATACCTGAATGTTTGAGTTTTGGGCATAACTGTGAGGGCCCTCTCCTCCGTTCAATGCGTATGATTCAGAAAATGCCTTAGCAAATTCATTCTCCATCTTTCTGTTAAAAGGTCTGCATGCTTCAAATAAGCTTTATTATAAGACCCAAAACAAGGAATTAGGGGGAAAAAAAAAGGTGAAGACTACTAACCGTTCAGTCTTTGAGCATTCAGAGCAACTGAGTTTCTGGATGATGGAAGAAGAAGCTAAATAACATAAATACACTGGCACACTTCATTTAGTGTCATATTATTAAATATTAAAAGACGTTACATAAAAATCATAAAAAAAGACAAAGAAAAGAAAATAAAAAACGCAATTTATTGCGTAAGCATGAAGCGATTGGTATTTGGTGATAATCCAAATTCCAAACCATGTACTAGTACTACGCAATAACTCAACCGCCAACTTGTTCGGTTCACTACTAAAGTGTAGAAATGTTGTTTCCTAGCTGGGAAAAAAATGTATTGAAATAACTGTGCTTCCAAATAAGAAAAAACAATTATTTTGCAAGGGATTGATTTTAACTTCGAAAAAGAAACAAGACAAGATCTTGAAACTTCATCAATAGTTTAGTATTAAATAATTAAAGGGTAAAATATTAATTCAGTCCCTGTAAAATCATTGAGATTTGAAATTGGTCTCTCCAAATTTTTTTCTTTTTTTTTATCCTTTGAAATATTTTTCGTTTTTTTTTTTCGTCCCTGCCGTTAAATGTTGGATGGAAAACGCTGACGTGGCAAATTCCTCACACTGTGGCAGATGACATGGATATTGTTTTATGGGTAAAATATTAATTTGGTCCCTGTAAAATTATTGAGATTTGAAATTGGTCCCTCCAAAAATTTTTCTTTTTTTAACATCCTTTCAAATATTTTCTTGTTTTTTTTCCCTGCCGTCGGTTTTGGATGGAAACTGCTGACGTGGCAAACGGAATACACAGTCATCTATCCTATGTGACATTTTTTCTGCTGAGATGGATATCATTTAAAAAATCATGTGAACTGCACGTGGGTCAGCATTTGACCTTGTTATTGAGAATCCCTACACATTTGCCAATTAAAGGATCGATTTTCTTCTTCTTCTCCCCTCCGTCGTGCTTAATCTTCGTCAGCCCTAAGTCAGTTGCAGCGAAGGTTTTACCGTCCATTGAAAGACTTCAAAAAATAAATTTACCGTCCATTGATCTTTTACAAAAAAAATATATAGCATTCCAAATATACCCCTATATATTTAAAAGTCACTATATTTTAGAGACATTAATTGTCATATGGTGGAAGACTGACTCCAAAAGTCATTTTTCAATGGTGTAGTTGAACATGTGGATAAAACTTCATTAATTATTCACACTAGGGAATTAAAAAGAGTTAAACATTAATGTAAACACTATGCCAAAAAAGGCATTTTATCGCGGTTCTGGAAGCCTTTTTACCATAGAGTATCGTAGCTATTCTGTAGTTAATGTCTAGTTATTTCATTAAAAAACCTATTTGGTATGTTAGGGTTGTTAAAATGTTTTTTTTTAATTTCCATGGGTAATTTAAATTTTAAAATAATTTGAAGTATATTATCTCAATTTAAAGAAAATATAGATTGATGTATATGTATGATACGATTTGATTTGATTTGATTTGATATAGATGATTTCCATATTAGTCTAATTATATTGAGTACCATCTTGAAATCTACCGTGCTTTAGTTTTTCAAATCGTTGCATTTTTTTACGTAAATGTTATTAGTTATAACTTCATGTTCTTAATTAATGGTTTCTTCCCAAGATATTATTTGATTTTTGTTTGACACTTAATTAGTGTATGCATTGTTGACTGAATAGGTATATCCTCTATTATCAGGGGCAATTTTATTCGGGACTTAGTCATAGTTAAAGCACACCACCCTTCCCTAAGAGTGTGTTTAGTAAAGATCAAACTTGAGAGTTCTTCCCATAATCTCAGCCCGCTTTGCCTAAGAGTAAAATAAAGTACAATAGCAGTATTCCTTAGTAGGCATATTATAAGTACATCAAATGTAAAAATGAAGTTGAACACATGTAAAACAGTAAACAAAGAAAGATCTAACATAATAATTATCAAGATCATTTTGTTATTCTTTCAATGGACGGTAAATTTATTTTTAAAGTCTTTCAATGGACGGTAAAACCTTCGCTGCAACTGATTTAGGGCTGACGAAGATTAAGCACGGCGGAGGGGAGAGGAAGAAGAAAATCGATCCTTTGATTGGCAAATGTGTAGGGATTCTCAATAACAAGGTCAAATGCTGACCCACGTTCACATGATTTTTTTAAATGATATCCATCTCAGCAGAAAAAATGCCACGTAGGATAGGTGATTGTGTATTTCATTTGCCACGTCAGCAGTTTCCATCCAAAACTGACGGCAGGGACAAAAAAAACAAGAAAATATTTGAAAGGATGAAAAAAAAGAAAAAATTTTGGAGGGACCAATTTCAAATCTCAATAATTTTACAGGGACCAAATTAATATTTTACCCATAAAACAATATCCATTTTATCTGCCACAGTGTGAGAAGTTTGCCACGTCAACGTTTTCCATCCAACATTTAACGGCAGGGACGAAAAAAAACGAAAAATATTTCAAAGGATGAAAAAAAAGAAAAAATTTTGGAGGGACCAATTTCAAATCTCAATGATTTTACAGGGACCAAATTAATATTTTACCCATAATTAAAATATTGACAAAATTAGTTTTAATTAAATTCATTATTAAAAGTGGTAACTAATGCTCCAACAATTCATCATCTAAAACATAGTAGTACATCAACTATCATAAAAAATAGGTGAATAGTAAATAATAAATAAATAATACTTCATCCGGTTTTATTTATAAGATGTTTCAAGCTTTTTAATTGTCCTATTTATAAGATAAAGTGCACAAATCTAAAAGCATTTATTATTTTTTTCTCATATTTACCCCCGTTGATCATTAAAGGTTTCAAGGTAACACAATTACCATGATAATGGAGTTTAATTTTAAATAAAGGTAAACTTGTAAATTGTAATCTTATAGAGTAATTTCTTGAAAATAACACATTAATTACTTTTCTTAATATGAGTTTTTATCTGAATTGTCTTATAAATAAGATAAAAGGTAGTATAATGAAACTTCATAATTAATACAATCCAAAATAATATTATTTGTCTTATATTTAGGACCAAGCAAAAATATCTTTTTATTTCTTATAAACAGTACGGGAGATAATATTTAAATATTCAACATTCTCATTTTGGGTTCTCTTTGTATTCCAAGAGCCCATGAACAAAATTTCTTTCTTCTAAAAACAACAAAAATCATTAGTATTGGAAAATCCAAATAATTCAAGTATATGGGGTAGTTTAATTTTTTTATTATTATTAACTTTTTTTTCTTTTTTTGCTAAAGGAGGTGAGACTAATGGACAGTGGATTACGATTTTCGAACCCCTAATGGACAGGACATAATTATTATTCCCACGTTAAGTAAAGTTTAAAATTTTCTAACCATTTTATATCTTTTTTTCCTTATTTAAGTGGTGGAATTTTAAAAGATACATGCAAGATTACAGTTTGATATAACATACAAACAAGATTATGTACCCCAAAAAAAATTACAAAAAGATTATTACACAAACAAGCTGTTGAAGCACCGAAAAGATAAAAAGATAATCTTAAAACTACCATATTTAGCAAATGCAAAACTTAATGGCAAAAATAGAAAACCAAATATGAAACCATCCTCCCCAGTTTCTTCTTCGGTTCTCTGGTTGTGACCCATTACTTGGGCAAGAAATTCACCTGTATACATGTATCAACAAATCTATTTACTAAATGAACACAGCATCCAACACCAACAGCCAAAGACAAGCAGAAGTAGAGCTCATATCTATGTTCAGGGTTTATGTTGTGCATATATCGATGTGTGGACAGCTTGTTGAGGAGTCAGAGCTTTTCCATTTACAAGCACTTGTTCATAGAAATCCACTCGTATAGATTTGAACTGGTAATGCTATTTTCAAATACACATGAATACAAAAAGGTAAGCCCTTGATCAGAAACACTAGTTCTATTACAAAGAGACATTCAGGAATTAGCAAATCATTGCATTAAATCAACATCTTTGATAAAAGTTTACCTTCTCCTTCCAGGACAAATCAACATCATGAAAATTAGGGTCAAGCAATGTTAGCTGATCCCCTTCTTTAATCTGCGATACAAGGGCTCAATTAACACCACAATAATTCTTCAATTGATGAACTTTATAACAGTAGAAATGACAAACATAACCAATTACACGTAAATGGAGAAGAGAGAAAAATAACCAAAAAAAAGATTTACTATTTACTACTACAAATCTATGGGGTCTATATCAGCTGGAGCAAACATTTACTCAGCACTACTATAAAGCTGCATACTCTATTGCACATTTGGTCATTTCTATTATCTCCTTCCCCTTATGTCTATGGTTATCAATTATCACAATACTAGGTGATTTTACTGACACACCTTAATTGCATGAAAGTCCATATGCTTTTAAACATAGACTACCCACCCCCATCGATTTTTTTATGTAAAGAAGAAATATTATTAGAGATGAGAAAGAAGGAACCGTGCAACTGGTTTGTCATCCTTGAAATTTATCTAAGACAAGCGGATTTTAGCTATTCAAAAACATGACTACGTCTAAGGGACAATAGGTGAAGAAGATGACATAAAACTTCAGCAGCAGTTCTTACCACATCATTACGTACACCATAAATTGAGAGAACAAAGCAAGTTTGATTTGGATCACAAAGCAAAAAGTATCTGCAAAATTACAAGAACAACGTTATCTGGATCCAAGTTTTACATACATTGCAACAATTCTTAAGATATTAGCATGAACACGGAAACACATTCTTCTCTGAAAATTACAGCACACCCCAAACATCATTGATATTTTCTTGTAACATGGATGAAAGTTGTATTGGGAACAATCAGTGGGGTATATTTATGGAAAAGGAACTATTAACTACTAGGATCTTGGGTGGTTATTCCTGTCACCACCCGCAGGTCCTTTGCTTAAAAAAGAAAAAGACAACCAAATCCAAGAACCAACATTAAACTGGCCCCGTCATAATGATGCAGTATTTTCTTCTGAATGGGTCTTATGAACCCAATTGATTAAGCCTTTTAATTAAATGAAAATTCAAATTTAGTACATTTTTGTCTTAAAAATGATATTGTATTTAAATCGTAAATTCGTAACTAATCCAAAATTAGTAAGGACAATAGATTTAAACAAGTAAATTCAAGAAGAAATAGGAATTAGGAAAGGATTTTATTTTGGTTTAAATTAAAATTTTGGTCCCTGTAATTTTGTTCTTCTCAAATCAACCCTCATACTTACAAATGTTTTCAAAATAATCCACACCACCATCATAACACCGTCAGCGTTTAACTGTTTTTTTGTTTACTAGGTGCTTTCTTATATAGTTTTTTTTATATAAAATGTCCCCTAGGTGCTTGACGCTCCTATGGAGGGTACTTAGTTCTTTAGTATGTGTTCTTTTGATGAGTAGGTGCTCATTTAAATGCTCTTTTTTTTTCTTTAAAATGTCCAGTAGGGACTAAATTGACAGTTTTATAACAGAAAATGGAAGTAGGGACTACTTTGAAAACATTTGTAATATGAAGACTGGTTTGAAAAGTTCAAAAAAAAATTATAGGGACTAAATAAAAAATGAATGGAAATTATAGGGACTAAAGTTTTAATTTAAGCTTTTATTTTAAACATTCTCTGGTGAAGTAAAAGGAACAAAACAATTTAAAGGAGTAAAAAAGTAATGTAATCATTAAAAAATTAAGTTTTTATCCTTTGTTGCACTAGATGCAACATAAACTACAGATACATGTTTGCATTTAATTTTATTTTATTAATATGTATCATAATTTTTTTATAATTTTATGTCACGGTCGCCCCCTCTGAAACAATATTTATGGTCCTGACTGGTGCTCTGCAACTGTTAAAGTCAAAAAGATCCCTTTCCCAACCACCCATTCTCTCCCTCCACCCAACCAAATACACAGTTACTCACAAAAAAGTAAGGTCAAAACGGGTAAAGCAAAACCAGACATTTAATGCATATACAAGTGATCCAACAGAATGAATGACATTTACAATTTAAATTGTAAAAGGCATAGTTTGGGCATATTAACAAGAGATTATTCAATGCATTGGGTGTAATAAACTATTTCCATGAATATCTACTCACTCCATTATTTCTAAAAACTGGTTGAAAAATTCAAATTTCAAAACTAAACAAAGAGGGTTACAAATGCAAGGGGAACGGGTCACTATTTATGTAAAAGATCATCAATAGAAAACAATAAATTTCTGGGTAGAGGACTTACAAGGGAGCAACACTCTCACTCTTAACAAAGAAAAGCACCTTCCCCTCTACTGCTAGAGCTCTATTCAGACCCTCTGACAGAAGGTCTATGGTAACTCTTTTGTATGACGATTTCACTTGCACCAGAAGGTAGACATGAATCTAGTCAGTATATCAGTAAAAATAAAAAAGAATAAAGACATATAAGAACAGGCTCGACAGAATTTGGAATGGGCCATGAACTGAAATCTATAAGTCAGAAAAGTGCTTACAATTAACAGCCGTCAATGATGATGCCCAAGATGCCATTCGCTTAGCTCTTACATGTCCCTGAACATAATGAATTGTACATAAACCAGCAGCCTCTTTCAAAATAGGGTGTGTTGACTACAACCCATTTTTATCTTAACAAAATTATTTGTACTTGGGGAGAAGGCAGATTCGATTTTAGCCTATGTTTGGTGAAAATAGGGAAATAGAGAGAAATAGAGAGAAGAGAAGTGATGAGAAAAGAAGTGGGAATGAGAGAAATAGGAAAAGTTAGGGAAATAGAGAGAAGAGAAGTGATGAGAAGAGAAGTGGGAAGGAGAGAAATAGGAAAGAGAGAAATGAAGAGAATAGGTTGTTGGGTGTAAGAGAAATAGGTTGTTTGGTATGAGAGAAATGTGTGTGAAATAAAAGAAAAAAAATATGAAAATCGATTATTAAAAAAAAATCGATTTTTTTTGCTCAACAATCGATTATGGGACATTGAAAATCGATTTTTTATGACAGTGAGTAACATAAAAATCGATTATGTGTACATGAAAATCGATTATTTATGACATTGGGTAACATGATAATCGATTATGTATACATAAAAATCGATTATCACCTGTCCACTTCTCATTTCTCTCCATTTCACTACAACATTGCAGAGAAATGAACAGTGTAATCATCTCCCCTCATTTCCACCCATTTCCCTCCTCACCAAACACACCATTTCCCCCCACTTCCCCCCCTCCCTTCTCCACCAAACAGGAGAACTTTCTCCATTTCTTCCCACTTCCCTCCTCCCTCCCCCACTTCACCTCCATCAAACATAGCATTAATGTTTCTTGCAATTACCAGCTTCTATCATGAAAAGAATTTTTCATGCTAGGACATCAAACTAATGAAAATAAGAAAAAAAATGTTTTAACAAATTACTAGCTTAGATTCCTACTACACAGCCAAAGGAAGATTTTATTACCCTCAAAAGATTGTCCACCTTGTCAAGTAAATTGACTATCTTCTGAACCTCCTCTGCAGCATTGAGACCTGGATCTTTTAAAGCAGCAGCCTCAAATCCACTAAGGGCCCTATGGTAGTTCTCTAGATATTTGTTAACCTGTAAAAATACACTATTTATGCACAATACGTATAGCATGCACTATTATATGATTTTGAGGATTAAATATTCTTTTTTTCTATTATTTCCTGGAAGGTGGGGACTGATAAACTGATAAATATGACACCAAAAATACAGGAGTAAGTAAGCTAACATATTCAATCTCCAAACTCTTCTCTAATGAAGACTTGAACATAATGAAATACAATGAAGGGTCAAAATGCAACTTACAGTGGCATTATTAAAATAAAGATCTGGATTGGACTTCATTCTTTCATCTTTCTCCTGGTACATATTAACCAAACGTTAGGTATTCCACATGTGTAAATGATAAGCCTATTCACGAATGAATATTAGATACAATAATAATCTCCATGTAGAAACAAGTATAATAAAAGTAACCAAAAGGATGATACAATTCTATCATATGCACATTGTTGCAGCTAAATTCTAAATCCTTCCTCTTTATACTCACAGCATTTTGATAAGCTTTTAAAGAGTGTGAAAGTTTGGTATGATCCCAAGCTCCGGTGACAAAAAAACTTGTAAGGTATGCATTGCCAAGATTATCTGTCAAGAAGATCAGTTGATGTTAATAAAGGCAAAAATATTGCATCTTATTTAAAAAATTAAAAACAAACAAGATTTAACCCCAAAAAACAAAAATGGAGAATGAAAATTTAAAGGCTGCTCTGTTTTCTTCATGTATTCTATTTGGTCACAAACAATTTCCAAGGACAAGCATTAAATTATTAAAGTATCAGGCATCTTAGAACAACCAATTAAAAAAAACTGGTTTCTTATATTCAAATTTAAACATCACTGTTCATTTCAAGAAAAGAAATAAGGGTTTGTTTGCATAAGGAAAAGTTTTGTTTGGATAACTGAAACATGCATTTCCATAATTCTTCGGTATTTCTTTCAGGTAATTCTTTTAGTCAACACAGAATTTGAAGTTTCTTCTGTGTAGGTGAAATTTCTGAAATCCTCCACTGTGTCTCTTCTTTATCACCCATGTTCATTAGCTTTAACCATGGAACTCTTCACTCTTCAACAGCAAGTAATCGTAAAATGTTTAACATCTCTGTTTGAGAACCATGAGCTTCTTTGCCGTGTCATTCATCAACTTCTTGTGATGTTAGCACAAACCAAAGGACATGCTCTTGCACAGGTTCAGCAGCACCACTGCAAGGTTCAGCTTCGAAACCTCCCATGTGGTTGGGGACCTTGTGAGGTTCAAATCCAAGAACTATTTTTCGGTCTCCAGCATCAGAAATTGAAGATTGATTGAGCTTAGAAACTAGATCAGTGGTTCTTTGAAAAACCAGTCCTATAATATAACAATGCCAACTTGATCGCCAGGAAGGGGTTGCCAGCGACATCTCCGATGAGGAAGAGGAAGTCAGCAGGGTAGTGCAAAGATTGACAGGGTTATTAACGTTGGTGATGACTGGTGGCAAAGTTGTTAAGATTAATTACAATATTGGACTTTCAAATTTTAAGTTTTAAATATAAATTCCTGATGATGTTCACTGCATTTTGTAAAATTGCATCATAATTCTAATTTTATATATGATTATCCAAACAAGACATTGAAAATAAAGACATTTTAAAATTTCAAAAATATGAAATGATTTATCCAGAAACAACCTTAAAGTATCTTTAAATAATATGAATGCCATGACTTATTAATTTATGATAATATTTGACTAAAATATGATAAATACTTTTTTCGCATTGTACAAGACCATATATGCACTCATCCCATCAAGTCATCAAGGTGATATCAACTTTACGTTATGGGCCCGTTTGGTGCACATGATAGGATATGATAGGATAGGATAGGAGAGTTGGATAGTGACATGATAGGATACGAGCAGGATAAGCTCTTATCCTATCCTATGTTTGATGTACACCAGGATAAGAAGACAGATATGATTATTTTATCCTATCCTACGTTTGAGATGGACAAATTATGGTAGGATAGGATATAAAGAATATTAAAATGACAAAATTACCCTTATTACAAATTTAATTTTTTTTGCTTTTTAGCAAGCACCATTAATAAAAATTTATTTTTTATTAAAAATATTTAAATTTATTTTACAAAAATCAAATTTTTAAAAATATTAAATTAATATCAAAATTACCAACAAAAAGCCGTTATTATAGAGAGAGAGGGAGGAGAGAGAGGGAAAGGAGAGAGAGGAAAGGAGAGAGAGAAAGGAGAGAGAGAGGAAAGGAGAGGGAGGGAGGAGAGAGGGGGGAGAAAGAGGAGAGAGCATAGGAGAAGGGGAGGAGAGAGAAATAGGGGGAGAGGAAGAAAGAGGAGAGAGGGAGGAGAGAAATAAGGGGAGAGAAGAGGATGAGAGAAAGTGGGGGAGAGAGGAGAGAGAAAGGGGGGAGAGAGGAGAGAGAGAAAGAGAGGATAAATGAGAGGAGAGAGGGAGGAGAGATGGGATAGAGAGGAGAGAGGGAAGAGAGGGGAAAGAGATAGGAGAGAGAGGGAGGAGAGAGAATGAGAGAGAGCAGAGAGAGAGAGAGAGAGGGAGGAGAGAGAGAAAGAGGGGGAGATAGAGGAGAGAGAAGGAGGAGAGAGAGGGGAGGAGAGAGAAAGAGAGGATAAATGAGGAAGAAGAATTTTTTTATCTTATCTTATCCTATCCTATCACTCCCTAACCCAGCTCCCCCCCTCAGGATAAGAATTACACTAGAAAGATAGGATAGGATAAGCAACAGGATAAAGTTATCATATCATGTCGGTGCAACAAACAGATGATAAGTGACAGGATAGGATAAAATTATCATATCCTGTCCCTTATCCTGTGCACCAAACGGGCCCTATAATGTCTAGGCCAGTAGGGTGTCTAAAGACTCTAAACAGTGTTTGAGAGAAAATGTACATGTCTCTAGTTTGCACACTAATCCCTTATTTATGGTATAATTTTTATTGAGAAAGCAGCAATCAAGATTCAAGACTCCAGAGTCCAGACGTTAATCAGTAACTAATTTACAGCCTAATCACTGGCTACTTTAAAGCAATCATCATAACTAAAGTTGATTGTATATTTACAAGTGCTAAATCTATCAGGGGATATGCCATATATTATCCAATAGCAAAGCAAGATTCATTTTTTTAATTATATCATAGTAATAGCTTATTTAAAAACTTACACCAAGAGTTCCCATCCTTGACATCCAAAGTGATTGCTTCCTTGGCATGTTGAATGCTTTCATCGACAAGTTCTGCCTGATTCTCCACACCTGATTTCATAGCAAGCACATAAATCCCATTCCCAATTTTCTACAGAAAAAATACAAAAAGTCTCATACTATTCACTTTTTCCAAGAAAATTCTTGCACCATTTTTCCCGTCATCGCTCGCACTCTCCTTCCCAACTTCCATTTTTCACATACAAGTATGCATGCTCAAATTTTAATGCATTACTGCATCATAAAACAAATTAGAGTAACTGCTTGCAAGTATATTCTGTACCTCAACACCACGGGTTTCTTTCTTACTTTTATGTTTGTTCAGTCACTGAACTAATATAACTCAATCTCCACGTAGCAATGCAATCGATAACCTCAAGTGCCATTATCTTATAAACAATCACATCTCTGATAAAGCAGTTTCGTATAACTGGAAGCAATCATAACATATTGTTCCTCTCAGAGAAATTTGACGCATTCTCTCAATTCTAAATCTCAAGAACAATTTTATGCCCATTTCTCTGGTGAATGAAGGAGATTTTATCTAGCTACATCATAAAGAATGCATTAAGAATTAACCACTCTGAAAAACCAAACCATCTGACCAATTAGTACAAAGATTCCTAAAATCAACACCGAAAGGACAGATGTAGCAAAATAAGGCTCCATTATTTTATATTATACACATACAACTAGATAGGTGCTCAAAACCAAGTTACAATGACTAAAGAAATTAGGACCATTGAAAAACAATAGATCTTAAAACAATAGAAGGTAAAAGTGAATCTCTTACCTTGAGACATTTTTCTTTTAAGCATTGATAATTGACAAAGAATCATTTTGTCAGGACCCTGCATAAACAATCAATATCTATCATCACTCATCAGTTCACTACAGAGAATCTCAACCAGAGCAAAGTGAAACTGAGTTTCAGGAGAAAAAGGTAATAGCCTCCAGTAGATTTTCACTAATTATATAAAAATATTGAAAATATTTAATGTTAACTCTTAGATTTTGGACCTGGGCCTAATTCAACCCCAAAAGCTAGCTTGCAGAGTGAGGATTATCCAAGGAATATATACTATAATTTTCCCTTATCTTTAGGCAATATGGGACTCTAACATTAACAATAAATGTCTTTTCCCAAAAGCATTATCCTCTACAGATTCACACCTAATACCACGAAACCAAGAACCAAACTAATGTGTCAAGAAAAATCCATGATTTGCAAAAGAGACATTGCTCAAACTTTTAAGAAACGGGATAGCCACAGTGAAATAACTCAAGCATTTAAAAGAAAGAAAAGACATGCATCAAAACCATTTTTCAAATCATTGTAACAAAATATATACATAATTTTGTATTACCAATCACTGAAGGTCCAGTTATATAGAAATATAAAGTTCATAATTTATATCAATAAAAACTACCAAATTATATAAAAGAAGAACTCTGATTAATAAATATAAACCAATATAGATACACTGAATTGAAGCCCCGTTTGACACAAACACACTTATCATTTGCTCCAATTCATAAGCTATACTAACTTGCATTATATAAACTGTTATAGTAATATATATTATATACATAAACTTCCTTTGGAAATCAACTCCATCTTACCCCAATATCAGGTGTTCCTGAAATTAAGATATAGTCATACTTCTAAAAACAAACAGAATTGCATTTAGAGGAAAGATCATAATCTTCCATGTGTTTCTTCAACCACAACCTCTAAACTCTGTCCTCCTGGAGGGGATAAAAGCACAGAGGATTTGAACCTATAACCTCTTGTAATCTACCCAAATCCCTCATCAATAACCCATCATAAGCAATTTATCCTTTTCCATAAAAATTTCAACAAACCACTGATTTCTATATTTGTGTTTGAAACTTTGATGCTTTACAGAATTGCTAACCCCCTCAAATGAATACATGATTGATAATTGATATCCCCGATGAAATTTTATTTAACACATTGGATCAAGAAATGAAATAAAAAGGCTATTCTTTGCACAGCAGGCCAAGTGGAAATGGAATATATTCCTTGAAATAAAGCAATGTTTAGGTTCAACCGTGAGATTTTTTCTACCTATTTGGTAATGGAAAAACAAATGTTTCCCTCACTTCTTATTTTCCACATTTCACAAGGGAATGAAATATTGAATTTCACTATTTTAATTTGTATTAAACAAAAATTTTATTCAACTTAGAAGAAATGCATAGGAGGAGTGTGTAATATATAAGATCCTTCTGAACAAGGAGACCAGAAAAAACTGAGAAAAGAAAGCAAGCTTGTTAATACAACAATGCTAACAAAGCCCTCTGCATACCTGTTAAAGAGACAGTTTGAAGGAGAAACCATAAACAAACCTAGGCTATAACAAATCTAATGACAAAAATGTATCCTTTAAAATCCAACCATTCGTCTTTATGAATATAATGATTTAAAGTAAAATGTACATATTCTGGTGAACAAGTTCTACCCACTACTTATGGGGAGTGAAATGAAATGACCCTTGGCTCCACAACTGATTGCAAATATTACAAAAAGGCTACTTCAGTGTATGTCATGGAAATCTACTATCAATTCTAACCTTGTTTAATGCAAGACTAAGGCAGTTCTTTGCAGCAGATAAATCTCCTTTCTTCCAAATGCAGTTACCTAAACATAGCCAAGCATCTGCAAGAGATGGGTTTAACTTAACCTGGACCACATAAGAGCCAATTATAAATCAACCAATTAAACATCAGTAGAAAGACACACTAAATCACAGAAACTAACAATTCAGTCTTGCTTACAGCTTTTGATAGATGATCCTCGGCATCTTTCCTATAGTCAGGAAATACATCCAACACCTTTCCTCTAAGATATTCAAATGTTGCACGTTGCATAAGTGATTTTCTTTGTTCTGGCAAAGGAGACGAGATTTTAACAACAAACTTTAATGAAAGAAATGAGAAATTGGGGAATATTTTTAACTTCCAAGAGCCAACTATCAGAGATCAGCTGAATTATTAGACAAAGCAGTGTAAGATGCTATACTAAGTCACTGAGAGTCTGAGGCAGCACAAAAAAGAAAAGTAACATGAAAACAAAATTGTTTACACTTTAATGTAAACAATAGTATAGCAGTTTCTCAGCAAGCATTAAGGTTTATAAATATTTGGAAGGTTTATATTATATCACTAGCAACTAATTATTCATACACTATAAAGCATTGATTTATAAATATTTGGAAACACCCCCTCTACCTTGTTACATGGATCTTGATTTCTTATGTGCCATTTTTTTAAGGCTGATCAATCTCAACTAATTGAATGTATGTTAAGACACGATTAAGCACTTGGGTTTCCTGAATGGAGAATCTGTTCTTCATTCAGTGGCTCTTTTATTACAAACTAGTAGACCAAAATTTAATCAAGGGTGGCCTGGTTGCACAAGGATGCCTCCTCTATTATGTGATCTAGAGAGGACGGGAAGTACGCAGCCTTATTTTGGGACAATGCTTAGGTAGACATTATGTACCAGTAGTTTGTGCACCAAACTAATAGAAAATGAAAACTGGTTTAAAATTATAGATTTGGGCCCCACTGTGTAGCCTTTGTCAACTGAAAGATTCTATTGAACCAGTGCACAAACTAATTGTACATCATGTATACCCAAAATGTACCATTAGCAGTTACTTTAAATCTTAATCATGCTCCTTTACTGTGTTAAATTTGTCTTCCTTGGAGTCTCAAGTTTCAAAACCTTTTCTGCACATCTCCCACAAGAACTAACAGAAGTATTGTACTCATTGGTGCTATCTAGTTTCTCACCCTTCCTGTGTTGCACGTTCATTTTTACAATATGGTAGTCAACCTCGAAGACAAACCCGGGGGGCGGGGGTAATTTTATGCACTAGCAAAGCACATTAACTTATGAACAACCAGAAATTTCAAATCTTCAAGTAAAACCCCAGAAAATAAGAAAAAAAAGGTCCTGTGTTGAATGCTCATTTTACAGTGGAGTAAAAACTTCAAATTTAATGGGTTATTGAACAAGCATCGGAAAATGATAGATACCCAAAATTGAAAAGGGTTAAAAGAAGGGCGTTTTTGTGTGTGGATTGAAAAGAAACAGACCTGGAGGAATGGAATCGAGGAGTTTGAGAACGAGATCGGATTCGTGTTGCAACTTGGAGATTCTGTCATTGGGGTTGGGTGGGAAATAAGTGTCTCGAAGATGGTAAAGGTCTTCAGTGGCTGTTGCAGCTCTGGATAGAGGTTCTTTTTCTTCTTCATCTGGATTGCTCATCTTACTCTCTCACTGTGATGAAGAATGAAGAAAGCTACTGGGGACGACGGTGTCCTACTAGTACTGTGTATGAAATGAATCCCAAAACCAACATAATAGTATGTTTTAAATAAAAATAATAATAATAATATAATTCGACCCAATTAGTAAGCATTCTTTTTTTAAGTCAATTACAATTAGTAAGCATGATGATTGAAAATATTAATTTACTAGTATATTAAGTTTTTATATAATAAATAAATATCTTTAAAATTAAAAAAAGTTAATAATTTTGGAGAATTATTCAATTCAAAATTTAATAGTAGATTATATTTTACTATTAAAATCTAATTTACACTATTATTTGATAATAATATATAATTAAATTCATTAAAATCATAAAAATGAAAATAAAAATTCATATTAAAAAATAAGGATATTCGAATTGAAAATGATTGGATAAGATTTTGAATTTAAATATATAAAATTTAAAATTTAGGATTAACAATTAAAAAACAAATAGAAAAAGAGAAGAAATTCATATTAAGGATTGCAAGGCAGAATCATGCTCTCGCAATCATCCAATGAAATGAGAGAGAATATGATGAGTGATATGAAGTATATTTTATTTCGTTACGACTTTTATCATTTACCACACTTACACTATGTTTGGTGGATGAAATGAAATAGAGAAAAAATAAATATGAATGAGAGAAATAGAAAAGAGAAAAATGGTGATGAAAATAGAGATAATTTATAAATTGTTTAGTGTTAAAAAAATATATAAGAAATAGGAGAGAAATATGAATTTTAATTATTTGGTTTGATAGAAATCATATAAAAGAAGCATAGGAGGAAAAAACTTCTCTCTAATTTCTTGTCATTTCTAAAAAAAATAAAGAACAAATGTAATTTGGTTGGAGTCTACTAACTTTTGAAACTTCTCTCTTATTTCTTACCTTCTATGAATAATAAAGATACTCTATTTTCATCTCACTTAATTTCTCCCCACTTATTTCTATTTCATTTCACCAACACCAAACATAGTGTTAAAAAGGATTTAGGATCCCCACTAAACACACTCTTAAAAAGCAGTAAACGGTCTTAATTATGACTAATTCTCGAATAGAATTATCCCTCGTAATAATAAATTTCAAGTAATTACTTGAAAGGATGTAGGATGTCGATATTTATATTAAGCTTAGTGAGTTAGACCGTTGTAAAGGTATTTATTTACAAAATTTCAAGTAATTACTAAGAAAAACAAATCATTACTTCAATATTTTTCTTGTTTGATTTTATAGTGCTTCCAACAAACTTTGTGAAATTCTATTAAAATTTTATATTAATTATTTTTCTTATTTATAGATGAGATGATATTCAAAATTTAAGATAAGATTTGATTAAAAATATTACTTATAAAAAATTGATTAGAAATATTAGTCTATATAAAGTAAAAGGATCAAAAGGGAAAAATATGTGAACATTACATAGAATGGGAAAGAAGAGAAAAAATATCGTTAGGCGACATATATAATATAACATTAAAAAGGATTCTATTGGTTTAAATTTGTTTTTAGAATTACTTGATAATTAAGAAAAAAATTTATTTGCAATTATCTGAATTAAATAGAAGATTTAACGAAAATGAAGTTGAACTTTTTATACTCAGTTAAACTTTAAGATCTCCCTAAGACTCTTTCAAATCGTTTGATATTGAAAAATTTTGTCAACTTGTTAGAAATTTCATTTAGATGACTTTTCAAAGCAAGAAAAAGGTTAATCATTTTAACAAAGACATTATCATCATTATAATGTTTCTTGTGATTCTAATATGGGGAAGATGTCTAATCTATCTTAGTTTTATCAAGGGTTAGTTGAAAGTGAAAAGTAGTAACATTTCCACTTATTAGTAGATATTGAGAGAAATAGCTGAAAAGTTCAATAGTAATACATTAATAGAAATTTTTAGTTCTATGAAGTAATGAAGAGTTTTACTAAAATAAAATTTACTATTTTTAATTAAAATTATTTAATATTTTTATCAAAAATTTTAATATTTTATTCCGATCCCCAAAGGTAACTTCCTGGCTACGCTCCTGCCTAAGCATGCATTGAGATTTCACTACTAAAATTTTGCTCCTTTTCTATGGATATTCCTACAAATTTTTTACGCATTTCCTACAAATTTTCTTATAAATTTTCCTCCATAGGAAATATGCTCGTGGGTAATTCATTTCATATGTAAATCCGTAGGAAATATCCACAGGTAAATTCGTAGGAAATTTTTCGTAGGTAAATCCATAAAAACATTCAAAGATAAATTTATAGGAAATTTTTGTAGGTAAATTCACAGGAAATTTTTTGTAAGTAAATCTATAGAAAAAATCAAAGGTAAATTTGTAGGGAAATTTTTGTAGGTAAATTCGTGGGAAATTTTCGTAGGTAAATCCATAGGAAAATTCAAAGGAAAATTTTTGTAGGTACTATGGGAAATTTTTCGTAGGTAAATCCATAGGAAAATTCAAAGGTAAATTTATAGGAAATTTTTTGTAGGTAAATTCATGGGAAATTTTTGTAGGTAAATACATAAGAAAATTCAAAGGTAAATTTGTAGGAAAGTATCACAGTATCTAATTATATAGTATCATATATGAAGTATCTAGTTCTGTAAAAAAAATATCATAGACAATATTTAATTCTGTAAAAAGTATCACATACAAAGTATCTAGTTATGTAAAAAGTATCATGGACAGTATCTAATTTTGTAAAAAGTGTCACATACAAAGTATCACAAACTATCAAATATTATATAAAATCCAATCTTTTTAGTATGACCTAATAATCTTCCTCCTCGTCATCATCTTCATCACTGTCATCTTCATTACAATTTTGGGATGAATGAGAAGAAGAGGCAACAAATCCTAAGTGTTTCATTAATGCTTCTAGTTGTTGTTTGGTCTCACGTAGCTCATTTTTCATCTCCAAATTCTCTTTTTTCATCTCTAAGTTCTTTTTTCTCATCTCTAAGTTATTTTTTCTCATCTCTAATTTTTCACGCAGCTCTTGTTGCAAAGACTCATTTAAGGCTTGAACTTAGCTCCTAATGGCATCAACATCTTCTGAAGTAGTGAAAAGACGTGTTGTTTTGTTTGAGGATGCCATTAAACTCTTGCTTAAAGAACCAAATCCAAAGATCCTTCCTTTCTTCTCTCCAACTGAATCTATCCATATATCAATATCAGATGGCATAATTGGTTGCTGACTACCATCTCCAATATTCTCTGAGTTTTGGGAAGATAATTCAGCTTTCTTCATTTCAAATTTTTCCTGCATAAATTTGGGTAACAACAACTTTATAGCATCAAAAGTTTATAATAACTAGAACAGCTACCGCCACAAAGGCTCACATTCTTTCATCACCAGTGGAATATAAAAAACTAGAGTTACTGACAATAAGAATTTATAACCGATAATAAGAGTTACTAACTTTTTTCATTTTACTGACAATAAGAATTTCTAATAACTCATGCATGGCCTCATCTCTACTGGACTGTTTACTCTTTTGCTTATTATTTCATAACCAGTTATTATATACTCCGAGCTATAAGCAATGCTTCCTCCGAGATATCTCACTAAAAACAAGCTTAACCTAAATCATTATATACTCCCACTTCTAACTCCACTGTTAATCAAATTTCAGAGTGCACAATAGCTAATGGTTCAAAGGTGTAGTACAGTTCAAATAATCAGATATCAAAACTCATCAATAACAGGCGCTATATCACTTAGATAAACAAAGCACAACACTTGGAACTAAAGCTCAAAAATATGATAATAGGATCAGAAAAAAAAACTGATTAAAATACATCTCATACCTGTTAGATTCAAGCATAAATCGAAGATTGCGGCATTGATCTGATTATCGATGAGTTAATGACTTGAAAAGATGAAAGAAGCGATTGAAGAAATCTGTTAGAGAAATCATCGATGAGTTAGAGAACCAATGAAATCTGAGTAGAGAAGGAAATTAACATAGATTTGATTAGGAGATTGAAGAAGAAGATGTTATAGGAAGAAGAAAACCTGAGGAATCTCTACATTATGAGCGCGGAGAGAAGCGTGAGCGAGAGAACCTCTACACTGTGAGCGAAGAGAAGCGTTGAAGCATATGTGAGTGAAGCAAGAGAGAAGCGAGCAGAGAGCTTCAGACTCAAAATTTCATAGTGAGCGTGATAAATGAGAGAGGGATTTCGAGAGAGAGAATAGGGAGTGATAAATGAGCTACTGTCTCGGAATTACATAATTGTGTTTTTGTTTATTTTAATTTTTTTTATTAAATGTTTATTTTAAATTTTGTAATTTTAATTTAAAAAGTGGCAAGTAAATCCGTAGGAAATAAGTGGTGAGAAAATTTGTAGGAAAAAAACCGTAGGAAAATTCACAAGAAAATAGTTTATAAGAAAATTTGTAGGAAAAATTCACAAGTAAATTTTTAGGCAAACTTTCTTATAAATTTTCATGCAATTAAAATTAATAAGAATATCTTCTAAAAGTAATTGGTAGGTAAAATTGTAGGAAATTAATTTGCGGGAAAATCATAAGCAAAATGTTGTAGGAAAATTTGCAGGAAATATATTTGTAGGAATTTTCAAAAAAAAAAATTATAAGAAAATTTGTAGGAAAATTCATAAGAAAATAGCTTATGAGAAAATCTGTAAGAAAAAATCACAAGTAAATTTGTAGGTAAATTTTCTTACAAATTTTCATGCGATTAAAATTAACAAGAACATCTATTAAAAATAATTGGTAGATAAATTTGTAGGAACTTAATTCGCGGGAAAATCATAAGCAAAATGTTATAGGAAAATTTGCAGGAAATAAATTTGTAGGAATTTCTCAAAGAAAAATTTATAAGAAAATTTGTAGGAAATAAATTGTAGGAAAATTCATAAAAAAATAGCTCATAGGAAAATCTGTAGGAAAAATTCGCAAGTAAATTTATAGGTATAATTTCGTACAGATTTTCATATCATTTTCTTCTGCACATAATATTTTTTATAGATTTTCCTGCAAAATTTTTCTACAAATTATTCCCGTAGGAAAATTCCCAACAAAATTCATGGTTTCTTGCAATTTTTGTTACAATTTTCATAACCATTGGGAATTTTTCAAAATTGTAGAAAAATTTGTAAAAAATTCCTACAAAAAAAATTTGTAGAAAAAAAATTGTAGGAAAGAAACAAATTACTAGTATTGTTTGATGATGCTTAATTGTAGGATGGAGGACATCACACTAGAAAAGCTCATTCACTCATTTTGATCGACGTACAAGAAACTTTTTTTGCTTCTTCTTTTTACTAATAGTCCAACTTGTTTGTGGTCAATTGAATAAGTCTAAGATGTTGTTTCAACTTAACCACTGGTATTGAGTTCGAGTCATGTATATGTAGGGGTGGAAACAGGCCAGGCCAGGCTTTGGTAGGTCTGAACTTGACCTGACTCCCAATTCTTAAGCCTGAGCCTGGACCTGTTACCTATTACAGACCTTTTTGTAAGGTCTGGCCTGGCCTGCGAAAAAGCCTGGTCGGGCCTGTAAGCCTGTTTAGAAGCCTGTTTTATAACAAGAGCTACAAACAGGCCAACAGGTCTATAAGCCTATGCAGGCCTACTAAGCAGGTTTTTTTATATAATTAATTTAATATATTATATATTATTATATTAAACAGACTGGCCTGTTAAGCCCAATAGGCTTTTTCATAGGCCTGAAGTCTGGCCTATTTAACTAAACAGACCTTTTAACAAGCCTTAGCCTGGTCTTTTTAATAAACAAGTCAGGCCGCAAGCCCCTGACAGGTCGGTTGACCTATTCCCACCCCTATGTATATGCAGTTATGTTAAATACTCGAACTAGATTGCCTCCATGAAAGATACTTGTGGTATTGGGGAAAAATAGTCCATTTTCTTCAAAATTAAGAAGAAAAAAAAAAGAAAATAAAGAGACTAGGTTTTCGATATATTGGCACCTCTTAAGTGGGATACTCGTATATTTGCATAAATTACAATTTTAATATCTGTTTCGTACGTTGCCGGCTGAATACCTATATATTCACACTCTAATTAAGTATACTATCTATAAAAAATTAATAAAAAACAATAACTCAATTAAATATTTTTCTAGAAACCATCCGAGCATAATTATAAAATATTATAAATATAATTATTTTACAAAAATAAGCAAACAATGACATGTACATGTTACTGATTTTTAGTTTGAACATTTAGAATGCAATAGAGGATGCTATATAAATAGCTATTTTTTCAAGGAAAACACCAAATGGTTGTGAGGATCAGTTGACAACGTAGACTCAGATTAATTATGAGAAAAGTTCCTGAGTTCGATTCTCACTAAACATATTATTTGGGAGGGGTGATGAGTTTTAAATGTAATTAAGCACTGAACGTGATTGCCCCTAGTAATATAACAGGAGATACACGTGAATAATACAAAAAAAAAAAATCAAGGACATATATATGTGAAAAGCTGAGAAAATTATATAACAAATAAAAAAAACAAAAATACCTTCTACAGCGCGCACCTTTTGCATGGAGTGCTATATCCTTTAGCATATTTTAAAAACGCTCTAATATAGGTAGAGCCATACAACACTGCCGTAAAAGGTCACATGCATGATAGCATTTTTCGTTCCTTTTTTTTATACAGTGCTTGTATAAAAATAAAAATTTGTTAATATATTATATAGGGTTGATCGGGGTGGTTGCGAGTTTTCAGTTTTTGTTTTTTAAAATTTTAAATTAAATTTTTACAACTTAAAATCAAAAACTGAAAACCATTTTTTGTGATTTTTAAAATGTCTATTTTAAAAACCAATGTCTGTTTTGAAAACCACAAAAATAAGTTTTCAATGGTTGGTTTTGAGTTATAAAAATTTGATTTAAAATTTTTAAAAATCAAAAACTGAAAACTCACAATCACCCCCAACAGCCCTTAATATAATGATTGAATTGTCAATTTCGTAATAGTAAATTGAGTTAGTTAGTAAATTCACTCCTATATCTTACCAAAAAAAAAATCACTCCTAACAGAGCTTACATGTTCACTATTAGTGTCCGACAGAGCTCCCACATTTATTTTCATTTTTTTAATTTTATTTTAATTAATTTTATCAAATTTGGAAAACTTTTTATTGTTATAATAACTTGAGTTTCTCTCAATCCAATGTTATTCACATAATTTGCATTCCTTTGACCTTCTCTTATCTTTTAATTTTTTTTGTTTAAACTTTAAAGCACTGATTAAGAAGCACATAAAAAAATTCCATATGAGTTTTTTTATCTTTTGAATGTGTTTATTTAAAATTTAAAATATGTCATCTTTTATTTTTAATATTTTTTTATCAATGAAATAAAAATATTATCTTTACTAGTAGTATAAATGTAAAAGTCACAATCGTATTAATAGGTAATAGCAGTTTTGAACCAAACGACAAAAAGAAAGAAAACTAATGTTTGAATTTACGCTTGTTTATCTCTCTTTTTTAGCACATCTTTCTTTATCAAGCAACGTGTTGCCACTTATTAAATGTTGCCTATCGTTTTCATAGTCATGTAATCAAACTATAAATTTCTTTTCATTTTTTTTAGCCTAATTTCACTATCGTTTGTTACGAGGGAAAAAAATATTTATTTTATGGAGGTCAAAGGAAAAGGATGACTCGAAGCAATAGGTGTGTGTATATACTATATATGTATATGTGTGTATATTCGTGAAGTATTTATGACAATGTTAATTATTAGTTTTTAATTATATTATATTATTTAATTTGATCGTAATGGAAGTGAATTGTAACTTATATGAACTTCATCTGTGAAGTCAAAAACTCAAGAGTTAAATTCATGGTAACATCTATATATAGGAATTCCTGATCGAGGACAAAAAATATTATTATATATATTATTATAAAGGTTTAATTGCATTTTTTGCCCCCCAATATCATCATTTTATGATTTTGGTCTCCTACTTTTTTTTGCGATTTTTATCGTCCTAATATTTCTAATACAGAATGTAGTTTAAACTTTAGTAGTCCTTCTATATTTCTAAGTATGTGTTAGAAAAACAAAAATCACAGATTGGTAATAATAGGGGGACCAAAATCACAAAAAAAGTTGGGGGACCAAAATCACGGATTAATGATAATAGGGGAATAAAAATGCAATTAAACTTATTATAAATATATATAATTTTTGAAACACCATTGACTATATATATGTGTGTAACATGTGCACATATATATAGTGTGGGGTTCAACCCTTCAAGTTACTTTACGAGTACTTTTGTAGAATAGAAGTTTCACAAAATTATGTTAAGTGTAGGTAGTTTTAGGGTGTGTTTGTGAGTTTAGATGAGAGGGACAGAAAAAGAATTGGAGGGGAATGGAATGAGAGTAGAGAAGAGGAAAACTTTGTAAAATGCATTTGAGAGAATCAAACTCCCAAATACAAATTAAAGGGAATGACTTCCAATAAACTTTTCTCTTCTCACTCTTTCCCTCTAAAACTCAACAAACAAACGTACCTATAATAAAAACTTCTCCTTTTTACACCTTCCTCGTCTCTTTTCTCTTTTAAATTAAAGCTTTGAAACTCGATCTTAAATATGCCCTAAAGGTCTAAAGTCGACAGAGGGGGAATCCAACTGATAAAATATCAACTATCAAATTTAAAATTCATTATATATATATATATATATATATATATATGAGGAGGGTTATAATTACACCGGTGTAAATTACACCAAGTGTCATACCGCTGAATAATTTTTTAACGGATCATTGTATTAAATAGTTCACCGTTGGATTGAAAGTTACTATCATATAGATCATACATATAAAATTTTACATTAATCCGAAATTATTTGATATGCCATTGAGATATCTCAAGATTAACGTTATATATACATTTGAAATATATGAAAAATCCAACCATTTGATTATGAAGTTATTAGTGTCAAAATTTTACAAAATTTGGCACATATAATCATGATGATGAACAGACATAATTCAACGGTTGGATTACTAAAAAACATATTCGATTTGTAGTTATTAGCGGTGTAACACTTGGTATAACTTACACCGGTGTAATTATAACCCTCCTCTATATATATATATATATATATATATATATATATATATATATATATATATATATAGAGGTTATGTTTGGTTAAATTAGATGGTAGTATTGTAACAAAAAAAATTAGATGGTAGTATAAGTTCTAAATTGATAAGCTAAGCTTGTTGAATTAAGGTAAATTAAGCAATACGATAAGTTAGTTGTAAATGTAAAATGACACAAATGGATATATTTACAAGGTTTATTATATAAATTCAATTTTTTCTATAAAAAAACATATTAATTGTTAGGTAATTATAATTTTAGATTCTTTATAAATTTTAAATTCTTATTAATATTTTAATATTAAAATATTTTATTAAAACTTAAAATAAAGAGTGAAACAATTAAAACAATATAATATAAAAATAACTCTAAAAAATAGTTGAAATAAAATAATAATTTAAATAATTTTAAAATTTTAAAATAAGAAGAGAATTGAAGAGTGTGAAAGAGGAGAGAGATTGAGGAGATTATTTTTATTAGAAACATTGAAAAGGATTTAAAAAATAAAGGCAAAAGGAATGTGTACTAAAATATGAGGGATAAAAATAGAAGATAAATAAATAAACTATATGCTAGAATTAGTTAAAGTAGTTTGTAACTTATAAGATATAAGTTCTTGAAATAAACTACCTAAAATAAACCCATTAATATTGTTGGTCTTATTAATATTTCCAGGGTAAAATAAGTTAATCAAATAAGCTAATAACTAACTTATTAATCTTACGAAACACAGTCAAAACCCAAAAAATAAAAGGAACAGAAATGTTTTAGAGACACCGAAAAGCGCAACATTGATGGCACCACACTGCATTTTGCTTTTCGTACCCCTTTTTACTTATTGCACCCCCTTTTCTATTTTTTTGAACAATTGTTATTTATTTTTTTATTAAAAAAATATTTTTTATATTTTTATTTTGTTATTATATTTATTTTTATTTATTTATCTTATCAAATAAAAATATAGATCAAGAAAATACAATTAAATGATCATATAAAAAATATGTTAATTAACACGAGGTTAATTATGTCTCCCGAAAAGATGAATATGTTAAAAAATGAGGTTAATAGTGTTTCCGTTTGTGGTTAACAAAGTAGGATTCTTGGTTATTGTAACTCCTGTTAACACGAGGTTAATTATGTGACCAGAAACGGTGAATATATTTGTAAATGAGGTTAATGGTGTATACATTGGTGGTTAACAGAGTGAGATATTTGGTTAATTAAATTTGTGAGGTTAATTGTGTGCACAGAAACGATGAATATATTTGTAAATGAGGTTAATGGTGTATACATTAGTGGTTAACAGATTGAGATATTTGGTTAATTGAACTTGTGAGGTTAATTGTGTGCACAGAAACGGTGAATATATTTGTAAATGAGGTTAATGGCGTATACATTGGTCGTTAACAGACTGAGATATTTGGTTAACAAAGTGAGATATTTGGTCAATTGAATTTGTGAGGTTAATTATGTGCACAGAAATAGTGAATATATTTGTAAATGAGGTTAATGGTGTATACATCGGTGGTTAACAGAGTGAGATATTTGGTTAATAGAGTGAGATATTTGGTTAATCTACAGAAATGGGTGAATACATTTGTAAATGAGGTTAATTAACATAATTTTTATATGATCATTTAATTGTATTTTCTTGATCTATATTTTTATTTGATAAGATAAATAAATAAAAATAAATATAATAAAAAAATAAAAATTATTTTTTAATAAAAAATAAATAACAGTTTTCTCAAAAAAATAGAAAAGGGATGCAAAAAGTAAAAGGGGTGCAAAAAGCAAAATTGATTGTTGTACAAACAGTGTTGCACTCTTCGGTGTGCATGGATCGCGATTGTAAAAGGAATTCTGGAATTGTTCATTGGAAGCTGGAACAAATACTTTATCTCGTGGTTGATATATACCATGCTTTTTTCGCGTATGATAATACACATTAGCTAACATTTCTCTTGGGGCGCTATTGGGAACGCAGATAATATATTGTAATCATATATATGCCTATAAAATGACAACAATGAAATATTAGTCCTTGGACTTTATTTGTAAAGTTTCTATTCCTGGGTAAAGAAAACCCAAATATGAACTAGTCTATCCATTTATAAAATGAAAATCTCAGGTGGACTGTCAAGATTTAAAATACATGAAAATTTCTTATATGTATAAATGGTGAAGACTAGGATGAAGCACCGTGATAGGTGTTTTATCCTAAGGCAACAACTTTGACCTGCTGCTGCAGGTTCGACTACTAGAGGTGTGAAACTTTTGGAAATTACATTTTAGACTCATTTTTGTCCGATATGAATAATTAACATATTGAACAAATCAGAATCGGACATACATTTGAGATTGAGTTAATGGGATTGAACAACGAACCTTAATTTTTCAATGTTGCAGCGTTGTCCGCCATTGAGGCTTCGTGTTAAGCATTTTTTCACCATTAAGAAGAAGGGTTTTTGAAGGGCCGACTATGAGGACCATTGTTCCCGTCTCCGTCGTTTTGTGCGATTCGGCGGTGTGAGGTTGGGTTAACAGTAATTAGCAATAGTGTGAAAACAATTGAAATGTGTCTAGTTGGAATCAACTCCCCCTGCGTTTGGATCTTTCCTAAGTGAAAGATTTGTAGAATCCTCGACCACACAACTTGTGCAGATTTGCAGTCACTGCAACTAGTATCAAAACACGACATTCCCCCCAACACCCACCGCATTCTTACCAATTTCAACTACACAACCTGCAATAGCACCATCCTCGCAACCGCAAGCCACTCAACGACTACTTTAATCTGTTGTCATCCACCAATTGAAAAGAAAACACACAACAATTTCTAATTATTACTTTATGCTGCAAAATAGGGACAACAAAATAATAACCTAAATTTACTTTTCAAATTACGACCAAAATGAGGGACTCTTTACTAAATATTTTCAAACGAATCTCACCAAGTTACCGGTCTTAAATCTGGATCATTCATTATTATAATATTAAATCGAATGGTATATTTTGTTGCCTTAAGAGTAAACTACCCACCCGGTGCTTCACCTTAGTCTCCGCCTGTATAAATGGTTAATTTTTTTGGTGCAAGACCACAAGTATCCTCCACGGGAGGCAATCCTATCGAGTCGGGTAGGACCTCCATGGGCAACAAAGCTCTCCCTCCGATCGAGTACGTATAAATGGTTAATTTGAGTTAATTTATGAATTCAAATGGGCTTTATATATATTTAAAATTTAGAAAAAGCTTATCAAGTTTTATATATGTTTGAAAAATAGCATAGATTTTTCATGTCATATAATATACATATATATATATATACACACACACATATAATAAAATTAAATGATAATTATTTGTCTATTTTTATTATATATATACTTGCACCACTTACATGTAAATATTAAGAATATGTTTGGTAAAACTAGCTGAAAAGTTAGTTGAAAACTAAAAATTGTTGAAAGCTGAAAAACTAGTTAGTTTAATGAAAGGTGTTTGATAAAAGTAGCTGAAAATGGTAAGATGACATGTAAGGACATTATTAGTTATTAAATAATGATGAGTGGAAGTGGTTAAAAGATAAACTTGTAATAAATTAACAGATAGTAGCTAAAAATGATAGTTTTTTAAAAATAAAAACTATCTTAGAAAGCTTTTCAAGACAAGTTAGTAACTACTTAAAAAAGCTATTTTACCAAACATTAATGAAATGGTTTCAGCTACTAATTTAGCTATGTGAAATTTCTTACTAAAATACCCTAACTAAGTATATCTTCTAATATAAATTAAAAGTGTAAAAAAATACTACAATAAATTAAATTAGGAAAATGCTATTAAGTATCATAAGTGCACTTTATTGAAATATGAATCATTTAATGTTACAAATTTAATTAATGATATGACTTTCAATAAAAATATTCTATAAATTAATTCCTTAAGGAGTGCTATGGCACATGTTAGACCCTTAATTAAATCATCTTATATAATTATTAAACCTTTCATATTTTTTATTATAATTTTTAAGATTACAAGTCAAGTATGTTTGAATTTTTTAAAAAGTACTTTCACACGTTGATTTTTAAAATCAAAATAAGCTAATTCAAATGTGCATGTAACTTAATTTTTTATCCAGTTTAAAACTTAAAGTATCGAATAAAATTAAAAAAAACAAATTGTGAAAAGCAAAGCATACAAAAAAGTCAAAAACTTATTACACAATAAATTTTATATTTTAAAAATAATAATTGCAAACAAATCGATTATAATTTATAATGCAAATTATCAGATAATAACACCTTTGTTATTATAAACTTTTTGAAACAATACAATTGAGCCAATCTTAAAATCGGTGAAAGATCGATAAAAATAAATGCTTTCATTCCATTATCAATTTTCCATTCATCCTTCAATGAGTTTGCATTTAAATTAATTAAATTATATTATATTCATATACAACCAGGGTATAACTCTAAACCCTAAACTCTTATGGTACCCCTACTTATGGTTCAACCATCACACTACTTATGTTTTAACCAAATAATGATTGATCACAGTGCAAGTGAACTATGTGTCTATGACCTTAACTGACTTTACCTACAAGTAGAGGTGTTTGCGGTTCGGTTTGGATTGGTTTTGAGGTAGAAATCATCCGGTTCAATCATTGCGGTTTATTATTTTATCATCCGATTGGTTTTGATATTTTTTTCAAATTCGATCCAATTTAAATTGGATTGGATTAAATTATATTGGTTTTTGATTTTTTTAAAGAGACAATAAATATTAGATAAAAGTAATAAAATTATGAAATAATAATAAATATTTTTATTGATACTTATACTTATTAAAAAAATGTAAAATTATATTAATGAGAAGGAAACGAGACATGAAAACTAATTTAAAACTAATTTTAAATTGATATATTTATAGAAATACTAACATGATATTAGATAATAAAATCATAAAAAATATATTAATATAAGTAATTTCATAAATATATATGTATACAAGAATAAATATACGATTATTTTATAAGTAATAATATATTTATATATAAGTTCGGTTTGGTTTGAATTGGATTGGATTGTATTGCATTGGTTTTCAACGTAGGATCCGAAAATCAATCCAATCCAATAAAAAATTTCATTTTTTCAGATTTTCGATTTTTTAGATTTCGGTTTGATTCGGTTTGATTTATAGGTTTGGATTGGATATGAACACCGTTACCTGCAAAGTCAGAGGTTCAAATCTCGAAATCACCACTTTTGAGAAAGTTTTACCTAATTATCATAACCGATCAAAAGGTTAAATCCACATTTATGCATATGGGAATTGAATTCCTGTTCAGATAAAAAAAAACTACTTATTTTTTGTACCGAAAGCCCCAATAGATTTTTTTATCTTTTCGTTCTAGTTCTACACCTCTCTTGCCTTTTGGCCACGCGTGCTTCATAAAATAAAAAATATAGTCCCTTGTAAATAACAAATAATTTTATTAATTTTTCACTCAAAACGCGCAATACATAACTAGTAATATAATTAAAAATTAAAAAGTTAGGAATGCCTTATATAACGCGTGGCTTTTACAAGTACAAACCATTAACGCATAAATTTATTTTTTTGGTTAGTCGTTGAATAATAACCTTGTGTATAATTGACACTCAGCCAATACCGAAAATAATCAGATTAAAGGGTTTGAGTTTTTGTTTCCTTGAGTGTGACTCAAAACAAATTTTTTCCCGTTGTTAGTTATAGAGAATTAAAATTTTAAAATCATGTAGCAGTCAGTACATATATATAAGTTTCACTCAAAATCAAAAACCAAATAAGCAAAAGAAATGAAAATTAAAAAGATTACTTGCAAAATTTTCTTACTTTGCAGGGAGGATGAGATGAGGTGAGCTTGAAACAGCAAGACATCAGTGGGTCCCACACGCGTTCGCGTTTACACTAGTATACAAAGAAATTTCAGCCCTCAGTGACAGCCATAAAAATAAAAATTAAAATTAAACTATACAGTACTGTTCCCTAATTGGGCCAACGCGCCGAACATTGCATTTGCACCTTCTTCCCATTTTCTCAAACCCAACGCGCATTCCCAAAGTCTCATCTCAATCTCATCCATACACACACAGCGGTCAACAAATCTCACACTGACACACGCACATGATATAATTCATAACAACGTGCACCTTCAATATATAACTAACTAACTAATCAATTTTATTTTATTTTATTTTAATCTTCCATTGACTCCTCCCTTAAAAAATCTTCTTCCCCTATATATACACACACAACACGCACACCCCTTCCCAATTCACCTATACAATCTCACAAACCAAAACCTCTACCTGCAAATTCCATCTCTTCCAAAAAAAAAAAAACTTGTATCTTTAATTTTTTTTCGTTCCGCGTACGTAATTAATGGGCAACTACATTTCATGCACCTTGGCGCCTCCTTTGATGAGGAACGCAAAGGCGACGAGGGTGGTTTTCCCCACCGGTGAAGTGAAACAGTTCAAGGAGATCGTGAAGGCTGCGGAACTCATGCTGGAGAACCCTAACTATTTCTTGGTCAATTCTCGCTCTCTGCACATTGGTCGAAGATTCTCTGCTCTCGCTGCCGACGAGGAATTGGAGTTTGGGAACGTCTATATTTTCTTTCCGATGAGAAGACTGAACTCCGTCGTCACCGCCGCTGACATGGCGGTGCTCTTCTTAGCGGCGAATTCCGCGGCAAAACGGTTATCCGCCGGAAAGGCTCGTGTAATTCCGGACAACGGCGGACAGCATGCGGAGGAGGAGAGTAATTCAGAAACAAGGGATGTGCCACGGTTGAGTCTTGAAGGAGTGGAATCAGGGTTTCGTTATAGGTTAAGTTATTGTAGATCAAGGAAACCTGTTTTGGAGACTATAAATGAGGAACCGATTAGGACACGGTGAAGGTGAAAGAGAAGGCAAGGGTTAGATTATGCAAAAATTCTAGGTTAAAATTAAAGAGATTTAATTAGTAGATTGGAATTTGATTCATACAACACTTCAAAATTGATGGTGGCTGGATAGTGTCAAATCTGTACAAATTAAATTCATTGTGGTGGACAGAACAAATTGTTTTGCGTGTGGTGATCATATACTATTGATTAGTGATTACTTCTAATTTTTTGGCTACAAGGAATAAAATCTGATTTATTATTTGGATGAATATTTGTTAATTTTGTACTTGTTCTTTGCTCTTTCTTTAAAAAAATAAAAAATAGAACAACGACTTAATTAAAGAGATCAACGCTGACTGACTGGGTTGGCCCGTCTCTGGAATGAATAGCTAACGATAGAATAGAATGTTAGGCGGCGGGGACGTGTAAGACCATTTTGTGGCATATATAATTAATTCAAGATGACTAAGGATTTTGTTCTTTAGGTAATACTAGTAGTATTTGTCTTCTAGTATTTCATAATAATTGTCACTTCACAACAGGCTTGGGGTAGGCACGGGTTAAGCTTTTATATATTTTTGTTACTAAAATAAAATGACTTATGGTTTAGGGGAGCTTATGCCACTCTAGAGTTGTGCTCGTGGGGGATCTAAGATAGGAGTAAATTTTTAGTAATACAGGAATATTCAAAACTTGATACTTCCTTATGCTAAGTTCAGGGTGGTTCCGAGTTTTCGATTTTGATTTTTACAACTCAAAATAAAAAATTGAAAAATTGTTTTTGTGATTTTTAAAATGTCTATTTTGAAAACTACAAAAAGTGATTTTCTGTTTTTTATTTTGAGTTATAAAAACTCAATTCAAAATTTTAAAAAATAAAAAATTAAAAACTCGCAATCATTCCGAACGGAATCTTAACTATTATGTGATCAATTTTTTTATTTTAATTTAAAAAAAATAAATTAGGGAAAACTTACCATACATGGATAGATTTCAAAATTTTAATGGAGGAAGTACCTAATATTGCAGTACTAAGAAAATTTCCTAAAGTAAATGCAAGAGATGAAGAGTGTTGATGGTTATGAAAAATAAGTTGCTGGCCTTAATTTGGGGTTGGTTAGAACATTTTTAACGGAGCATTCCACCAAATTTGCTTTTATTATATTTTTTTGTGAGTCCTACTTATATGTAGTATATATAACTTTTTACTTTTTAAGCAATTCTATGCTCCAACATAGTAACTTTATAAAAACTCTCAAGTGGACGCTACTAGCTACCCCACCTTTATTATTTTAAATTTTAATTCAATTTAAAATACTATTGTATTTTTAATTTTAAAACAAGAAATACATAAAAAAATATAATATGAATTCAATTTTTTTAGAAAATTAAATTAATTGAATCTAATTTTTTTTATTATTTAATTATTTTTAAAATACTATTGCACAATTGAAAATGATTTTCCCCTTTATTTCAAATGGTAAAAATGATTTAATTTTACTTTATTATTTATTTTTCCCTTTATTTCCTCTTTTTATTATTTAATTTCTCCATTTTCCCCATTTTTAATTCATAAGTGTAACGTCCTAATTTCTAAATTCGGAAACAATGCCTGTTGGAAGCACTATTTCCAAATTCGTGAAATTATTTCATTCATTTCGCGTATCGACATACAATACCATCGCTTGAGTAACCCAACAATTACTAAAGCTCCAACAATACATATATAATTCAATGAAATAATAACATATTGTTGCCATCAAGGCTCCAATACACAAAAATATTAAACTAACATAATGATCCCTAAAGTAGCTTTAACAAATAACACTAGTGGTTCTAAACACCAGGGAAAACATCGAGTAAATAAACAATAAGACTAATGGTCTTCACATGCCATCTACTACTCGTCATAGCTTTGATCAGTATCCTGCACCACTGAAAATATTGTTCCCATAGAATGGGGTGAGACCAACGTCCCAGTGAGTGTAACCGTGTGTGCAGTGTGGGGGAAAGCAACCAAGAACCATCATGGCATACATACAATTTTAAGAGACATAAAAGAGATAATGATACATAATTCAATACAAAGGAAATCAATCATCAAGATGCAATGCATGGCTGTGAGGTGTTATTCCCGACACCCGGGGTCTTTTCTCTGTAACGTGACTGTGATGAGCGCTCGGCCATGTAACCAAGGACCGTCGTCCAAGGTTACCTATGATTAAATTTTAAATAACATTTAAATATAATTCTGTGATTGGGGACCCCATCTCCCTCTTGGCCATGAGTTCGATGTGGTTACCCCGTTGTTCTTAATTAATTTGCCCGAAGGCCTGTGATGGTCAAAGACCCTGTGATAGCCTGAAGGCTCTATGATTTCTCTTAAATTCAGAATTTCATGACTGTGATGGCCAAAGGCCCATGAATTACAGAATAATATAACCAAGAATCATCAAACATAATCAAGAACCATCATACAGAATCATCCAATCATCTACCCTAAGGTTTTGGCAATCCAATACATACAATAATCAGTACATTCAAAATTCATATGTTCCTACTATACATACATCACTAATTCATAGAAGGAAAGGGGAAAAATAATGGGGAGCATGCAATGGCAATCATCCAGAACAAATAAGTGAAAGTCCACCCACCTGTGAGTTGAGAAAACGGAGAAAGAACAGAGAACGAAGGGCCTTGAAGGGAGAAAGATTGAGGCAAGACTCGTTCTTGGTGAGTAGAATTCGTTCTTGGCCTTTGCTGGGACTTTCTCTCACTAGAACCTCTCTCTCTCTCTCTGAAAATACGAAAAATTGGAAGAAGGAACTGACAGAAACCGTCCACGAACGTGTTTTAAAATGCAGAAATCGGACCTGCGCTCAAGCGAGGCTTGAGCGCAGCTCGAGCGCGAGTTCTCGCTCAGGCTGCGCTTGAGCTCAGCTCAAGCTGAATTTCCTCGAATTGCTCTCTGTTTTTCTGCGCTCAGGCTGCGCTCGAGCTCAGCTTGAGCGAGAAAACCAGATTGCAATTTTCCCTTTTTACTGGTATCCTCGCTCAGGCTGCGCTTGAGCTCAGCTCGAGCGAGGAAACCAGAGTGAGATTTTCCCTTCTTGTTAAGGTGCAGTTTTCATCGAAACCCTATCGTGTAACCTATCAAACTGAAGCCCCGGAAATAAGCTTTCTAATGAGAGTGGAATCCTCTCCATCGGACATCTACAACTCTAGATATTTTCAATTTAGTGCATCAAGGCCATTAGGCTTAGAACCAACATCAAGCACAACCTATTTTTCTTGATTCTACTTTAAGTTATGATATTCCTATGAATTAAGGTATTAATTAGCGGGATGTTACAATAAGAACCGAGATGCTGGAGATGTTTGTATAAACATCTAGTTCTTAAATATAATATCTATCTTCCACGCCATTTTTTCCAATGGTTGTTGGGTTGCTTCATAGGTTTCTTATTTTTAAGAACTACACAAGAAATTATCGTTGGATAGAGGTGTTCAGGACCTGATCTGTCCCTTTGAATCGTCCCAATCTGTCCTATTATAGGTCAGATCTATTCTAGTCCTACAAGAAAGAATGAGACCAAATTGGGTTTCATTTGATGACCTGACATCAGGTTTCATTTGATAACCCGACATCGGGTTGATGATTTCAGGTTAACCTTCGGGTTACCCGACCCATTATTTGAATATAAACATAATATTTATTACTTATTATTTTCTATCATATAAAGACTTAACCTTTTTTTTCCTTTTAGATAAGGGTTTGAGTTTAGGTTTCCTCTAACTACCTTTAAAAATACATTATATACGTAAAGTTATATAGTAATATAATGTTATTCTTATTTTAGTAATGTTCCAAACTTCAAGGAAAGTAAAAAATATTGCGTATGTTAAGATGAATTCTATTGTATGCAATAAATTTACTAATTGTGTAGACTATTTTTCTTTGAACATTGTTATATGACTGTTTCAAGATTACATTTAGCCCATGTTTGTTTGAGTAGAAATGAGAGAAAAGAGAAGTGAAATGGGTGGAAGTGGAGGGAAATAGACTTATTTCCCTTGTTTGGTAGTAGAGCTGGGTATATGGGCCTGGACCCGCGGACCGGCCCGCAAAAAATGAACCGCATGCGGGCCTGGACCAGAAAAACATAGGCCCATTTAAGAAGCGGGCTAAATGGATTTAACCATTTAACCCGCGGGCTTAAATGGGTTTGCCCGCAAACCCGCGGGCTAACCCGCGGACTTTTTATTATTTATTATTTTTTTCAGATTTTTAATTTTACAAAACTTAAAATTTTTAATTTTAAAACATAAAAAAAAAAGAGAAAAAAACACTTGTGCAATTACCCCTCACTCATTCCCTCAAACCCTAATCTCTCACAGACTCACACTTTCTTCTTCTCTCAAACTTCCTTTCTCTTCTCCCATTCAAGCTGCCGCCGCCAGCCGTTCAGCCGCCAGCTCCGTTCGTTCGTCCCTTCAGATCGCCGTTCAGTTCGTCGTTCAGGTCGCGCCGTTCAGCCTCCGTTTCGTTCGCGCCGCCAGGCTTCGTTTCGTTCGCGCCGTTCAGCCTCCGCGCCGTTCAGGTCGTTCAGGTCGCGCCGTTCAGCCTCCGTTTTGTTCAGTTCGTCGTTCAGCCGCCAGCCTCCGTCGTTCGTGCTCGTCGTGCTTGTCGTCGCCGTTCAGCCGGATCGTGGTCGCCGTTCAGCCGTGCAGCTCAGACCGTTCGCGATCGTGGTCGCCGTTCAGCCGCCGTTTGTCTCCGACTCTCCGTGCAGCTGCTGTAAGTCAGGTAATGGCACAAATGAAGTTGCATGCCCTGTTCTTGGTTCATTAGTAATGTTAAAAAGCTTTGGGTTATGCCTGATGATGATTGTTCCCCTGTTCTTGGTTCATTGGGCTGTTATTAAATGTTCTTTGATAAGAAGATGGGATTAACACTGTGTGTGAATTTGGTTCATCATAAATCTGTGTGTTTTTAAGGGATTTGTAAATTAGAACTCTAATATGTGTGTTTATTGTGTTAAATTAGTAATGTTAGAAAGCTTTGGGTTATGCCTGATGATGACTGTTCCCCTGTTCTTGGTTCATTGGGCTGTTATTAAATATTCTTTGATAAGAAGATGGAATTAACACTGTGTGTTCCTTGGGCTGTTCAGACCTAATGAATTTGGTTCATCATAAATCTGTGTGTTCTTAAGGGATTTGTAAATTAGAACTCTAATATGTGTGTTTATTGTGTTAAATTTGTGAATAAATTTTGAAACTATAAAACATGTATTGTGCAGGACTGTGTAAAACCTGAAATATGGAATTTTCTGTTGGTAGTGAAGCTATTGGAAGTAAGACAATTCCTACTCCTTCTGCAACTGAAGGCAATCCTATTCCTGTTAATGAAGATTCTAAAATTATAAGTAAGAGGACTAGGAATGTTACATCTAATGTGTGGCATTATTTTGAAAAAACTGTTGATAATGATGGGAAGGAAAGGGCACAATGTAAAGGTTGTGGTAATTCATATGCTACTGGGGGTAATAAGTATGGGACATCCACTTTACAACGTCATCTTGGTAAATGTAAACATGTGCCTAAATTAGCTGATTCTGAGGTGGGTAAGCTTATACTTGACCATAATGCAAAATTAAAAAGTAGAAAAGTTGATCAAAGAGTGGTGCGTGATATAATAGCAATGGCTATCATAAAGCATGACCTGTCATTTTCTTTTGTTGAGTATAGAAGGATTAGATAATTGATAAAATATGCAAATCCTGACATCAAGATTTATTCTAGACGTGTAACCACAATGGATGTGATTGACATGTACAAGAGTGAAAAAAGGAAATTGAAAGAAGTAATGCGTCATGCTCTAAGTAGAATTTGTCTAATTGATGTGTTGCAATATTGGAATGAAAACAAGATTCGCTTTCTGGATCTTGCTTTGTTGGCTTGTGATATTTTGAGCATTCCAATAACAACTGTGGCTTCTGAATCCGCTTTTAGTATTGGCTCACGGGTTCTTAACAAATATAGAAGTTCCCTTCTTCCTGATAATGTGCAAGCTTTGATATGTACAAGAAATTGGTTACTAGGGTTTGAGTTGGAAGGTACCTAATTATTACAACTTATGAAATTTATGTTATGTGAATCTTTATTTTATTCATACATAAATTTCTTTCTAATTTAATATTTTTACTTTTTTGACTTGTAGGAAATGAAGACCAAGCTATGGTTGTTGAGACAAAGAGTGATCCACCTAAATCCAATGTTGGGTCAAACTTGCAAATCATTTTGGAAGAAGATGAATGAATGATTTTATCTTATTTCAAATCTACTTGTGCTATTTTAGTTGGATTTAGAACTCTATTGTTGGAGTTGGATTGTTGTTAATGATGGTGTTTACTTTTACAATTGAGACTTTTGGGTTGATGAGTGAATGAGTGATTGATAACTCATGACTATTAGACTATGTATTGTATTTTTAAGCTCCTCATTCTACTCATTACATTAGTGTTTATGTTTGGTGAATGACTAAATGGTGATGTTAGTATATAAATTTATAGTCTTTGATAAAAGGATTCAAAAGTGAATTAATCTAGAAACATTCTTTTGTAATTTATAAGAAAAAACCAAAAATTATGCATTTTTCTAGATTTTTTTTAATTAAAACCATTTTTTTGAATTTAAATATTTTTTTCTTACTTAAGTGGGTTGGCCCGCGGGTTGGCCCGTTTAACCGCGGGTTTATGCGGACTAGAAAAAACAGGCCCAATTACAAGTGCGGGCTCAAACGGGTTAGCCCGTTTACCTGCGGGCTTAGGCGGGCCGGTGCGGAGAAATGCACTTTTTCGGTGGGTCTCACGCCTTTTGTATTTCTCTCCAAATTTGTGGAGAAATGAGGAGAAATGCACTTTATGGTGGGTCCCACACCAACCCCTTTCACATTTCTCTTCTATTTCTCACCTATTTCACTCACACCAAACAACCTACTTTCACATTTCTCTTCTATTTCTCACCCATTTCACTCACACCAAACAACCCTTATTTCTCCTTTATTTCACCTCCATTTCTCTTCTTCCCACTTCTCTTCTATTCATTTCTTTTCTCTCCATTTCTCTACTCTCACCAAACAAAACCTTAGGGAATTTCTGTGGTACCCTATAAATTTAGAGGGTTTTAGTACCCTTTTTATGTGGACCAATTAAATAGTGACATATCATTTAATGATGTTATGTCATCATACATTGTGTTTTAATTTAATTATTTTAAAAATTGCAATTAATATATAATCCTTAATTTAATTTTTATTTTAGTATTGTAATTGTAATATGTTAAGAAAAATCTTTAACCTAAATTCCCAATTTCCTCATTCCTCTAAAATGTTTTTATGCTCTCAATTAGTCTATAGACCTCACTCTCCATTTCTCAAGCTTGAGTTTTTAAATCAAAGGTTTGTCTCTTTCAATTTGATTAGAGGCTTTATTTGAACCCATTCATCGAAATCGTGGAGTTTATTCCCATTTCTTTTGCAGATTCGTTTCTCAACCTTTGGGCGGCCTATATAGAAGGGAAATGGATCTATTTTCAGTTCATATATAGAGCAAGCTTTTATCTTTCTGTCCTGGTACTCTATCCGCATATAGAAAATAGAAAATTAGAAACAAATTAAAGCTTTACGACATGCCTCTGTAATTTGTATAGATTGAAATTCCAATATGTACTTGCACGACACCACACCTCCCTGTCTCTTACTCTTAGCGTGTCGATCATGTTTTGACTCTCATACCAAATAGCTAGGGAACAGCTACGGAAACATTATGTAGTTAAAATCAATAGTTATTCTCTAGCTATTCCGTAGCTAATCTGCTGCAGGCTCCTCTTGCGCAATATGCACGGACGTAGGCTCTCACCTTGCTTGCTACACCTTGGGCTAAAACGATTAAACGAGGAGTTTGCAAAATTAGGTAAAAAAGCATTTCAACATATTATAATTACAATTATAATTATGATGCTAAATTAATAAATTAAATTAAGGATATATATTATAATTTTTAAAACAATTGTGTCAAAACATAATGTATGATGATATAGCATTATTAAATGATTTGTCATTATTTTTTTGGTGTACGTTAAAGGGGTATTAAAACCCTCTGATTTCAAACGGTACCACAACAACGCCTATTTATTTAACCTATATATCGACTCAGTCTGATTTTATCCTATTTAGATCCAATTTTACTTAATTAGATCCGTACATCATCAGATCTCTTTGCATCTATAAAATTGGTCCAATAAAAAAATTAATTAGGATCGAATTGGGAACAAGTAAAACTTGTTCCAACTCGTCCAGACAAACACCCCTACCTGCCATTAGAGATACTCCCTCCGGTTCTTTTTATAAGGCACTTCTTACAAGTTTTTGTGGTCCTCTTTATAAGGCACTTTACAATTTCAAAAAAGCATTTATTATCATTTTCCTTATTTGCCCATAGTAACTTTAATGTCGTCTTTACAACTATCAAATAATAGTGAAGTTAGTCAATGATATTAAATAAGGATAAAACTAGAAAGTTAAAGTATTTTTTAAAACTCCAATAAAATTAACCAATTTTAACCACTTTCATTTATATGTGTAATTCGATTAATAGTGTCTTATAAAAAGAACAGGAGGAATAGTATATTCTTAGTGAAAGAGGGAGAGATCCGCTTTCATATATATATATGTCATCTTTGGCCAAAATCCAAAGATCATGATTAAATTTTCTTTCAATATTTTCCACGTTTAGAGAATTCAAGCTATTCATGCATATACATATACCTGAATTAACACCAATTAGCCGGTATAGTTATTCATTTATAACTATATACAATTGGAACCCTATTAGAAGGAAAGTTTTGACAAGTGTTGGCTTCTCCTTCAATAGCTTCTCCTATACTCTTTTGCTCCCTTTCTAATTATAGAAATAATTTGAATATATAAATTTCAAAAAACTTATTTCAAATAATTATATTTTTTTTATTCATCCTATGTAATTGTCTCCACTACATCTTTATTATATATTTAATTAATTTTTTTAAAATTAAAAAATGTGTTTTCAAATTTTGAATTACATAGTGGCTTAGGGAATTGGAAATATACTTATTGCAGACACCCTTTCCCCATATTATAAAGAGAAATTGATTGGCAGTTCCATTTGATATAAATCCCTTCAGATTACCACATTAAAACCATATAATGTGTGAGAGAGAGGAGGAGAGCTTCATAGGGAGACAGAGAAAGAAAAACGCCCCTTCACTCTCAGCTTTCTCTCATTCGAAGCTATCTGCCTGGGCAAGAGAGCATTTTCATTTTTCCCCCTTTCTCTGCTACTCCCATTTATCGGTCTCCTTCCCTTTCTCATTCTCTAAGCTTTCCCCATTGCGTGGTGAGAGATTGCAAACGGTAGTATTTCGTTTCCTTGTTCCTATTTTTTGCTCATCGTTTTCTCCGTTCCTGTTTCGTTTCGCAAATAGGTTCGTGCTGCAGCTGCTTTGCTTCGGTTGTGCGTTTGGCAGGTAGTGTTTGTTTTTGGTCGCGACTGTGTATTCTGTGGCGATTTGAGGTTCTTATGTTAGGTTCTTTTCAAAATTTATTCCCCCTTTTGTAGGTTCTATATGTTGTTTGTTCTATATGCCCATTCAATGACCGTTGCTTCTTCCCCTTCCTCTGTGCCGGTGGGTACCGTTTACTGAGTTCGTTTGAACACCGGCGATTTGGCGTGCTGTGGGAGCGACCAGTGCGCAGTTGTTTTGCGGTGAGTTTATTGTAACAAAATTTCTGATTTAGGGATTTGAGAGTCTTAGGTTAGAGTTTTTTTTTTCAAAAATTCTTCCCCTATTTTGTTGTTTTGATCTGCTCTCTGTTCTGTGTTTATTGTTTGAAAATTTTATATTTATCTTTCACAGATTTAGAAGCCCATTACGGGACTGTTGCTTCTTCCCCTTCCTTTGTGGTCTGTGTTTGTTTCAGGTAATTGGTTCCGAATGTGTGGTCTGAGACTGGGATTTGTATTTTGCGCATTTATTTATCTGTTATGTGAGCATGTTCAGAACAATATGGTTTCATATTTTTAAACTCTACTGTGGTTTTTGATTTCTCTATTTGGTTCATTTTAGTATTCTCTTCTTCATGTTTGATATTTGAAACTATTTTAGATTAATTGAGACCGTGTTTGATGATTTCTTTAGCCTCATTAGTTTTCTTCATAAGTACCCGCGTACCGCCTTCTTGAACGAGTGCATTTCTTGCACACAAAATGGGGTAATTGAATGAGATGGTTTGTTATTAAATTATACATTTATAATTGTTCCACTGAATGAGAATTTTGAACCTTTATATGCATTCTCTTCTTAAGATTTTTGTTTATTGTAGTGCTTTTTCTGTTTCAATATGCATTGCATTCATTGAATAAGTTTGAATGCTTTATATGCATATAGTGTAAAAATTGGGCCACCTAATTATTAGAGTTGCTACTGTTTGTTGAATTTTGCCTCCATTTGGGGTATATATTCTTGACTGGCATGCTTAAATTAAATTGGTTATGGGTATGACTCTGAAAGATATGAGAATAAAAATAATAATATGCTTGCTGCGTTTATTTTTTATTGTTTGCCTTTATATCTGCTCCATTTTAGTCTTTGCTTCCTGATTTCCTTTAAAGAAATATTGCTTCTTAAATTCTTTTAAAGTGCATTTGCCATATTGAATTGTAATTGATTTTATGTGGAACTTCAATATCCAAACGACGCCTTCATGTGTGATAATTTTTTAAACAAATATGTCAGAATATGGTTTAAGGATTTTTTTTTTCAGAATTTTGTATATTGTATTTCCTTTTCTTTTCTGTTACAATACATTATAATCATCAATTTATTTGTTTTGATTGCCTTTAGTGTTGACTACTAAAGTTGGTTGCCTTTTTTGTTTGAGCGTTCGTATGCATGCCTTTATTTCAGTAGTATTGTTTGGTTAATATATATATATATATATATATATATATATATATTATTTGTTAATTAGTTTGAGTTATAGAAGGAGAAGGTTTGTAATTAGATTATTTTTTTTATAATAGATGCATTGAATGTGATGTTACAATGGTTTATATGCATGCTTTTCTTTGAGTTGTAGTCTTTGTTTTCAATTGTCTTTATTCCGTGATCACTTTTTAATAGAAAAAATAATCAAGTTAGGGGATATAGTGTTAAAAAATAATATTGTGTTTCATTTTTTAATGTCTTAAAAATTCTTAATAATCTGCCTCTGTTTCGTTATAAAAATCTTATTCATATTTATAATTCTATCTTTTTAATTTTGAAACTAAATTTTGATGGCAACAGTCCGATTGCCTTCATTTTGTGTATTGTTCTGCCTTTTCTGTTTCAATGCATTATATTCGTGACTTTATTTGAGTTGATTGCCTTTAGTGTTTATTAAAAGTGGTTGCCTTTTCAGTATTAGTCTTTGTTTAATATTTCTATAGTTTGCAAACAAAACGGAGTTATTGAATGAGATTATTTGTGATTAAATTATACATTTATAATTGGTTCACTGAATGAGAATTTTGAATCTTTATATGCATTCTCTTCTTAAGATTTTTGTATATTGTAGTGCCTTTTCTGTTTCAATGCATTACATTCATTGAATAAATTGTTTGAATGCTTTATATGCATATAGTGTAAAAACTGGGCCACCTAATTATTAGAATAATTACTGTTTGTTGAATTTTGCCTCCATGTGGGGTATCTATTTTTAACTGAGACTGAGATTTGCATTTGCGTTTTTTTAACTATTATCTGAGCCTGTTCAGAACCGTGACTGCTGATGGTTTCATAAATTGATACTATGTTTTTTTGTTCTTCTCTATTTGGTTCAGTTTAGGCTTCTATTCTTGATGTTTGATATTTGAAATTATTTTAGATTAACTTTGACCGTGTTTGATGTATTCTTTAGCCTCATTAGTTTTCTTCATTAGTACTGCCTTCTTGGACTAGAGCATTTCTTAGGCTGGTGTGTGTGCATTCCTTCATGCTTTTATTGTCTTTGTTTAATATTTCTATAATTTGCAAACAAAACGGGATCATTGAATGTGATGATTTGTAATTAAATTATCTATTTTTGGGTGACACGCTTCAATTAAATTTGTTACGGGTCTGATTTTGAGAGATGTGAGAATAAAAATAATTATATGCTTGCTGCGTTTGTTCTTGATTGATTTTTCCTTTATATCTGCTCCATTTTAATTTTTGCTTCCTGTTTTCCTTTAAAGAAATTCTGCTTCTTAAATTTTTTTTAAGTGCATTTGCCATGTTAAGTTGTAATTGATTTTATGTGAAACTTCAATGTCCAAGCATATTGTATTGTAATTGATTTAAAGCTTTCTGGTGTATACAAATATTGATCTATTTTTATATTTAGAACCCATGAATTTAGTGTTTCAACTACCAATATTCACATTTTATATGCATGCTTTTCTTTGAGTTGAAGTGTTTCTTTTCGATAACCTTTATTAATTTTTTTATAGTAAATTTAATTACTTTAGAGCATAAAGTGTAAAAACTGAGACACATTGCAACGATTCAGATTTAACTTAGCATCCCAAGTTCTCTCAGAAACCCGAAGAGTAGCACTATCTTCCTCCTTTTCTTTGACGTGCTGTTTTGGCATGACATTACCAAGTACAAAATTCAGTTACTATTCAGACAAAGATGACAAATTTTGATACAACTTGTTATTGGATTCAATTTCCAATTGACCAAATATACTTTCAAGTTTCAACAACCAATAATTTAAATAAGAATTATAGCAAAACTTAGCCTCATTTCAAATTGTTGCACAATCAATTTTCTTCTTATTTTTAGTGGAAAGGGATACCATGATATGTTTGTCAATGTGTGATCGTCGCATCTCACGAATGAAGGAGGGGTTCGTGGTGCGGTAAGTGATAAGTGCCAAAGATTTGGAGATTTTGTATGCAAAACATGGCACTTAGGGGTAAATTGTATAAATTCTTGTGTTGTTTTCCTCCAAATTCTAGAACTTTGAAGCTAAGGAGTAATATCTGAGTGTTGGTTTAATTGAATCCTTTTAAGCCAAAATTTTGGTGTTTAATTGCAGGAAAGATTAAAGAGGATCAATCACGAGCAAAAGAATTGAAGAAGCAAGGAGAAAAAGAGGAAATCAAGTGCTTAGGATTCGCTTGAGCGAATCTCAATTCGCTCAAGCGAATTTTGTCCAGAGAAAGGATGATTTTTTATGCAAAATTCGCTCAAGCGAATTGATCTTTCTTCACTATGAAGAATGTCATTCGCTTGAGCTAAAAATTTTAGCTCAAGCGAATTTCCACTTACTCGGCTGCACAAAACAGAGTTCAGAGGCAGTTTTCGACAGTTCGACACTTTCCGAAAATAGAACGAAGATCCCGAAGACGAACGAAAGCTGCGGAATCAGAATTCTTCATCTTCTCCTTCATATTTCTTGATTGTATAAGCTACCATGAGTAGCTAATCTCCTCTTCTGGGATTGAATGTAAATCAACTCGAACTCGGATATATTCTGGTTATATTTTTATATAGTGACTTTGTTCTATCGATCTTGTTATTTTCGTTCTGCTTACATGTTCTTGATTCTATCTGATCAATAGACTCTAGATTTAGATTTTTGGATTTAACTGGAAAGTATCTCTGAAAATTCGATCTGAACGAAAATAGTCGATATATCGTTATACTAGGAATAGATTTCGATATATCGAATGCTTTAATACTTGAACTTAATGCTGGATAATCTATTGAATATATGAGGAATCAATATTCAAGAGATTAATCTTATGAATTTTATAATTGAGGAATCAATATAAATGACCATTGTGTATGCATCCATATCGGTAGTTACAAATGCTATATATTGATATACAACCAGAATATAGACGAGGGAGATAGATGAAATTCAATCCATGTTTCTCTCACTGATATCCCAAATCAATTTTTATACTCTTTTCTACTGTTTGCTAGAATTTTACCTTAATTATCTATATCAATCAGGAACCAAATCACTCTCTTTTGTATATATTTACTTTTTGAATTTAGCTATAACTTTAATTGACCTATTCCTCGTGGGATCGACACTCGTACTTTAACTTATTATACTACAATTGACTATAGGTACGCTTGCCTAGGAGTTAACAGTAAGCCTTGGCTCTCTCCAATGCACTGCTACTTTCAGTATTTAGTAACGGCTTCTTACTTTCAGTAGCCTCAGATTTTGAGCTTCTCCTCATGTTTCGTTTTCTACCTACTAACAAATCAGTGTGGAAAATAGACCCTTGGTTGAAATGGAATGTTGATGGCTCTGTCAGAGCCCTTGGGAGCCATGCTACTTGCGGGGGAGTCCTTAGAAATGCTATGGGATCCTGGATATATGGTTTCTCTCATAATTTAGGCATTACTTCCATTACCTTGGCAGAACTTTGGGGTATCATAAATGCTCTCCAAATTTCAACTCAGTTGGGACATCCCTATATATGGATTGAAAGTGATTCTCAGATAGTGGTGGACCTTGCAAACAATGATTATGCTGATTCCCACCCTTGTTTCTCTATGGTAAGACTCATCCAACATCTACGTGGTAGCTTCCAAGGATCTCAAATCTCTCACTCCTTTAGAGAAGGAAACAGAGTTGCTGACTGTTTAGCTAATCTTGACCACTCCTTTAGTTTAGGAACTCATTTTTTAGATTCTCCCTCCGCTTGTTGCAGGGATTTACTTTTTCAAGACCTTATTGGTGTTGTTTCTCTCCGTAGTGTTAGTCTGTAGTGGGGCTTAGCCCCTCCCCTTTACCAAAAAAAAAAACTGGGACACATGATTATTTGAGCATAATTTTGTTTGTTGAATTTTTACTCCATGTGTGTTATTATTTAGTGGTAAAAATGTGATAAAATGGTTTGGACTTTGCAAATGATGGTTTTATGTGCTTTGTTTGTTCAAAGTTTTTTTTTGTCCTTGATAAAAAACCTAATGATAAGTTTTATTTATAGATGTAATAGTTCTTCAAAGATGACTTCTGTGAGATATAGTAATTTTCATTGCTAATTCGTAGTGATTCAAATATTTCATTAACATTGTTCTTTGTTTACATTATCTCATTTGAGTGAGTTTGGTTTTGTTTGTGGGGCTTCATTATGACCTTATGCTATCTTGAATTACCAGGCAGCTGTGCTTTCTAAAAGATTTACGTTCCAAATATGAATATGATTCCCTCTGATCCTGGCTTTCCATTCAAATTTGAGAGGAGGCAATTTCTGTTAGCTCTATGCTTTGCCATGACAATTAACAAAAGCCAAGGGCAATCATTGTCAAATGTATTACTGTTTCTGCCAAAACCGGTGTTTACTCATGGGGCTCTATGTGGCTTTTTCAAGAGTTAGATCAAGGAGAGGTTTAAAAATCTTAATTTTAGATGCTGATGGAAAAGTAAATAACTGCACAACAAATGTTGTTTACAAAGAAGTCTTTGATAGCATTTAGTAATTTCATGAATTCATTCCAACTTGAGGCAATATTAATCTTTTTAAGTTTATAAGTCTTTCTAAATATTTTGCTCTTATTAGATAATATATGTATTATTTTTTAGATTGCATTTTTATTTATATTACTTTATCAATATTATTTATTAAATTTCAATCTACTTCATTTAAATAACAATAACCCCGTGCGATGCACGGTACACACTAGTAAATATCATAATTGAATTGAAAATGAGAACTATTTATTGAAAATTGACACTTCTATTCTATAATAAATCACTTTAAGTTACTTGTGATTCTATTGGAAACATGAAAAAAATAGTTATTGAAATGGGTCGGGTAATTAAATATACATGGATCATTAGATATTAAGGACAATTATTTTAAAAAAATATTAAATACTTCATATATTTTATAAAATGTCTTAATAACAAAAAATTCTAAAATTTGTTATAAATAATTAGAGGAAGTAAATAATTTCAATTACATAAGAAAAGGATCAATTAAATAATTTTATTTTTTAATGTGTAAACACCTTTATATTTATTTCTATTATTATTATTTATTTCTATTATTATTATTATTATTTTCTTAACTGCTACTATTTTCTAGGGTCTTAACTACTATTACCCCATACAGGAAAAAAAATCACATGAAATCTCAAAATAAGTTTATGATCTTATTGAATGAAATCATTTTAAAATAATTTTTTTATTTAATTCACATTTTATTTTCTAATAACTCTATTTAATAAATTATTTATCAATAGATAAAGGATTTTCACTTATAACGAGATTCAATAAAATTAAAATATTTCATAAAAAAGAATTTAGGAATGAATAACACTAAAAAAAATATAATAGAATAAGTCTATATGATAAAGTTGTCGTATCTCGTACCAAACAAGCCCTTTTAAGTTTTAAGTACATGGACTTGTTTGCTTTTACTTTAACTGATGAGTACGATAAGTCTAATTAATACTCCCTCCGGACTTGAATATAAGCAAAAAAAACTCACATTTGGTGGACTAAAATATAAATAAATCTTAACTATTTTTACCCTATTTAATGAGATAAACCCAAAATGCCCTTTAATTTTACTTTCCAACCACTCTATTTAATGAATCATTTGCCAATAGAAACAAAGTATGTCCACTTGAAACAATTTTCAATAAAATTGAATGTAGGGTAATTTAGGCAATGCAAATACTTTTTACATGATACCAAGAAAATTTAATGAATTTAACCAACTTTTTTAATAAGTGTGAATTTAGTTATTTTTGCTTATATTCAAGTCCGGAGGTAATAACTAATAAAATATAATAGAAGGTGGGAAATTTTGAGTATAGAGTGTAACTAAAAAGAGGGATAAAAAGAAAAAATAGATAAAAAGAGAGAAAGTGAAATATATAATAATTGATGCAATAAGAAAATTAATAAGAGAGATATAAAAAGTACATAAAAATTAGTGAAATGTATCGGGAAAAAAAATACTAATAGTGTATAAAAGTAAGAACCCATGAGTAATACATTGACAGATTGACCCGGCCCGGGTCGCATTTACGCTACGTTTATCCCTTGCGAATGTGAAAGATAATACTAGTAATTAAGATAGAGGAGTATTAGGAACACATTCTTTTGAACACTCTCAAGTGGTGAGACCCATGTGAATTTTAACCAATCACGTGGAGTGTGTTAGAGAGAGTGTTTAAAATAGCGTGTTCCTAGCCTTTCTAATTAAGATATTGGGAACCATACTCAGATCAAAAACAGAAGGTCTAGTTAAATGCGCGCATTTGAAAATGCAAGCGTTCCTTGGGAATTATTCTTTCATTAATTAAGAGTAATTAGTTTCACCCCAAATTAATTAATATTACTAGTAATATTAATTAATTTCTCTCTATAAATAGCCCGCCACATAAAATTGAATGTCATCCATCTCTTAGAATTTTCTTAAAACTTTTTCAGAGTACTTATATATCCTAGCGAGTGCCTATTGTGATAATTTGAGACATGAGTGGCAAAGGTGGAAGTGGTGGTGCAAGTGGCGGTGGTGGAAATTCAAGCAAAGGGTCCGGTGATAGTGGTGGTTCTGGGTATATGAAAGCCCCTGGTGGCGATGGCTCATACATCTCACGACCAGGATTTGAAAGCAACCCGCAGGGCTACTTCAGTAATCTCCATGCTTCGCAGAAAGGGGGCAGCAAAAAGTAGTGCAAAATTACATCTATGACGGTTTATTTAGGCTGTTTAATTAATTTCCATAAATATATGTAACTGTGGCTAGTGATTTATGTCACTGTTATATCACTATAAATAAATAAAAGCAGCCTGATTTTGTTATAACTTACTCCTTTTGTGTTGTCGATCTCCTCTCATCTGTCATAAACTTCATTTGCAATATTATAATCCCAATGCTTGGCTTATCATTTTTCTAGAACACCTCTTTTTTATGGGGTAGAAAATGAAAACGAGAGAACATATATATTAATTTCTTTTTTCCTTTTAAAGTAGGTAGAAAAACGAAATGAAAAAAAAAATTCAAGAATGACACTAGTTTCTTTCTTTACACATATATTAGAGCCTATAGATTTAATTTGAACCTAGAAATCCCATCCAAATTATCAAAATTCTCCAAGGTCGACCTTAGTAACCTAACACAAAGGGTTACATTTATGAAATTTTGTAACTTATTTGATAAAATATATTTATAATTTCATATGTAAGCAATATATATGCCATAAAATGAAGCATTGTTGATCTCAATTCTCAAAATAACGAGGCCGTTGTAAATTAATTCTTTTTATTATGCCCATATCAATAACAATGTTGCTTATAAAAAAAAATCAATAACAATGTCTTGATAAAATAATTGTTGTATTAAATTAAGGATCATGCTAACGAGTGTCCTAAGGGCACTTGTTAAGGATCCATATATAAAAAACTTTTATTGGAAATCACAACATTGATTATATCTATAACATTAAAAGTTACACACTTCCATAAATATTTCTATATTTGGTTCTTTAATAAGTGCACTTAGGGCGTCATTAGCATTTTCCTTAAATTAATTATATATTGGTATGTTTGGGAACTTTTAATTAATGTTAATTGGTTAATATCGGTTAATTTTGGAAACTTGGTTAATATCGGTTGATTTTTTCGTATACTTATATAATATATTATCTCCCGTACTAATTATAAGAACCTTTTAACTATTTCATACATGTTAAAAAATGTTTAATTTAGTTGGTTACAATAAATTTGTCAAGATCGAATATGTCATATTAAGACTCATTATCTTTTTTTCTATTTAATTACTCTATTGTGTCATACTACTAATTAATCACCCACCTATCTCAAATAATGAGATATTTTTGTCAAGAAATAATTAATGCATAAAACAATTTAAAAATGGTCTTATAAAATGAACTAAGAGTGTCTAATACCTACCCTAAAAATGATTCTTATAATAGAATTGGAGAAAGTAATACTAGTACTTATTAGACTCTTGAGTTGTCAACCATTATTTAATAAAAGCATTTTTGAAAAAGTTATTTTATAAAAACAATAATTACCTATCAACAGGGCCGACCCAACATATATGTAGGCCTAAAGCGAATATTGATGGGGCCTAGGGCAAATTATATATGAGTCTATTTTTAAGAAAAGAAACTTATATTAAATTTAATTTTTATAAGAAAAAATATTTTAAATTATTGTCTATTAACTAATAATTAGTAATATTTTAAATTATTGTCTATAAATTTAGTTTTTTTTATTTTATGTATTTTTATTTAATCTAAAATATTTTTGTGATAAATAAGAATAAATTTTTAAGGATTACACATAAATATTTATTATTTAGTCAATTATTATTATTTTTTTATCTTATAATATATATAATAAGATCCTTTATATTTATTTATAATCTTATATATCTTGATTTCTTTATAATTTTTTGTTATTTTATTACTTAAAATATTATATAATATTAAAAATATATACATTTAATTATTACCGGTTCGACCACGGTTGAACCATTGAACCGTGAACCAGTGCTTTCACCGGTATAATCACCGGTCCGGTTTTAAAAACATTGGTTCCATTACAAAGTCCACCAGATATATCACGATTACTCATTAGCATGACAGACACTAATTCTTTAACATCAACTTATGATAAGGAAGTGCAAAAACCTAATATCATTTAAGAACTCAGTTGTCAATCAATCAACTTCAATACCAATCTCCTCATCTACCTTCCATATAGTGTCAGAACTCAAATACACCCTCTCTTCTTTAGGAAATAATGTCATGACATATTCATTAATTGAATGAACATCTAATATAGGAGCAAGAATTGTTTTATCCTATCTCAAATACAAAGTTTCCAAAAATTGAAAGCAATTTATGGTATGCAAATGAAACTATATCTCCAATTGTATTACCTGTAGAATCCATCAGTAAATCCTTCGGTAATTCAATATTAGTGATCGCCATCACCATAAATGTCTAAATCACCATCATCTAATGTAAGAATTCACTCAGAAAACTCTATAATCTCACGTTTAGTTAAAGCACTCCCACAACTCTATAATATTTACGACAGGAGCCGGGCTAATTCCCGTGGAGGGTACCTATGGTTTATAAAAAAAATCACTTTAAACATATAATTAAAAAATTGATTTAGCATTTAAACGTACTATATACTAAATACATAATAAATTAAAATATAAAATAATTATTTTATTGAAGTAGAAGAAAACAACACAATTATGAATTTTATAATTCTAATTAAAAAATATATTTATAGAAAATTTTAACAAATTCATCATAAATATAATTACAAATTTAAATTATATTGAGAGAAAATATTTTAATAAAATAATAAAAAGAAATTGTGATAAGAAACAAAAAGAAAAGGAAAAAAGGAAAACGACTGGAGCAGGACTACCTCCCATCAAGGGTAAATGTAGTTCACAAAAAACCACCTATGTAATGAAATAAATCAATATGAATGAATAATGTGAGAAATTTTTTAATATTATAATAATAGAAAAATGAAATAAGGTGTGACAAATAAAACAAAAAAAAATAACATAGGCACTAATTTAAATTTAAATTTTAAATAAGGAACCATATATATATATTTATAAGAAATCCATCAACAATAGATAAAGCTAACTATATATAGAAAAGTAAAGCTAACTATACATAGCAAAAAGACCCCCAATGAACAGTGAAAACAAAACATACTAAATACATAATAAATCAAAATATAAAATAATAGTTTTATTGAAGTAGAAGAAAATAACATAATTATGAATTTTATAATTCTAATTTAAAAATATATTCATAGAAAATTTTAACAGATACATCATAAATATAATTATAAATTTAAATTATATCGAGAGAAAATATTTTAATAAAAAAATAAAAAATAAAAATTGTGATAAGAAATAAAAAGAAAAGAAAAGAAGGAAAACGACTGGAGCAGGACTACCTCCCGTCAAGGGTAAATGTAGTTCACAAAAAAAAACCACTTATTTAATGAAATAAATTAATATGAATGAATAATGTGAGAAATTTTTTAATATTATAATAATAATAAATGAAAAAAAGGTGTGACAAATAAAAAAAGAAAACAACATAGGCACTAATTTGAATTTAACTTTTAAATAAGGAACTATATATATATTTATAAGAAATCCATCAACAATAGATAAAGCTAACTATATATAGAAAAATAAAATTAACTATATATAGCAAAAAAAACCCAATGAATAGTGAAAACTAAACTTCCAAAATATATCAGATAGTACTCCCTCCGTTCCTTTTTATCTGTCGTTTTAGAGTCTAAAATTTGTTTCTAAATAAGTGTCGTTTTCACATACCAAGGCAACAATAAATGCTAATTTTTCAACTTTACCCTCTTCCAAATTTGTTAAATAGTGGAGTATTTATTGCAATGACTATAAATGGTAGAGAACTTTAAATGTTTTAAGGAGAGAGAGAAAGGGTATATTTGTAAATAATAGAGCTAAAAATACACATTTATTGCATTTCTTAATCCATGTGTGAAAACTTTAAACGACAGATAAAAAGAAATGGAAGGAGTATAGATTAACTTTTCTTTTTACTTTTCCGTCCTTGTTAAAACCGTTATGAACATTTACCCATCAATGTGCATGCCCTTGAAGTTACAAAAAATTTGGTCAAGAGTCCACTAATTAATTTATCCACAATCAATCAAGGCACACAGTTAGATAGTAGTACGTAATTAAATTGAGAAAATAAAATCATACAACAAAATATATATATACAACAACTCATACAACACACTTTTTCTCTCTATAACTCTCTATCATATCATCTATCACATCTCATATTTCTCTCTCTTCTTCCTATCTTTTATTTTGTCTTTTTATGTTGTATATTGTTGTAGTTGTATGAAAAACAATGCTCAATTAAATTTAACCAAAAGTCTAGAGAACACTAGCTAGAACAGGGGATACATGCAGGAGATATTAGTTTTCTTTTTAATTATATTATTCCCTCAAAATATACATATTTGATTTATGAATTTTCTTTTCAATATTTTGGAGAATTGAAGCCCCGCATGCATTGAAAATTGATGCAGCTAGCAGTCAGTCAAATGCATTAACATTACTTTGAATTAATTTCCTGGCGAATGTATATATGCATGTGGCCTGCAGGCTTTGGAAATTAAATATGAAATTAAGCAATAAATTTCTGCCATAATTAGGAGAAGTTAACCATTAATTAAATATTTTCCTATAAATACCGAGTTGCCAGTCAAGCTTTTAGTCACATCAATTTAGGTACTTTTCTTTGAAATTACCTTTTGATATATAAAACAATTCTAGTCTCTTGAAATAATCATGGATGGCAAGCAGGGTAGTGGTGGTGTTGGCAATGGCAAGGGTGAAAGTAATGCCCCCAAACCCAAAGAGAATGTTGCAGGCAGTGATGATGGGGTGGTGATGAAAGCTCCTGGTGGAGATGGATCATACATTTCAAGGGATGAGTTTGAGAAAAACCCTCAGGGCTACTTTGCTGGTTTGCATGCTCAACAAAAGGAAAACAAGTAGCTATATAGTATATAGCTATTGCCAACCATATGCATTTTCTTCCCAATAATTATATACGAATAATGTCTTATGGTTTTCTCTACTGCCCATATGCTAAATAAAAGTACTATTAGAGCTTATGTATGTTTGTTGCATATAATAAATTAAGCAGCACTAGCACTAGCTCTACTTTATCTATATGGAGTATTAATTAATTTCTTGCTCTTCACCTGGTTTTTATCTCGTTAATTACTTTATTAATGTATCTTAAGGTGTGTTTGAAAAAGCGTAGAAACTATAAATATTTGTGTTAAAGGAATTGTGATTTTCGCCTGTAGAACACTTTCCCAAACAAGCACTTATTTGTGTAGTACTTGGCATGCAAGTGAGTTTTCTGTCGTTCGGAAAGAAAATGTTAGATATTGGTTACGATGAGAACTTAGCTTCTTAAAATGAAAAAAAAAAGGGACCGAAAAATTCTGTAATTATATAATCTGTTTTTTTGTGAGAGGAAAAAAATAATCTGTTTATTGATATTGAGGACACACATAATAATAAAATTATAATTAATAATATAAATTAAGTTTCTTATGCATCAAAACTAACTTTATTAATTAATACTTAATGATGAAGATTAATTTTCCGTTAAAGTCTTGTTGAGGATAACTATCATCGTTAATCTTGGTACTTTTTAATTACAAACTGAAATGATCTCATATATTAATTAAACGGTGGGGAAAATTAAAATTTTTAAGTTTTTTACATATATAAAAACATGATTGGTAGAATTCGGACCTCTTTGATTACCTTCTGTTTGTATTGAAAGTTTTAGAGGAAATGAGACGGATAGACCAAACAAAAGGAATGCTTATAAAAAAAAATTAAAGATGAGAATATTAAATTTATGCTAATTTACATTCTAATTTTTTATTTTAAAATTATTAAAATATAGAGAATAATAATTAAAAAAGATTTAATTTATATACATCGTTAGTGTAATTCAATAATGAGCTGTCACATTATTTTTTGAGTTTAATAATATATAAAGTGTCATATTAATTAATTATCATATTCATTAAATGATGTATATAATTATTAAGCTTATATAAAATTTGATCCTCTCTTCTCATTCCCCCTCAAAAACCTCCATATATATATACAAAAATTATTCTTATGTGTTGCCTCATGAATCAGCTAAGAAAATTTAGGACAATCATAAACGCACGCACGTACGTTAGGAATATATTGCGTACTTAATATATATATTTTTTCAATGTTTATTATTAAATAAAAATCAATTCAGATATTCAGTGAAACTTACATACAATTTATTTATTAATAAAGCGTATACTGCTATATCATTTTTCATAATGTATTATGTATATAAGAATGTACTTTAAACGTGATAATTGCAAATTAGTTTAGAATGCCAAAAAAAAAAAATGATAATAATTACTATAAGATTAAATATTTGTATGTATATATGTTATGATGGGATTGGTTCTCGCCTATGCACCAGCTAAGTTAGGTATATGTCATTTTTGACTAATGAGTTATCAACATTTTGCGAACCATAATTTCTTCATTTCATCCGTGTAAATCCCATCAAGGCCGTAATTATCAGTGTGCATCTTTTTCCTTAATTAGACCTTAAATTCATTCATCAGTGTGGGCTGCCACTTGATCACTAGTTTAGAAATAGGAAACAGTTTGATCTTTTCTTACCTACCAAGGAGGATAATTAAGCAGGTTACTATTAAATGAGAAGACAAACTCAAATTCTTAAAAAGATAACTTTAAAAGTACAAATTACTTAATAATAATAGTATTTAAGTACAAACAGAAGTCCATTCCAGCGGTACATGATTGATTCCTTTAAATAAGGTTTTCGATTTGAGTCTCGTACATAAATAAAAAGGAAAAAAATCCGTGTTGAGTTAGTTCTACTATAATGCGGATGTCCCGACTCGAACATGAATTCAGGGTCGACCCAAGCCCTTGCTTTAAGCTCTCAATTGCTAATAACATCTTTTATAAAGAAAATATAAACATATGTTATTATTAGGAATAGATCTTCCACCTTAAGGTTGAGGGTTCAATTCCTGTTAATTGAATTTTAATTTTTAAACCCCTTTTTTTCACCTCATATTTTTTAAAAAATCTCAATATGAAGGCCTAGTATATGTATACTTGTGATTTTACCAAAATAATAGTATTTAATGATATGTTTGAGAATATGGAGGGGGAAGGGCTTTAATAATATTTGACATTCTCAAACACATGTGGGGAAGAGGTTCCTATAACCTTCCCTTACCCCCTCAAACTCTCCCAAACAAATCATAAAGAAAAAAAGTCTCTCAACAAATAGTATTTAGGGGGGAAAATACTTATATTTACATTAATTATAATAAGTTAATAACCAATAATTTTTTTTTAATTTGTTGATAGTTTTCCAGTCTTTCTGGGGCGAAACTTCATCCCAAATTTTGGAAGGGTATAGAAGATTACAAAAAGACATGTTTTACTTAATTTCTTTTAAGATAGGAAAATGCTTCTTGTACCACAAACAGTGTGTTACACTATTTTTACCACATTGTTTGTGGTTTTGTATTATTGCGTTTCTTTTATTTTTGTTTTTTTATTTTTTTTATAATTTTTATTTATTTTTTTATTTTATTATTATATTCATTTTTATTTATTTATCTCATTAAATAAAAATATAGATTAAGAAATACAATAAATGGTTACATAGAATTTGTGTTAACCATTTTTGTCAACACGAGATAATTGTGTGTCCAGAAACGGTGAACATATTTTTAATTGAGGTTAATAGTGTATCCATCGACGGTTAACAGAATAGGATATTTAGTTAATTGAATTTGCGAGACATTTCTGTCAACACGAGGTTAATTGTGTGTCCAGAAATGATGAACATATATTTTTAATTGCGGTTAATGGTGTATCCATTGGGTTATCAAAATAGGATATTTGGTTAATTGAATTTGCGAGGTTAATTGCATATCCATTAACGGTTAATGAAATAGTATTAAATTTGGTAATTGCATCAACATAGAACAATGATCACATGAAATTTATGTTAACCCTTCATGAAACGCAATATTATAAACATGAGGTTAATTGTGTCTATTAAGAGTTAATGAAATAATAAATTTGGTTATTTGTATCAGAATGAAACAATGATGTTAACACACAAGGTTAAATGTGTATCCAGAAACGGTGAATGAAATAGTATATTTGGTTATTAATATCAAAATAGAATAATAATGATAAAAAAATTATGTCAACCCATCCACAAAATACACATTTATTATATTTCTTAATCTATATTTTTATTTAATACAAATAAATAAAAATAAATATAATAATAAAATAAAAAAACAAAATATAAATATAAATAAAAAGAAAAAAATCAAAACTGCAAAACAGTGTGTACCACTGTTTGCGGTGCATATATCATCGCTAGTTATTTTTTCAGATGTTACATATTATGTAAAGTTATGATAATTTGCGGTACAATTATGTAATATTGTATAAGATAATAAATTAAAAATATTTTTTTTATAAAAACTTCTTACTTTTAATTTATTATCTATGCAATAGTATTTCAGATGTTACAAAATCGTTATGAATTTATTGTAACTATATTAATTACTTGAGGATCTTCTGGCTAGGGGCGTTTTTTTTTTTTTTTTTTTCGTCAGAGGCTTAACCAATAAACAAGGAAGAAAAACTCTTAGCACATCCCAGATTATACATGAGAAGAAGGCCTCCTTCAAATTAACCACAGATTATAAATACATTACGATTCCACCCTTAAATCAGATAATTTATAAGCTATTGACAAGATGAGGATCGATATGATATGGTTGTGATAGCTAGATATATATCTATCATACGCATATATAAACAAGGAGGGGCACTAGGCAGATGGTAAGAGAACCAATGAGAAAGACAAGCCCAATTGCACCACATGCCAAACCCATCATCTCTGTTGACTGTGATACGATAGAATCTTTGTACTTACGGTCATAATTATGCTTATAGTTCCAACCAAATGTATGTATCAGCCCCTCCCTCTTTCTTACTTGCTCAATTCTTTCCCTCAACACCCTCAAGTTTGCATCAACAATCTTTGCTGGCTTCCCTGCATGCCAAAATTAAACAATTAATGATAATTAGTACAATGTAACAACTTTGTTTCTTGGTATAATGGAATGACCTGAAATCATATAAATTATGAAGAGAAGAGAAGAGAAAGAGAAGGATTTGTTAACAAGAACAAATTAAACAAGGTAGAGGGTTATTTTGTGTAAGTAAGTCAAGAAATTAAGCTATATATTTGAGAGTATTCAAGTCCTTCTAGTGGATATATATGCAGATTACTTTCCATAAGAGGAAGTCTTCAACTTCCTTTGTGCTGATATGAAGTATAGGGTGAAGTTTACGGAACACAAGTTTTTGTGGCTGTTGATTTAGTATTATGGTCAACGGATGACAAGGAATAACACTAAATCAACGGCCATAAAAACTTGTGTACCAACTTGTGTACCGTAAACTTCACCGAAGTATAGTATATAGTATCTATTACCGTTGTCCCTAAACCCTTCTTGTGATCTTAATTTTGGGTATTGTAAGAGCTTATGCCTGCAAAATGCTTGGTTTAAGCTGCAAAAGGAAGACAGGGAGCAAGCCATGAGGTTAATTAGTTGGATATGGAATGCACTTGTTCTTTTGACGTTTTTGTATATTTATAAAGGATCTTCTACCTCCTGCCTCGAAATTAAACATGATTCTAGCACTGATTTTTTATATTTAGTGAAAGTAGCCATATAGAATATTTTATTTGAAGATGTGTGATCCTGTCCCAGCTACTAGGGTGATGTGCTTTGATTTGATTAAAGATTATAATAAGATATTAAGAAAGAAAAGTATATGAGGACATGTGTATTTGTATGAGGACTTACACATGGCGCCTCTTGACCTGTGTTCCATTACAGATTGAGATGTTCTACAGAGACATATATCACTTTGATCGGAGAGTATCACATGATCGAGCAAACAAATTAACCAAATGTGTTACCTTAACTCCGAGATGAGATTAATTAGTACTATTCTACTAAATTAATATCATTCATGTAACAAACTTTTGTTTCTTTGATTTGCCATTTGAGTTTGAGACCCCCTTTGTGGGTCAGGCCAACATGGCTGAAGGCCTCAAGCTAATAAATGAAACAGAGGCTCATGAATTAAACTCAAAGAACATCATAGTGAAAGTGAAAATTTCATATGAGTACTTTCTTCAAATTTGAAGTTAGTTCTATTTTTGCCATCTATTTCCAAAAAAGTAATAATAATACATATAAACTCTACTCACACTCTTGGAGTGAAAAAGATACTCGCTGACACAAACCTATATGTATAGGTTATTTATTTGTAAGGCAGTGTATATATAACCAATGTATCAATATGCAACGTGTCCAAATTTGAGCTGCTACCGTTTCTACTTTATGAAACGTGTTTAATTACCAAGCACTAGTTCTCTTGTTAAGTCCACATAATTATTCAAGTTTACGACACGTTAAAGGCAATGTAATACCAATAACAGCTAATTAATGGAAATACCTATATTTAGATCAAATAAAAAAATTAATCAAACTGTGAGTAAGTGGAAGTGCATGTACTCTGGCAGAGGGACTTTACCGGATTCGAATAATGAAATCTCACTCTTGAGAGGATTTTATCTAATCATCACCAATGACCCGATGATTAAATCCACAACTATGTCTCCAGAAATTTCCGGTCAAAAAATAAAAAAGTAATAGTTTCAGCACTTATCAATTATTACTAAATAATTATCTTCTTTATATAAAAAGTATTATTAATCATATTATAATTTAACTCGTATTACTCACCTTTTTATATAAAAATAAAAAAGTGGCCATAAAATCAATGGGGTTGATTACATGTTTAATTCCCCTTAAATAAAATCTCGAGTTCAAGGAGAGTGCTAACCTCACCATGATATGAATGTTTTTTACTTAAGCAGAATTGTCTCTCATATAGAATACATGCAGTTAAAAAAAGTGACCATAAAAATTTGAAAACATTTTATTTTAAATGTTTATATTCATTCTAACATTATGTCGTCCAAATGATCAATCAACTTTTCTTTATTTATTTGCACAGGATATTCCTACACTTCTTTATATGTGATGGAATTCCTAAAGTGCTATTAAAATAGCCTAGATGGCTACCAAGTAATCGCTGCCAGCACTCGTGGCAATAGGGTAGGCCATAGTATCTAAATTTCCATTAGATACGATGTTAAACTTGGAAAAATGGCACTGGTGATACAAGCCACTGGCCATGCAAATGCCATTTAGAGGAAGGCACAACCCTCCTATCAGATTCAGTTTAAGTTTGATAAGTTGGCCCAAGAAACACCAAGTGTCACCAAACATTAATGTCCATCTCGGCCAGATTCCAGGGCAAATTCGCAATCGTATCTTATCCTTTAATGTAAGATAGTGGTAGGGACTTCAATCATGAAAAGAGAAAGAGGGGATTGAAATTAGTTCTTTTTTCTTTTGTCTGTTTTAATGAAAACATAATACTAAAAAAATTAATAACTAATATTACTTTTTCTCCACTTATTTAACTAGGCTGATGGACACGTATACCACCACTATTTCTTTATCAATTTAATTTACCTAAATGAGTATACCAATATCAAATTGACAGGATTCAGAATACAAAATTTATTTTAATGAATAATTAAATATGTTTAGTTTTCTTTGCTTCAACAAACACTGCAGTCAGTTATCTGATAAACATAAACAGGACAAAGTCTGATTTGGGATTGGGAGACAAAATGATGGAAGTGCTAATTTCTAGTGCCGGTACTTGGAATTTATTTATTTATTTTTATCACTCACTCTGTAACTCTGTTCGACTATATTTTTTTGTGGTATTTTGTTGCAATGTCACAAGTATCCTCCACAGGAGGCAATCCTGTTCGAGCCGGGTAAGACTCTGTTCGACTATATGAAATGGTGTTTCACAATTCACATAATGTTTTTCTTCATTATTCTACATTCTTATTTAAAGGACTTCTATAGGTAAATTAATCATGCACATATTGCAAAACTAAAAATCAAGTTACACTTGTATGAGGAAAAAAAAAGTCTTTTAGAGCAAGTAAAAAATATACTTTTAATTTCACAATATATTATAAACTTAACTTGCTAAATTTTTCAAGAGTAAACACATCTTTATTTATCTATTTTAAAAACAAACACAATATATATTATAAACTTAACTTGCTATTGCAAGATATAGCTAAGGGGAGATATGAAAACCTTCTTGGATACAAAATAATTTAAAATGAAATATAAGCACGAGACTTGACACAATATTGACATTTTATTTCCCTCACCCAGTCTCACCAATTTGGTGAATGAACATTTTGTTCGGGTCCAAGGTTTCGCCTTTACTGGGGGAGTCAAAGATGCAAGAAACCCAAATAAACTCTCGATTGATAAACTAATTTGGGTCACTTGATACAGACAAACTCCAACCTCTTACCCTAACCCACAGAAAACAAATTACCAACGTCAAGGAAACATTTTCAGAGAAATGAGACCTAATATCCGATAATTCTTGCTCCAGTTCCAAATAAGTGCGTTTTTGTTATTACTACACCAGAGGTGTCCTGACTACGATTAGTTACACGCATACAGAAAGATACATATTCCAAATCTACTATCTGCATTCGAGAAAGATACAGATACTAAATCTACTATATGCATACGGGAGGATACAAATAGTATATCTACGACTCAGGACCCATAGATATTATCTTCAATTTACAGAGCTACACATGCGAAACAATTTTATATTACAGAACTACACATGGGAGGATGAGAGTCTTGATATGCTAAACATAATAGATGTAGTATTGACTCATATGTCCATGTCAGCAAATATTTCTTCATCATACTCATTGTGAATCTCATCCACAAGAAATCCATCAGCAATCAAATTACTGCCACAAAAACAGCATTGTGCTAAGGATGAATACAGATGCAAACAAAAAGTAGTTCATGAAGATCATTAAATATTCAACTCACCTAAAACAGCTGAAACGAAAAGTCACAATCCGCTTAAGCTTTCTATTATAAAATAAGAAATTAAAGGACCATCTGTAGAAAACAGAAAATATAGTTATTAGAATAATCTATAATATAAGAAAAATGATGGTAATTTTATAAGAGTATGTGGCGATAATAATTTACATTGCTCCTCTCTCTGGTAACGGATCTGCCTCAGAATCAGGGACATAGCCATAAATTTCACAATCCACTAACTTCACAACCTGCATCACAAGGTATCACAAAATTGCCTCTAGATATCACTTCAATTCATTCTTTTAAAAGGAAACTTACCTCATCAAGGGCCTTGAACAAGGCCTCCAGCAGAGAAACACCTCCAACGGTTTCATCCCATTCCTGCAGTAGACAAGTCAATCAAAACCAGAAATAAGAAAACTTCAGAAGCAAAACTAATAATTATTATCAAGTAACCACATATTACAATTTTCACATCAATAAAAGAGTCACGTACAGAATGAGGTATGTAAAATACCACTCCACATTATCGACAATGTCAAATGTGCAAAAGAAAAAGGACCATTGGCATCTCAAGTGCCCTCTATCCAGTTAGGATTTTCACAGTGTGGGGATATGTTATGCCTTTTCCAATCCATGAGAATTTTAGATCCCTAAGGATGGAGAAGTTTTTGTGTGCTCCGTGAGTACTACACTATTCTGGTAACACTCTTGCGTATAAGCTGTTGGATTAATAATAAAATATTATCATATTAAATCTGGATGGTCAATAAATTGCCCAGATTGAGAGAATCTTAGAAATTCTCCTAAGGATGGGGGTTGGGCTTGACAATTTTGTATGAATTTCCATTTTTACTCTGGTAATTAATAATTTACAAATTGATTAAATAATTATTTAGAACGAGAAAATTTCCATTTACATAAATGTTTTTAACTATTAATCGGTTTTTCTAACCTGTGCAATATAATAAAACAAAAGTGGAAAGCTTTTATTGGAAATTACAGCCATCACAACACCCAATGCATTGGCAATGTTCCTGATTGTAATTCCCTATAAATTGCACATGTTAGAAAAACCGATATAATTATTAGTATCATTATTGCTATCAAATAATCATTCAATGTTATACTTCTTATGTAAACTTCATAAACTACATGGTATATTAATCTATACTACTTAATTAACAGGATTGTTCCATTTCACTAATTTGATCATGTTCTTTTTCTCTTTTTGACATTATGATTTATTTATATGTAAAACTTACCAATAAAATAACTATCCCATGATTATTCACGTGATTGAAGAAAACTACTCTTACCTCTCTTTTCTCCCTCTTTCTCTTTAAATTGAAATAAAATAAATATTATCTTTTTATTCATTATAAGTTTATAACTTAATATTCCCACTAATCAATGCCCTCAGAAAGTTTTGTTGGAAATTATAACATTTAATGCATTGTAACATAAATGTTGTTCTCCTTTTGATTCCATAACAAGTAGAGCATTGGTTAGCATTTCCCTTGTAACTATAAAAAAGTGGATTGATTAGCACATATATAAATACAACAACCAAGTGCATGTTTGGAAGTTTCCAACGGTGCATAATCAATTATTTTATAAGTGAAATGAAAGCACCTCCAATCTTCCATTATACATGCATAGTAGTTCATGTATAACTCATTTTCAACCATTGATTTTAAAATCAAAATTATCTAATTGTAAACCAAACAGGCACTAAGCCTTTACTAATTAGGTTGGTCAGCTAGATGGATCAGACAACACCGTAATGTTCTACCATGTTTTAAGTGAAAAGATAAACCATTTACCTTTACCTCTAAATCTCTCTTAATAGCTTAACCTATAGTTTTCCTCAATTTTCATCTACCTCTAACTATTGGACAATCATTCTCTGGTCAACCCTCCTTACTAGTGCATCTATAGGTCTTTTCCACACATGCCCAAATCATCTAAGGAGAGACTACCATTTTTTCTACAATGGGAGTTACCCAACTTTCTCTCTAATGATTGCATTCCTAATCCTACCTTGTCTTCTTTAACCACCCATCCAACGTAACATTCCTCATCTTTGCGACATTATGCTTACTTTCTTATTAGCTCTTTATCACCCAACACTCGGTCACAAAAAACATTAGGATATCTCTTCAAGCACATATATAAATACAATCAACTAATAATTTATAAAATTTAGAATATTTAAAAAATATCATAATATCATTATTGAATCTATAGAATATTTTGGAGTATCTTAAATGATATTTTAAGATTGAGTTTCATATTTCATGATTTGTTTAATATTAGGAATATAATAATAGCATAAATAAAGATTAGTGTTTTGTATTTTGTATCACATCATTATCCATATGATCACATTACTCAGTCTTTATGTTTCTCTTTTTCTCCTCTTCCTTAGCCAAACCTATAATTCCAACATAGCATCAAAGTGCTAACATCCTCCATGGCCCATACTATCACTATTGCATTATCAAGTTCCTTTAAAACTAGAACCTATACTGTAAAGATGTCACTTCCTCTCCAGGATTCTTTTCTTCCTGTTGGTTGTGTACAAATTCTAGCCATTGAAACACTAGATTTTCTTCAATCATCAGGTTGATTCTTTACTTTTCATTGGTGATGCACGCATATTCCAGTCACTGGCACACTAGATTTTCTTCAATGGACAGGTTGATTCTTTTCTTTTCATTGGTGGTGCACATATTGCAGTCACTGACACACTAGATTTTCTTCAATCATCAGATTCTCTCTCCCATTTCCCCTCATCTTCCTTCAGTCTACTGGTTGAGGGTGGGTGCTTCATCTTGTGACTCGTGAGACTGTTTTCAATATTTGAAAGCATTGACAATTTTTGTGTTTTTTTAATATCATGTTTGGGCCAAGATCCACAAAAAAATAGACCATTTCACTGCTGGGAGCACACCCACAAAGTTATGGCTATGTTGTGAGGGTGATTTGGCTGTCTTTTGATTTTATGTTGTAGAAACGTTTTGCCTTTTATAAATTATAACCTCAATTTAAGTTGTGACTTTTTACATATTTTTAATTGAGTTTAATTAAATGTCAGTGGTGATTTAAGGTGGTGGTTGTTGTTATTTTAAGTGGGATCTTCCAATTTACTATTTTTCCCTCTCCACTCAATCCTGGGTAAGATCTCAATTTTGACTACCTTGCTTCAGATTGATGATCACTCCAGCCGTCTTGTGAAGTTATCTTTTTGTAGCAACACTCACCCCCTCAACATCTTTAGCATCCCTGAATTGCCTCTCCAGACATTTTTTTGGAGCTCAGTTTATATCTTTGTTATTTTCAAGCGTTAATTTGTACTGATTTAAAGCATGGAAAGCTTTAACTTGAGGGGGAGTTTTAGAACATTTGAAAAATATCTCATAATATCAATGTTTTAGAGTACCTAAGACAGTCTCTCAGGAGTAATGATTTGTTCACTTATTTTGATTTTGATTAGGAATAAGAGTCTAGTATCAGTACAAATAGGGGTTTGAGCTTTGTATTTTGTATCACATTATTATGCACCATATCTTATTATTCAAAGTCCTTATCCTCTATTTATCTCCTTCTCTACCTAGAGGATTTCTGCACATCAAACACCTAAGTGACAATGCAAAAGATGAAAATATTTCTTAAAACAAGAAACAGACAATAAATAGCACCTTTGAGGCTTCAAACATGTAGGAGTCAAAAATCTGCTTAAAACTGTCCCATGATTCCTCTGTGAAAAACTGGTGAGCTTTAACTGCACTAAAAACCATTATACGTGTATGGAATTACCGGGAAAACAAAATCATGCAACAGCAGAAATGGAAAGTTAAAGCAAAACTGTTCAACCACTTAAATGACCAGAATAAGACTTGGGAAATGGAGAGACTTGAACTCTCAGCTTCTAGAGCAACAGTTTTATGAACTGTCTGTCAAGCCTTTTGACAACACTCCCAGTGCAACAAAAAAAGGATTATATAGTGGGTTGCCATGTCGCCATCTAAGCTGACAATAGCATTACCCATAATCCTCCCTTTGATCCTATAAACAAATCTTTGATACATCATTAGATACTGAGGTACCTGAAGTCATAATCCGGATACATGTGATAGAGGGTCAGTACCAGGTAAACCAATGTCCTTCGGCTGGAATGAACACATGATGAAAACATGTGAAAGATAGTTCAGTGATAATTCTTACTTTCCTAAACCTATCTAGATAGTAAAAGCCACCTGGTTCTGGTTAATAAGGGCTCATCTGGTGAGGAAGAATCAGTGTCAGATGATTTCCCAAGATAATCAATAATCTGAAATTGGAGGAGTTCAAATAATAATTAATAAATTGGAGTACGGAGGCATGCTATTAGCATGAGTATAAGTTTACAACATGGGGAATTAATTATATCCTCAATTCTATTTTTAACATGTGCCAAATCAGCTTCAGCTGCATCAATCTTTTGTGGAGCAAAATTTACAGAGAAGAGATTCAATATATACAGCATGATTTTACCTCATTTTCCAAACTGATAGAGAGTTTTTTATCCGTTCCAGCATGTTTGCCTATGGGGGAAAACACCAAAATTCGTTAATTACTACCCCAACCAAATCGAAAACCAATTTTTTTAAGTCAATAATTCCTTCTTACAGCTATAAGCTTCAAGGCATCCTTTGATAGTACGTTCTCCCAGATTCAAATTACTTAAGAAATCGTTAAGCCTGAAAATGTTTTTCCCGGACTATAGTGTATCAAAATGATGCAACAAAATCCCATGATTCATTTCGAACTCGTTTGAAATTAGAATTACCGGTCCAGAGGAGCACACTCTAGGAACTTCATGATGAACTATGTTTCGATAGTTCCAGATTTGTAGATGAGAATTGCAGTTAAAACCCTTGCTTCCCGTCTTTGCGAAGCGACTCTCCCTGTAAGATAAAACATGAAAATACGAAATTACGAACATTTCGAAACAATTTATGAAATCCAAGCATTAGAGATGTATGAAACAGAAGCAGAAATGAAACACGGTTAGGAAGTCATACAAACGGGTCAAAATCAAAATTGTGAAGTCAAAGCATGTCAAAATGGAAGAATCCCAAGCAGAAATGGAAACAAGAAAGAACAATTAGAGTACCGGAGAGAAAGATGAGGAAAATTGCTTTGTTGGATGACGCTTTGGAAAGATCACCCGCTAATTTGCGATGTTAGGGTTTGAAAATTTGGGAACAAATAAAGGGACTTCTCGAAGCGGTGAAAGCGAATCTCCGGATTTTGATTTTATTTGATTTGAGATTTGAGATTGAGATACGTGGATGAGAGAGAATCTTTAAAGAATGTCAGCCTCACGAATAAGGCATATTCGATTATTATTTTTTTAAAATTTAAATTTAAATATAGAGAATTTGATTTGACGTTAATTTTTGTTTAATTGTTTTGAAAATTTCATGTTGTAATTTATTTAGTAAGAAGTTAAAATTATGTTTTACATTTTATGAAAAAAAAAAAAAAATCCACACAAGGGAATGTTTGTTATTATGGGTGTTGATATTACCATTGCGGTCATAATTTTTTAATTTTATAAAATATATATTAAAATCTAAAATTTTTAATATGTTTATTTTGTAAAATAATTTATAAAATGAATATAAGAGATTGTGATAAAATTAAGTTATTATTTTATTTATTTATTTATGTATTTACAAATGAATGACGATCAAGTTATTTTAAGTGTAATTCTTGTTAAAGTTACTTCATTTATAACTTTTTATATAATGAAAATTTAATAAATTTAATTATTGAATAATGTGATGTTAATATGATGATCATACACATCTAATTTTAGATCAATTGAACATTTATAGGTATGTAGTTTTATAATTAATATTTACTTAAATTTTAAAAAATATATTATATGTTAAGTTAAAGTTATTTGATTGAGTATCAAATAATTTCTAATTTTATAAAATTTTGTAAATTTGACCTACTTAATAAAATTTCCAATCGATTGAATTGATGCATAGTAAATTTAGCTAAAATTACTACATTTGTAGCAATGGCAATGGTAAGGATATTTTGTTTCTCTTATTATTATTTGACAATTAAGTAGTTTCTAGACACAGTTAAAAGACCAATTAAACTATGAGCATGTGATGTGATTATTCATGAACCAATATGGCTTCTTGCTATGAACTGACATAAAACAACAAAAGGGTCAAGTGGAAATGTAACATTTGCCATTTGCATCAGAACTATTGAAACTATATCAGGGAGGATACATAAATTGATGCTAGTAAAATTGATGCTACTAGAATTGATGAATTACAGCATTGGATAGTCGAGGAGCTGAATCTAATAAAATTAAGTGTAGTTGTTTATTGTTTAACACACATGTCTAGTTTTGATTATGGTATGTGTTCATGCAAAGCACTACATGTAAAATGCAGAAACCAAAAGCAAAAGGTGTTATCATTTCTGGTGTGGTTAATTCTCTATTCATGTGATCCATAATCAAGCATACTTAGTTACATAATTAGACAATTCCTTTTATTGGTACAAAGATAATAACAATTCTTCAAAACAATAATTAAGAACGAAATATGTACCTTCAACTAGTACCTTCAACCTCTGAATTGTTCCAAAGTGCTAATCTAAACAAAGCAACAAAAACAAAAAAAAAACTTAATAGTTGAAGAAAAGAAGACAGTTTGTAGAAACTGTGAAAACTATTACAATCAAATTTCATCCACAAATATTGAGCTAAAATTCAGATCCACGATGACAGATAGAACCGGAAAAGCAAAACCGATAAATGCATTGAAAATTTTTCCAGAATTAGATAAAAAAATTCCACAAGATGCATGTGAGGGAGATAATCATAATCGAAAAAATTAGAAAAAAAAAAATCAACAAAACACAATTTGAATCAAAATCTGAATAGGAGAAGCGCACATTACCTTGATTCCAAAGAGAAGAGCACGATCAGATAGAGAGAGATCTCTCGAGAGAAGCTTCGCACAAAGAAGCGGATGAAAGAGTAGAGTGCGAGGGAGAGGCTAGCATGCGTGAGAGAAGAAGCTCGACTCGAGACAGAGAATTTAACAATTTTCTCTATTTTGTGGTATTTCAAATTCTGTCATTTTTATTTAAAACAAATTCTCTATTAAATTACCGCATTTTGAAAATTCTTTGGATTTATTACCCAAACAATATATTTTATCTCAAATCATTTTAATTACCCGCTAAAAATACATTCCCCTCTAAGAATGATTTATCCAAACACACGATAAAAGTTTATTTCATTTTCCTCCCTCTTTTTTTCTTTTATTTCACTTCTCTTTCTTCCACTTTACTTCGTATCCAAACAAACCATGAATCTTCTTAAAACATGTTAGTTTTTTGTTGCAAAAATTGCAAATAGAAAAACACTTTTTCCCAATGCACTTTTTACAAAGTAATCACCCCTCTTTCGTTAAGAAATTGTATGTTTACGATGCTGCAAACGTAAAAACAAACATACGAGACTGGATCCAGTAGGAGAGAGGAAGAAAGAGGGTATGTGGTGGGTCTCATCATATATCCTCTCTCTTTCTCTCTCCTATTGGTTTTCTCCAGTACTGAAGAGAAGTTATTTCCCAAACATACCATTACATTTATCAATACCACCTTCTTATTGTTTTCAGTTATTCCATTGCAAACACTCAAGATATACACATACTTTACGACAAAAATAGGCTTCATCAAGTTTAACAACTTTTGCTAACATGGAACCCATTTGATACGTTGTTGCAGGAATATATAACTCATTTGAAATATTTTTATGTTTTCAATTGTTGAAAATGGTTTTATGAATGTATTTTATATTGTATTTAATTAGAGTCCGATCCATGCGATGTATGAATATTATTATTCAAATAGATTATTATACCGAATGCTATAATATATTTAATTTAATTAATATAATATGTAAATTCTAGAAAATAATAATTTAATTAATTTATTGTTTCCATCATTTTCAAATAATCCTCATGATTCTGAGCAACAATGTCGCGGTGCAAGAGTTCGTATTTCCTTCCCCACATGGAAGCCACTTTCAAGGCTCATCCACTTTGGTCTGGCTACTAGGGGTGTTCACATCCAATCCAATCCAATGCAAATCGCAAAAACCAAAATCCAAATCAAACCGAAATCCAAAAAAAACGCAAACCGCAAAAAACCGAAATTTTTTATTGGATTGGATTGGTTTTCGGATCCTATGTTGAAAACCAATCCAATCCATTCCAAACCGAACTTATATATACATATATTATTACTTATAAAATAATTATATATTTATACTTGTATACATATATATTTATAAAAATACTTATACTAATATATTTTTTATAATTTTATTATGTAATATTATGTTAATATTTCTATAAATATATCAATATAAAACTAGTTTTAGTTTAGTTTTCATGTATCATGTAATTCTCTTTATATATTTTTATATTAATTTTAATAAATGTAAGTTCCAATAAGAAAATGTTTATCATTACTTCATTATTTTATAAATTTTATTAAATATTTATTGTCGCTTTAAAAAACCGAAAACCGATCCAATCCAATCCAATTTAAATTGGATCGGATTTGAAAAAATACCAAAACCGATCGGATGATGAAGTGATAAAACCGCAATGATTGGATTGAATGGTTTTTTACCTCAAAACCGATCCAAACCGAACCGCGAACACCCCTACTGGCTACTATAACGAATGAGTGCCGATGAAGTTTTGCTCCTAAATTTTGTAGGGTCGGTTTTAAGGAGAGGGTGCATTCTCATTTGACTTTATTTTATGTATTATGTTCTTTGTATCTTAAGTATTGTTCACACATCACAACTTCGGTTGTTATATTAAATTTAGAGTCAACATCCCCTTTATTTCGTAAAATCCTTCCAATTTTAAAAGTACTATACACTTAAACCTCATTTTTATGATACATTCAATAAAAATTTTAGTTAACAGTCAACAATTATCTTTTATATTAAATTGACCAAAATACCCTTACTAGCTATGGATTTTTCTTTACTACATAAAAATCCTTCAATTTTTTAACGGTGCACAAACTCCTTATATTTTATAAATATATTAATTTTTTCTTTTGTGTCGGTAAATAAAAGATAACGCAAAAAAAAAATCATAACATTTTTTTCAAATGATATTATTTTGAGTAACAAAAATCATAGTTTCATTACAGCAAAATAAAGAAATATATTTTAAAACTTTTCATATTAAAATTTAATTAAAAACTCATAAACTAATAAAATGAACCAAAATAATTTATTAAGATTAATTTATGAAGTATTAATACATTAAAATATTTTACTAAGATGGATCTTAATAAAAAAGCTTCATAAATTATAAAAAAAAACTTAACATGTAACATGAAAACGTTAGGGTAACGGGAAAGAAGGAGAACGAGAAAAATGAATTTTACGCGAGAAAGACTGAGATTTTTAGGTTGGGATTTCATTGCATTTATCAATTCTAATAATTCAATTATAAATGAAGGGGTGTCTTTAGGGTAGTGTTGGGTTTCTTTTAAAAAATATTTTTAATAAATAATAAAAAATTATATTAAATGGGGTTTTGTGTAGATTTTTAAAATAAAGGAGGTTTTATGTAGATTTTTAAAATAGACGAGATTTTGTGTTGGAAATGTAAAATAGAGGGGAGATTAAAGTAATTTACTCTTAAATTTAAGTATTAATTAGAAATTTAAAATATATTTAATCAATATGAATTTAATTTTAAATTAATATAGATGTTAAAAATATGCATCACAACATAAGAAAAGATGTGTGGCATTGTAGGAAAGAATATAGTGCAATTTAATGAAATTCAAAGAATAGAGATTCAGATCATAAATTCTCTATATATTAATTTTAAGTTTTTACTCAAAAGAGTGAGAATGAGATACTCACTTTCTCAGTGAGAAAGTCACAAATCACTTTATGTATCTACTCACTATTTTCATTTGAATCTCTTTCGCACATCTTTTACATATATTTATGAACATTCTCATAATTTCTTGAAAATTTGATATTTTAAAATGTAAATATCCATGATATGACTAGCTATGATGCCAATCCTTAACCTAATTTTTTCATCTTCTAAATCTTTTCTTTAATTTAAATTTAAATTATTATTATTATTACCATTTAATTATATATTTTTTAATAATACATAATTTTCAATTAATGATTATAATAACAATTTATTGAATTTTAAAAATGAATATTATAATAGTTGATTTTATCTTAAAATTTAAATAATATAAATGGATATTATAATTTTAAAATTATGTCAATTATCACTAGATGAATAGTATGATTGATATACTTTAGCGTCAACCACACGTATTCCTAGAACAATTGAGGCCAATCCTACTCAAGGACTTAATCAAAATCAAGACTTCTCATCTATTCTTTAAGAATGTGTTTAGTTAGAATCGAACTAGGGCGATATTTCCAAAACCTGAATATGCACCGTCAACTAAATTAATAATTCAATTTTTATACATTTAAACCACGTGTATAATGATGTATCTTCAACAAGAGATAACATTGGTCGAGTCAAGAACATCAACATTATAGTGGGTTAGCTTAGTTAGAGCTGTCAATTTGGGCTACTCGATCCGGCCCGGTTTGATACGGGGGTAGCGGGCTTTATCGGGCTAGGCTAAAAACCCGAAATAAAAAGGTTGGAAGTTATTCGGGCTTCTAAAATAGGTGTCCGAGCCATACCCTTTAGCGGGCTTTTTACGGGTAGCCCGATATTTTTGTGGGTAGCAGACTTTATTTATCCAGGCTTCTTAATTAGGTGCCCAAGTCCTACATTTTTACGGGCTTTTGCGGGCCGGGCCGATCGGGCTAGCCCATTTTGCCGACTCTAAGCTCAATGTGCAGTTTCTTTTTTTTCCATTAATAATTAAGTTTTTAAATCCAACATATATTTCACATTTGAGTATATCTATTTATTATGAAATATATATATATATATAAGTTTTTCTCGTGCAATATTGCACAAAATAATAAATCAAAATTGGAAATATTTTGTTGGAAAATGAAACATTTAGTTTTCTAATGCATTGAATGATGAGATGGTTTTAATTTCAATAAAACATTTTCACCCTTGGTTTATTATCCTGTGTAATGTTGCACGTGTTAAAAAAACCATATATATATATACCTCATATATATATATAAATAAATAGTGATTATATAAAAGTAGATATATTTCCCGTCATTGCACGAGATAAAATATTAATTTAATATAAATGTGGATAAATTATTTAAGTATCAATATAAGAATATTATATCTTTTAGAAAAATAAAATACTACCTCAGGTCCTATTCATAAGAAACATATGAATACATAATCAAAATCAAGGAAAAACTTTGAAACCCGTTAATTATTATAATATATAATGTTATAATTGTTCATTTTATTCCACCAATATCTTTAATATTAAATAACTAAAATATTGGCTAAGTTACTTTTTATTAAAGTCTTTATTAAAATAGTAACTCGTGCTCCATTAGTTGATTATTGCAAATAGCGTAGTGTATTCACTATCATAGAAAATAGATGAGTAGTGAATAATAAAATAATTGTGTAAAAGGATAATTTTAATTAATAAAACTCAAAATAGTATTATATTTTTTATATTAAAGACCAAATAAAAATATTTTTTTATTTCTTATAAATAAGACTAAAGATAACATTAAATAAAATACAGTATAGCATATTTTATTTCACTAAATTAAATAAAAATTGAATAAATATATAATGTTATTGTATCACTATATAATGTTATTGTCAATATTGTCACATCATTTAGTTAATTTACTAATTCGTGACATCATATTCATTTCATTAAAGGGTGTAGTAACACATTTTTATATGTATGTATAAATAATTTTTTATAAACAATAAAACTTACTGTAATAATCTAGTATCATTCCATTCCACAGTATCTGTAGTTGATCCCTGTTTTCGTAAATCCAAGAACACAGCCATCAGTAAAAGGAAGAACAATAAGAAGCAACTTGAGATTTAAAAAGGTCTTCTTTTGTTGAGAGAGGGCCCTCCTTCTCCTTTCCTTGGTTCTCCCAAGCAATGCAAACGTAATTCTCACCCTTTTCTGGTTCAGGTTTCCCTTCCCAACAACACTTTCTCCTACCCATCAAATCAAAATCCAATCCATAACCCATATAACTAGTTACAGTAACAGATCCATTTTTCTCTTCAAAAATCTCACCTTTCTTCATTTTTTGCCAATAACCCACAAAACCCTAGTCCTCGTACCCTCTCTCCCTCGTGATCCGCCCTGTTTCCCATGTCTGGGATGAATTTATATCTGGGTCTGTTTCTGTGCATGCTTTCTGTGTGCTGCTCTGCGACTTCGCTTTCTTCCTCGGGGTCTCGTCGTTCGATCCTTCGAGAGGTCAACGACAATGCTAAAAGTGGTGGTGATCATCATCCTGATTATGCCGTTGAGCTTAATGCCACCAATTTTGATGCTGTTCTGAAGGATACCCCTGCTACCTTCGCTGTTGTTGAATTTTTTGCCCATTGGTTAGTCTTTATAATTTCTATCAACTTATTATATTTATGTGTTTTTATTCGTAGAATTCGTCGGATTCTCTTCTGGATGTTGAAAAGTTCGGGTTTTTGTAGATTTTACTTCGATAGTAGGAGATTTGTTTATTTATTTATTTAGGGTAATTTGATGGAAGGTGAAATATCCTTTTATCAGCAAATTGGATCTGCAGTAATAACAGTGAGGAGAGACGTATTCATAATATAAAGCATTACAAGGCTTTAGGAAAATTCGGTTGATTGGTTTGTTGGCTTTGCTTATTAGTTATTACAATGAGGTGTTTGTTTTCTATTGTTGCTACTGATCCAGTTGAAGGTAATTGGAGCTGTAGAAAAACATTCAGGTGTGCCACAGTGCCAGTGTTAATGGTTTGTCTATGCAACTGATGCGATGATTAGTGAAATATAGTGTATTACACCAAGACTTCACATGGAAATGATCTTTTTATTCCATTCACTTCATGTCCTATTTTATGCCTCTATGAAGCAAGCCTGAATTTGTGGTTCAATTTCTGTTATTTTCTCTATTCTCATCCATCTTTCTCACTCGACTCATTCCATAGCTACTTTTCCTCTTCAGTTATATCTTTTATAAAACTTCCTTGTTTCTTACTTTGAGATACCATATAGTTTATGTATGATATCTGAAGGTATAGTTTTTTCTGTCTTGATATTTCTATGAATTTATGTTCTAGCCTGTGTATTAGTTTTCACCTTTTGGCATCATGGCATGCTAATCTGATCTATGTATATTATAACCTTATTTTCAATTCATTTAAAAAAAAACATATATACAGGAAAATTCTGAAAAAGGAACTATTAATAAAATTCATCTACTTAGTATGGCTCATGCACACAATTTATTAGCTTAAATTTGCTTAAAATAATCAATCCAAGTAGTTACTATTCCTTGGTGACAAATATTTTTGTAAGGAGTTCCTTTTTTGGAATTCTCCCTTTTTATGTATACATTTTAATTTAACTATAACCCTACTCTTTCAAGAGCCATGAGGTGAATTGCGGGCGGACTTTATCCGCATTGAAGGGTTTCAAAACCCATTAGAAGCACATGTATCACAATGTTCCCAGCCTCACTCCTTTTGCAACATATAAGTATAGTACACTTAAAAAGACTGGAGGGTAGGACTAAATATTTATAGCATGTTTGGATTATGTTAACTTTTAGTGAAAAATTAATCTTTTCCCTTTTCAAAAATCCTGTCAATAAGCTTTATTAAGCTATTTTGGACTTAAAATAAACTTATCCAAGCACACTACTGTGCATCACTGGCTTAAATATCAAAATAACATTAATTAAATATTTTCAATTAGTTTTTAATCCTAGGATTAATGAATGTGCTTTTAATAATGAAAATAAACTTGATTATTTTTTATAGTCAAACCTCAAGGAGTTTTGCTGCATTTGAAATCTATATATAAATATATATCCCTTGGTATGCTTGAGGATCCTATTATTTTAATTTGTCTTCTGATAATTTTTGTCTTACTGCTAATATAGGAACAGAAATTCTAAAAGAAAATAGTTTTTTTCATCATCTAATTGAATTCATACTTTTGCATTCTTGATAATAAATATTTTACAAAATAGCTAGATTTATAAAGAATGAAATATTGAGTAATTCTCATTTCACTTTTGTCCCTTGCTTCTGTCAGGTGCCCTGCTTGCAGGAATTATAAGGTATTGTTTGCTAAAAAGTATACATAATTTTTTTTGGCTCTTTTTCAGTGAATATTTCAACTCACCATTATTATCTCATTGAACTTACAATGCAGCCTCACTACGAAAAGGTTGCAAGGTTATTTAATGGACCTGATGCTGTGCATCCAGGAATCATATTAATGACAAGGGTAGATTGTGCATCAAAGGTATGGACATTTTATGTTATGTTCTTCATAAGACGAGGTTTTTGTAAAAAACATTCCTTGGTGATTGGCATTTTTCTGTTCACTTTTTTTGACAGCACAGATAAATACTAAGCTCTGTGATAAGTTTTCTGTTGGTCATTATCCTATGCTCTTTTGGGGCCCTCCTCCTAAATTTGTTGGTGGTGGTTGGGAACCTAAACAAGAGAAAAATGATATACGGGTGATTGATGATGCACGCACAGCTGATCGGTTGCTTAATTGGATCAACAAGCAAATAGGCAGGTATGAGGTATACATACATTCATTGTTAATATGGTTATGATATTGTAGGTGAATATTTATCTTAGCCAGATGATGTATATAGATTTAGTAAATCAACATTATGAGTTTATAATGCACTACAAAGTACAAACTAAGCAGAATGTGCAAGAGTCTAGAATTATGAGGAAGCATTCTAGTAATGTCTGATGGAATATAAAAACTGTCATCATATATTTAGCTTAAATCTGATACAAATGTAGCTTTTATAATATTCATAATGTTACAGTTCATATGGCCTGGATGATCAGAAGTTTGAGAATGAGCATCTTTCATCCAATGTATCAGACCCTGGACAGGTCCTTTTCTTCACATGCCAACATATTTGATTTACTTTAGTTTCACATTTGAAAATATTGACATATATATATGACATGCTCAACTTGGAAAGATTGCAAGAGCTATCTATGATGTTGAAGAGGCAACTTCTACAGCTTTTGACATCATCTTAGAGCACAAGGTATATCATTTTTCCCTGATTGGCCTTTAGTTCTGTGCTCATTTTTTGGATGATAAAACAAATAACTTCCATTTGACAGATGATAAAACCAGGAACCCGTGCTTCACTTATAAAGTTTGTTCAGCTTCTGGCAGCTCATCATCCTTCTAGGAGGTAAGATGAACCTTTTACTGATTCTTTCTTCTCTGTCTGTCCAGTATTTAATGTTCACAATATTTTTCTGTGTTCTGGATTTTTTTTTCAGATGCCGGAAGGGTGCTGCAGAGTTACTTGTGAACTTTGATGACTTGTACCCAACAGAATTTTGGTCACCTAATAAGCAGGAAGATGATAAAAGTTCAGTTAGGAATTTACAGATTTGTGGAAAAGATGTGCCACGTGGATATTGGGTAGGATCTCAATACTTGTATTAAACCTTTTAAACATTTCTGGAATCCACTTCCGCTTGGCTTCTGTATGCAGTATTTGTATTGTATATAATGTGCACAACACTTTAAACTCATTTTTTATGCACATATTTACTGTGGGCTACTGTTATCAGATGAATCCTTGAAAGATATATTTTCAGTAACCATAATTTATTAATAATCTATTATTTTTTGAAAGTTTCCATATTACGTTCATTATGGTTAAGTTGTTACTGAGAGCTCATAGCATTGCTCATTATGAAATATTTGCCTGTAGACCTTGTATTTTTTTTAAGAAAAAACTATTTTAGTCTCTCTTATGTCGGTGGAACTTTTTTTTGTTTTTTTAATAAGTTGGGTAATACATGTCATGTGATTTGTCCTCCATGCTTTCATAATGATGTAGCTTGATGAACCTTTTTATTTTACTTTTGTTTTTAAGAAGATTGAACATTGCTTTCCTTATCCAATCTGGTCACCAGATAGAGAGAGGGAGAGAAAAGAAGAAATTACATTTAGAGTTTCCCAAAAAGGAAAAGAAAGCAGTGCCAAAGTAGCTAAAAAAATACAACAGAAGTGTTCAATTTCTTTGCATATCAGTAGTAGAAGGCAAAAACAGATTCATATCATATAACAAATGTAGGGGACAGCCCATGAAAACATATTCCTCCCCAAATATGCTACATATCTGCATAATGGATGCATATGCTGCTATTGTATGGCGAACTTTCACCTTCTTTTTATGTAACAAATGTAAGGGAAAACCCTGGAATAAACAGGCATTCCTCTCCTTATACGCCATAATTTAACATGATGGATGCATATAATGATGTGTGGCAATTCTGGGACTTGAAGATATACTTCAATACCTTCACTGCCATTGCTGACCTGCCATGAGTTTTGTATGATGTAAAATGATTTAATTAAACAAATAGCTTATTGTTGGACCTGTTTCTTAATCAGTAAATGTAAACTTTTATGTCGACTTTACTTATTTTATTGTGATTCATAATTTTGTCTTCATACATGAATTTTGAATCTTCTTAGTATGAAGTTCCTAATTGTTTTGATTAATTTTGACTTTTCTTTTTCAGCTGTTCTGCCGCGGCAGTAAAAATGATACCAGAGGCTTTAGGTATTCTTTCCCTTCCATGTTATTCTAGTTCCATATACAATCAGCATATTCAATTTCTCCATATCAACTGCTCCATATGTTTTAAATTTAAGTTGGCATCTCATTTAGTAGTTTCAGTCTTCGGTCACCTATGAATATTCTGATCTATATGATTATTTTATGTGTGCATAGAAATATGCATATACCAAGGCTGGATCTTCACCCCATCTATTTGACCTTAGATTCTGAATTGACTGCAAACTATCTCTCTAGCATATATTAACAATATACCCTGTCTTATCTCTCTCCACTTTTCCAGCTGTGGTTTATGGGTTCTTCTGCATTCACTCTCTGTGAGGATTGAGGATGGAGAGAGTCAGTTCACATTTAACGCAATATGTGATTTTGTTCACAACTTCTTCATCTGTGAGGAATGCCGACAGCATTTTTACAAGATGTGTTCAAGGTAAAGGAATTGAGAGTTGCTGATGTCAAATGTCATTAAAGCTCCCTTTTTTTGCCCCTTCTAATTTTGAATTCAATTTTCAGCGTAACTAGTCCTTTCACCAAAGCCCGTGACTTTGCTCTGTGGTTGTGGAGTTCCCATAATAAAGTAAATGAAAGGTTGATGAAAGAAGAAGCATCTCTAGGCACCGGTGATCCCAAATTCCCAAAGACAATTTGGCCTCCAAAGCAGCTTTGCTCTTCCTGTTACCTAGGCTATGACCAGAAGAACAACAAAATTGAGTGGAACCAGGATGAGGTCATCAAGTTTCTGACTAATTATTATGGAAAAACGCTCGCTTCTCTGTACAAGGACAGGGGTATTGTTGGAAATGACGGAGCTGATGGAGCTGTTGAAGATTTAATAGTTGCAACTAATGCAATTGTGGTGCCTGTGGGAGCTGCTTTGGCCATTGCTATTGCTAGCTGTGCTTTTGGAGCACTTGCTTGCTACTGGCGTTCACAGCAAAAGAGTCGGAAGTATTTCCACCACCTACACTCTTTAAAGAACATATGATAATTAGGAGGGTAATGAAACTCTTTCAAAATTAACTAATAATTAGGTCTTGGAGAATTAAATGGGGGTATAAGGAGAGGGAGATTCTGTTCTAGACCTGTTCAAATTCTTTTTCATTTCTTTATTTTTAATATTTTGTTTGGAAATGTTTCAGGCCGAGGAGAACATGGAAGTAGGAATAGCAGACACAAGTATACAGATTGAGATGCATTGCAGCTTTCATAGGCATCCAAATTATGGTCTTGTTGCTCCAAAGAGCCTTGCCAAGGTCCTTTTTTAATCTATCCTTTCTTGATAGAATGTACAGAATACAATTCTTGCTCTTGGAGTTCATTACTGATCTGTGCTGCTTTCTTTCACTTTCTTTTTGGCGTTTAGTTCACACATCTAGGAATTTAGGAGAAAGGAGCACATGACCATGTAACATTTTTGCTTTGTAATTTTGGGTTATTTTTTTTATTATTATCAAAGTAACTGTATAAGCATGAATTATTATTGCGTCTGGTTCACTTTTTTACTAAACATTTGAATGAAATGAAATGGGCCTATATCAGACTATGATGTTAAAATATTTTCTATTAACACTTCCTATAATATCATTTTGTTTTCTATTTTCATCACATCAACTATCTTATTCCATGCATCTCTCATTTCTCTTCCTTTCTTTATCTTTGTTGTACCAAAAAAGTATAAATATGATTTCTCATTTTCAATTAGTTTCTTCTAATTTAATCAATTTTTTATTAGGTACTTATTAATGGTAAATCTTGTAATCAGTTAATTGAAACCTGTAATAGCAACAGATAATGGTTTGTAGATGACTGGGAATTCCCATTGACGGAATCTAATCCCTTGTTAGCCTATGAGGGCTTATTTAAATTTTTGTTGAATTTGTAAGGACAGTAATTTAACCAAGAGTATATATCATTTTTGCTATAACCATTTTTTGGACCAATGTAATCAAAATTTAACCTTTTTTTTTGTTGCTTTTTTGCATTCCTCCTGCAACTAGAATTATGGACGGAGTTGTAAGATTTCCGAGCTACTACTAGTCTACTACTATCCAGCAGTGGTCAAATCCCAGGAGTAGGGGATGACAAAGCCAGTGTCTATACTCTACATCACACGAGTAGGAAGGACAATTGATTTTGAACCTAATTGATATGATACCTGGAAAAATATCCATCCTGTGAAAGATTTTCTTTATTGAATGGGCCTAGATATGAGTCTAAGTAATTATTCATACAAAAGATGATGGCTTAAATCAATATTTTAAAAATCGGATTAGTAATTAAATCTGTGAAAGTATTATCTCATGATTTATTGATTTAACTGTGGCTGAATCGGTGATATTATATAATATTTTAATTAATAAAATAATATAAAATTATAAGAAATTGGGATATATAATGTTATAATTTAATATAAATATTTTTTATTGATTTAATTGTGGTGAATCGGTTATATTATATAATATTTTAATTAATAAAATAATATAAAATTATAAGAAATTGGGATATATAATGTTATAATTTAATATAAATATTTTTTATTCATTTAATTGTGGTGAATCGGTTATATTAGATAATATTTTAATTAATAAAATAATATAAAATTATAAGAAATTAGGATATATAATGTTATAATTTAATATAAATAATTTTATTTAATGTTTTATAAGATAAAATTAAAAATGATTGGTAAAATGATAGATACTTACGTAAAATTTTTAAACATGTCTTTATTTAGCTTTAAAATGTTTTAAATTAAATACAAAATTTAAAATTAAAATTTTTGAAACACGGATGGGTTCAATCTGATTATTGACACATTTTTTTTTTACTGGTTTTCATTGTTTTTAAATTGATCAAACTGGTTTCCACACGTGTTCTGGAAGTGAAAGCTAATGTTTTCTTTAGGCTGAATGGACTAGTCGTCACATTGATTCCCAGTACTAGTATGATTTTTTAAGCAATGGTTTTTTTTAGTAAATTTAAACAATGATTTGAATACTACAATACCCAACACATCTTGGATTGGATCGCTCTGTTAAAAAAATTATATCAATAAAAGGAAACAATTTTCAGATGATATCTTCGGGATGGGATCAGATGAGCTCACGTGTTGAGAATAGTACTGCACACGCAAATAATTTTCAATGCCTTTTCATAAATTAATTAAGGGTAAAATATGTTTTTGGTCCCTGCAAAATCAGCAAGTTTTGTTTTTCATCCCTCCAATTTTTTTTTAAATAGTCCTCCCAATTTTTTTCCTTTTGGTCCCTGCACATTTTTTTGGCCTGTTTCCGGAGCTAAGTTGTCATGTTCACTTTCCTAAGACTCAATCCTACGTGTCCTTTGACTTTGACCTGGACTAATGACTTGCAATTATAAGGAGACTCACGAGCTCTATCTTCCCCAAATGTGAAGCCTCCCCAGCGTGCCCTAATTTATGGCATTGTTGCGTTGCAGAGCAAGTAGATTCTTCTAAGAAGCCATGAAAACGAAAAGCTATGGTGCTTAGAAGAGGTATGTCGTTTGCAAATCTTCATCTTCGTCCTCCGTAGCGCGAAGGATGTGTTGTGCGTGTGGTGAGGAAGTGACCCTGTTGAAGTCAAAATCCGTAAGAAATCCCGAGAGAATGTTCTGGAGATGCCCTAACTCGGATGTAAGTAGCGCATGAATGTGTATTTGTGATTTAAAACTTGTTGCTTCTTCCCCTACTCTTATCCGGTTTATTTTCGCTATACAGAAAGAGAAGAATTGTAGTTTTTTTCATTGGCCTGATGACGAGAGCAAGGAGGAAGATTAGACAACGTGGAAAATATTGTGCAAGAACATGAACACTTGAAAAGGAAAATAGGGAAGCTGTAATTGAAGTTAAGTGGTGAAAGGAGGAAGGTGATGATAGCAGAGTGTTGTGTGATCCTGTGTGTGGCTGTGAATTTGTGGGGTTATTGTTGTGTATGGTTAAGTGTGATGGGGGTAAGGAAGAGTGTGTAGGCATAGGTTGCAAGTTCTGATGCTGTTTTGTCATCAATTATCTTCTTCAGACCCTCATCAAAACAGGTTTCTTTCTCTTTCCACCAAAGTCTTAACTTCCCTGCCAGTCCAAGGTCCTCTTTTAAGATCCTTGTGGCTTCAAAAAAGGACCACTTGTCCTGATCTAAGTTGTGCACAACATGTACCTCACCCCCTTTATAATGAGTCCTCGGGTCACTCACAGAAGCCCCCCCTCACGTGGAAACAGACAGAGAAAGACATCCCTACAGTTTAAAGAATGCATTTGTTTACATTATTTGCATTTAAAAAAGTGCCAAACTATGAAACCTACCATTAAAATAACTCAGTTACACATTGAATGCATGAATACCACTTAGTATAATACGGGGTGGGGGTTGAACCAAATAAACAACTACCATCAAACAATATTCAATATTCTCATGGTCCCCCTACTTTCCCCACATGGAAACAAAAGAGAATATGAAAAACAGTGAAAGGAATTACCTCCACGCTCCTTACAAGCTATGGGACTCCACACACTCTTTTTCACCGATACAATAAAATGCCTTTGTCTCTTCACGAACCACGCATCTTCACTGCATCTCCTCCTCGTGACTTCACTGGATGGTAACAGCTTAGGTCTTCAAATTTCACAGAGATTCCTTGTTTTGCTAGGTCATGTGATTTACACAGGGTGAAAGTTTAGGGTTAAAAAGGGGTAGGTTTCTTCTTCTTCGAATTGGGAAATTCTCAATTTTTTTACAGGGAATAATTAGCATTGCTTTATTAACTAACATAATTGTCCCCTAAAATGTAATTAATTAATTAAATAAAAGTGTTTAGTCCAGGTCAGAGTCAAAGGACATGTAGGATTGGGTCTTAGGAAAAGGAACATGACAACTCAGCTCTAGAAACATGCAACAAAAAAGGCAGGGACCAAAAGGGAAAAAAATTTGGGAGGACTATTTAAAAAAAAAATAAATTGGAGGGACAAAATACAAAACTCGCTAATTTTGCATGTACCAAAAACATATTTTACCCATTAATTAATATGGTGGTGGTGATACAAATAACACGAAAATTCCTGAGAAATAAAATTAAAGCCACAAACATACCTATTTTTCATTGCAATATATACAATAAAGTCATCCATCCATATTTGATATCTACCCATGTAATTTTCTGTATATAAACTATAACTTCCTATCTATACACTTAAGATATTGTTCTGAATCTCCAACCAGTAAGTAAAACTAGAAACAGCAATGTAAATGTATGTATAACTTGCTGCCGCCACCAAGGAGTTCCTATTACAGCACAGGAACTTAGCAATACAAGTGACATGCAATTCCTTTGATGAGTTAACACCTGTTGTTGCACACCACAATTTCAGTGTCCTCTGACCACTTTTATCCTCATTCCTCAGCAAAATCAAGGAACTTGTCTCCATCTAATTTGCATCACAAGGCACATTGCAGCATCTTATACAAGAGCCTTTCTACAGTAAATGTATGACATGAGGAGGAGGCTGCAAAGCTGCTTGTTCGTTTTCATCATCAGATAAATTGACCAAGGCATTAGGATGCTCCTAATAGTTACAAAAGCCAAAGCAGAAACAAGAGACACTTCACTGTAAGTAATTAGATGATTCATGTGATGTAGTGAAACATGCTATGGTAGAAACTTACCCGATGTTGTCTCCGATGTCGCTGGATAAGCATCACTGCTCTAACCACGAAGTATATAGGAAGAACGATTCCAGCAATCCGAAATAATAACAGCTATCAAAACTCCATTAAATTGAATAAACCTTGGTAAGTAAGAGTTTGATCAATGTGGTTACTAAAGTTATATGTTAATGTTATGCAAACCATACCATAAAAAGAGGGAAAGAAACCTCCTTATTTCCACTGATTACAAGGGGAAGTGCATGTCTTAAGATCAGTAGAACCATGAACTGCACATGAGAAGAAATGAAGATTGAGAAATGTGATAGCCAACAGGTGTAAAGGCATAGTAGCATTGCATTAGTACTTAAGATATGAGAGAGATTACAATGATAGCAACTGAACGACAGCATATGAAACTTCCTGAAGTAGAGGCTGAATATTGATCATAGTTAGAATTGGTAAGGTTCTGGTCGGTGGGAACCATGCTAACCAAATGAGTACTGTTTAGGTCTCTTCTTGAAATCTCCCAGTTTCCCCTGACATAAACAGCATGGGAGAACATTAGAAAATGGAGAAGAAAAACATGGTTCACAGATTAACTTACTGGGGAAAAATTAAAGAATATTGCATGGAAGTTACCTGAAACTCATTGGAATACGTCCAAACTGAAATAGTGGAGGAGGAGCTGTATAACCAGGCTTGAATTGCTGAAATTTACAATATAGGTGAAAATCAGCAATTATAGCAAAATCAGGTGAAAAACGATTCGACAAATATAATGACTCACCAAATCCAAATAATCTAGATACCACCATTTCCTCAAATCAATTATCCCAAGTATGCAGAACAGAGATGAAAACCAGGAAGAGGAAAATTTTCAAGTTACCTGGTGGCATATCTCACAGGTGGTGTCACCTTTCTCATTACACCATCGTTGTATACATTTGCGGTGGGCATACTGCAATAATCAATTAATATAAGTGTACAGCAATTACTCCTTATGATCTGACCAAACATCAGTCAAGTTTGGTAAATATCAGCAGTTAGTATATGTGCAACTACTATAAAATGAACAGCCAAATACAGCATACAACTTTTTTTTGCTGTCATACAACAACTATCAAGAGGCTAATACACAATTTTATTCAGCAAAAATACAACACTAGCCAGATACAAGGGAATATTAAGCTGGGAGTCTAGGAAGAACGTTTAACAACTACTTGCATTATTTATGATGCTTAAGCTGTGCATAACATCAGAAACATGCAGGCAAGAGCTCCATGTTTCATAATCCATCTTATAATACATGTGACCACCACATGCTAAATTGCAACTTCACAGACCTTCACTGATCCAATGCATGTTAGAAACAAAACTAAGCTTGATTGGTATTTCTGAAATTGGTATACTGTTGAATAAGGCGCTACAGTCTACCTAATGATAGCATGTCAGACTACATTGATAAAAGTTTCTAATGCATAAATCACACATATCTTCAAAATCTCGTGCAAAATGTGAATGCTTTGTCCCTGCATCTCAAAATCTTCTAATGCATTTCATCAAATCCATTAGTTATCATGGGTGGAAGTGAGGTCTTTTTATGTAACTTGGTAACTGACAAGTTAGAATAATAATTGTCCTCATCTTCTGAGTGCAAACATATAAATGAATTAGAAACTGACTATATTTTTTCGATGATTAAAAAGAACCAACCAGTTGATGGAATATGTCAGTAAAATACAGTAATAGGCATTTGAATTTATTCAAGAAAGCTCATATCCATCACACCACAACAACAGATTTGATTTTCCATTAAATTCTAAAATGCAGATTTCATGGATTCACGTTATAAATAACAATAATACATATTAAAAACTTTAATCACCTTCACATATCAAAACAAATAATTATGAATGTGCTAGTAAAGAACTAACCTTCAAACTGCCACAACAGGAGCAGGGTGTCTCCATATTTGAATCTTCATCATCGTCATGACATATCCTGCATTCTACCAGTTTCCCTGGACATTTGATATCATCCACACCCACCTTCATCAAAGAGGGGTTAACTTCTGTATCATTCACTGCTGAGGATGCAGCCTGCATTGACCTCTTTCTGCTTTCAATTGCAGCTTCTAATGTGGATTCAGTAATCAATCGATCAACCAGCAAATTAAAGTGATCTCCCATCTTTGGGCACTAAATACCACAACTCACTGTAGTCCCAAGGGAATTCAATATGCTGTGTGCAAGTAAATCTCCTTCAGAATTTCTAGAAATGACACCCACATGCAAGGAAAGAAACAAAAAACCAAATTAGCAACATCGAGAAGCATATATAGAAAATGTCAATTTTCTTTTTAGGTGTTGATAAAATTGGCAAATTTTATCTTCATGTATAAATTCCCAGTTCCCATTGCAATAGCTGGACCCCACATAATGGTCATAGAGAAACCAGAAAGGGGGTGAGGGTGGGGGTCAATTTCAAAAACAGAAAGCTCCAAAACTGGAATAAAAGCACCCCATCCACGACAATAAAGAAAAAATAAAAAAAGTAAATCGAACCTCACAAACTGTTGCATACATCAACGAAGCTGACAAATTGAACTGAATGAACAAAAGCAATTAATTTGTCTGAAAAGGGTGAGGAATATTAATTACAGTGAGAAACACAGCAACTTAAAAAGGGTACCTCCAGATAGTTCAAACAAGTGCAGAAACATTAGAGAAAGTAGCCAGGAAAAGTTGAGGGGGGAAAGTGGGGAAGATGAAACAGACCCAGATGAAAAAAATGGAACAAGAGAACAAAAAGGGAGCACCTTTACTCACAGAATGACTTAGAAAGGCAAAGGAAGCATCACAATAACGAAAAAAGGTGGGCAAAAAAGAAGGGCAGAAAGGAAGTAGGAATCTTACAAGAAGGGGATCGCATTTTGTGGAAGCGAAGAAAGCTTTCACCTTTATTTTGTTTGTTTATCTGTTGAGAATTGATGATGAAAAAGGCAGGGAGCTTTCACTTTGTATAAACTTGGGGGGAATAAAAGGTTTGAGAATGAAGCAAGAGATTGAGTGTCGTTCATGTCCAAAGGCAAATACAATGACAGATGCGATTTTCCCTCGTTTGTGTGAGTGGTAATAATGTGATGTCTATGGTCTATTCATGCGGTGCGGGTGTTTTTGCTTTTATATTGAGAAAAAAAAGAGAGTATTTTTTTGATTTGATGATTCAAAGGACAGAGAAGAGAAAGAGAAAGAGAAAGAGAAAGAGAAGAAGAGAAGAAGAGGGAGAAAGAATCTGAGTGACTGCACCTGTGGGACCGCCACGATTGGAGTCTTATTTCATTTCATTTCCATTTTCTTTCTTCCAATTCTCTCTCTCTCTGTCTAACAAGTAACTACCATCACCTTGGCGTGCCCTTTCTCGTGTCCCAACTGAATAATTAATTAAAAAAAGAAAAATAACTGATTCCAATCAATAATGATTTCTACTAAGCTTAACCGTAGTTTGCTAGGATATGTTTTTAGGTCGTGTTGGAATTTGGTTTCATTAGAAAATTTGATAAAATGTGAAGGATATTGTAGGGTGTAATATTAGGGTTTCAAGATGAGAAAATTTTCACATTTTTCAAAATTTGAATGAAATTTAATGACTTGATTAATGAATTTTGAGTGATAGAATATTTAAAATGATTTAATTAATTTAATTTAAGATAATTTTAATAAAATATGAAAATATGAAAGTTTTGAGCAGAAAGAAAATGATGGGAAGATTAAATTATAAATTTTCTATATACCTACAAACAAATAATCAATTGAGAAACTTTATATAATAGTAAAAAAAATCAATTTATTTCACCAAAAAGGAAAAAAACTGGTTAATTTTTCTGTATTTATAAAATTACATTTTTTCAAGACCATGTGAAAAAAAAAACCTCTATTCTAAAAAATAATCATTTCAAACCACTTCAGTATTATTGTTATTGTTAATGTCAATACTGATAAAAAAAATATAGAAGTTCTCTTTATTTTTTATTCTCAAATATGTATCGCTTTTATTATGATTCAATTCGCCTATATTTCAAGGTTTCATAATTTTATTTATATTTCTTTATCTTCAATTGGTTTAAGGTGAGAATACGAGAGAAACTGCACTCAACTTGACTGACGTTAATTTTATATATCCAATAAGCATTCAAAAGAATATTTTAAATAATTATTTAATGATAATTTATAAAATAAGCTTATAATAATATACAACATCAACGTTTCAATAAGAAGTTTATTGATTAAAAAATAGCATTGCTATTTATCATGAAAAGTCTCACATAGATTCTTCATGATTATGATGTGTCGGTATGAAAAATCAAGATGATCGCAATTGAAATCAAAACAGGAAATTTATTGATTAAACATTTACAATAAAAAGTCTCACGAGTATTCTTCATGATTATGATGTGTTAGTGCAGTGATGGTGACAAAAATTTATTGATTAGAAAATAACATTGTTGTTTATCGTGAAAAGTGTCACGGGGATTCTTCATGATTATGATCTGACAGTGCTAGAAATTCGGATCATAGCAATTGAAATCACAACAAGAAATTTATTGATTAAAAAATAGCATTGTTATTTATCATGAAAAGTCTCACAGATTCTTCATGATTATGGTGTCAGTACGGAAAATCAGGATGCATCGCAATTGAAATCATAACAAGAAATTTATTGATTAAAATTTTATTATAAAAAGTCTCACGAGTATTCTTCATGATTATGATGTGTTGGTGCAGTGACGGTGAAGAGAATTTATTGATTCGAAAATAACATTGCTATTTATCATGAAAAGTCTAACAAGGATTCTTCATGGTTATGATCTAACAGTGACAGTGCTAGAAATCAGGATGATCGCGATTGAAATCACAAAAAGATATTCATTGATTAAAAAATAGCTTTGTCATTTATCATGAAAAAACTCACAGGGATTCTTCATGATTATGATGTGTCAATGCAATGACAGTGATAAAAATCAGGATGATCGCACTTGAAATCACGACAAGAAATTTATTGATTAAAAAATAACATTGCTATTTATCATGAAAAGTCTCATAGGGATTCTTCGTTATTATGATGTGTCAGTACAGTGACAGTGTCAGAAATCAGGATGATCACAATTGAAATCACGACCAGAAATCTATTTATTAAAAAACATCATCAATATTTATCATGAAAAGACTCGCAGAGATTCTTCGTCATTTGATGTGTCAGTGACATTTACAAAATTCATGGTGATCGCAGTTGAAATCACAACAAGAAATTTATTGATAAAAAAACATATTCATTGTGAAAAAACTCACACGATGTTTTAGTGAATATAGCGTGACAGTGACGGAAATCAGGATGTTCACAATTGAAATGTGAAGTCAATTCTTTTCTTGGAAATCCCAGTGTCATTACTTTTTTATCTGGCAGGGATTCTTCAGGATTATAATCTGACAGTGACAGTGCTAGAAATCATGATGATCGCATGAAAATCATGACAAGAAATTCATTGATTAAAAAATAGCATTGTCATTTATATATCATGAAAAAACTTACAGGAATTCTTCATGATTATGATGTGCCAGTGCGGTGACAGTGACATAAATTAGGATGATCGCAATTGAAATCAGGACAAGAAGTTTATTGATTAAAAAATAGCATTGTTATTTATCATGAAAAGTCTCACAGGGATTCCTCATGATTATGATGTGTCAGTGCAATGATAGTGACGGGAATCAGGATGATCATTTCAAACCATTTCAGTATCATTGTTATTGTTAATGTCAATACTGATAAAAAAAAATATATAGAAGTTCTCTTTAATTTATCTTTATTCCCAAATATGTATCTCTTTTATTATGATTCAATTCGTCTTTATTTCAAGGTTTCATAGTTTTATTTATATTTCTTTAACTTCTTGGTTTAAGGTGAGAATACGAGAGAAACTGCATTCAACTTGATTGGCGTTAATTCTATTCAATAAGTAGTGTTGAAAAGAATATTTTAAATAATTATTTAATGATAAATTACAAAACAAGCTTCTATAACAGTACAACATCAACATCTCAATAAGAAATTTATTGGTCAAAAACTAGCATTGCTATATATCATGAAAAGTCTCACATGGATTCTTCATGATTATGATGTGTGAGTGACTGTACGAAAAATCAGGATGATCGCAATTGAAATCACAACAAGAAATTTATTGATAAAAAAATAACATTATTATTCATTGTGAAAAAAACTCACACGACGTTTTAATGAATATAGCATGACAGTCACAAAAATCAGGATGTTCACAATTGAAATGTGAAGTCAATTTAATTTTTTTCTGGAAATCCCAGTGTCATTATTTTCTTTATCTGACGGGAATTATTCATGATTATGATCTGACAGTGACAGTGCTAGAAATCATGATGATCGCAATTAAAATCACAAAAAGAAATCCATTGATTAAAATAAAAATAGCATTGTCATTTATCCTGAAAAAACTCATATAAGGATTCTTCATGATTATGATATGTCAATGTCGTGACAGTGACGGAAATCAGGATGATCGCAATTGAAATCACGACAATAAGTTTATTGATTAAAAAACAACATTGTTATTTATCATGAAAAGTCTCACAGGGATTCTTCATGATTATGATGTGTCGGTGCAGTGATAGTGACTGGAATCAGGATGATCATTTCAAACCATTTTAGTGTCATTATTATTGTTAATGTCAATACTGATAAAAGAATATAGAAGTTCTCTTTAATTCATCTTTATTCCCAATTATGTATCTCCTTTATTATGATTAAATTCGTCTTTATTTTAAGGTTTCATAATTTTATTTATATTTCTTTATCTCCTTTTGGTTTAAGGTGAGAATACGAGAGAAATTGCACTCAACTTGATTGGCGTTAATTCTATCCAATAAGTAGTGTTCAAAAGAATATTTTAAATAAATACTTAATGATAATTTATAAAACAAGCTTATATAACAGTACAACATCAATGTCTCAATAAGAAATTTATTGATTAAAAAATAGCATTGTTATTTTTCATGAAAAGTCTTACATGGATTCTTCATGATTATGATGTGTCAGTGACTGTACGAAAAACCAGGATGATCGCAATTGAAACCACAAGAAGAAATTTATTGATAAAAAATAACATTATTATTCATTGTGAAAAAACTCACACGATGTTTTAGTGAATATAGTGTGATAGTGACAGAAATCAGGATGTTCACAATTGAAATGTGAAGTCATTTTTTTTCTTCTGGAAATCCCGGTGTCGTTATTTTTTAATCTGATGGGGATTCTTCATGATTAAAATTTGACAGTGACCGTGCTAGAAATCATGATGATCGCATGCAATCACGACAAGAAATTCATTGATTAAAAAATAGCATTGTCATTTATATATCATGAAAAAACTCATTGGGATTATTCATGATTATGATGTGCCAGTGCGGTGACAGTGACGTAAATCGGGACGATCGCAATTGAAATCGTGACAAGAAGTTTATTGATTAAAAAATAGTATTGTTATTTATCATGAAAAGTCTCACAGGGATTCTTCATGTTTATGATGTGTCAGTGCAATGATAGTGACAGGAATCAAGATGATCATTTAAAACCATTTCAATATATGACATTATTGTTAATGTCAATACTGATAAAAGAATATAGAAGTTCTCTTTAATTTATCTTTATTCCCAAATATGTATCTCTTTTATTATGATTAAATTCGTCTTTGTTTCAAGGTTTCATAATTTTATTTATATTTCTTTATCTTCTTGGTTTAAGGTGAGAATACGAGAGAAACTGCACTCAACTTGTTTGGCGTTAATTCTATCCAATAAGTAGTGTTCAAAAGAATATTTTAAATAATTACTTAATGATAATTTATAAAACAAGATTACATAACAGTAAAACATCAATGTCTCAATAAGAAATTTATTGATTAAAAAATAACATTGTTATTTATCATGAAAAGTCTTTACATGGATTCTTCATGATTATGATGTGTCAGTGACTGTACGAAAAATCAGGATGATCGCAATTGAAATCACAACAAGAAATTTGTTGATAAAAAATAACATTATTATTCATTGTGAGAAAACTCACACGATGTTTTAGTGAATATAGCGTGACAGTGACAGAAATCAGGATGTTCACAATTGTAAAGTGAAGTCATTTTTTTTTCTGGAAATCCCAGTGTCATTATTTTTTGATCTGACGGGGATTCTTCATGATTGTGATCTGACAGTGACAGTGCTAGAAATCATGATGATCGTATGAAATCGCGACAAGAAATTCGTTGATTAAAAATAGCATTGTCATTTATATATCATGAAAAAACACATTGGGATTATTCATGATTATGATGTGTCAGTGCGGTGACAGTGACATAAATCGGGACGATCGCAATTGAAATTAATCACCACAAGAAGTTTGTTGATTAAAAAATAGCATTGTTATTTATCATAAAAAGTCTCACAGGGATTCTTCATGATGATGATGTGTCAGTGCAGTGATAGTGATAGAAAACAGGATGATCATTTCAAACCATTTCAATATCATTGTTATTGTTAATGTCAATACTGATAAAAGAATATAGAAGTTCTCTTTAATTTATCTTTATTCCCAAATATGTATCTCTTTTTTTATGATTAAATTTCAAGGTTTCATAATTTTATTTATATTTCTTTATCTTCTTGGTTTAAGGTGAGAATACGAGAGAAACCGCACTCAACTTGATTAGCGTTAATTCTATCCAATAAGTAGGTTTCAAAAGAATATTTTAAATAATTGATGAGAATGTATAAAACAAGCTTATGTAATAGTACAACATCAACGTCTCAATAAGAAATTTATTGATTAAAAAATATCATTGCTATTTATCATGAAAAGTCTCACATGCATTCTTCATGATTATGATGTGTCAGTGACTGTACAAAAAATCAGGATGATCGCAATTGAAATCACAACAAGAAATTTATTAAAAAAAATACATTATTATTCATTGTGAAAAAACTCACACGATGTTTTAGTGAATATAGCGTGATACTGACGGAAATCAGGATGTTCACAATTGAAATGTGAAGTCAATTTTCTTTCTTTCTAGAAATCCCAGTGTGATTATTTTTTGATCTGACGAGGATTTTTCATGATTATGATCTGACAGTGACAGTGCTAGAAATCATGATGACCGCATTGAAATCACGACAAGAAATTCATTGGTTTAAAAATAACATTGTCATTTATATATCATAAAAAAACTCATAGGGATTATTCATGATTATGATGTGTCAGTGCGGTGACAGTGACATAAATCGGGATGATCACAATTGAAATCATGACAAGAAGTTTATTGATTAAAAAATAACATTGTTATTTATCATGTAAAGTCTCACATGGATTCTTCATGATTATGATGTGGTAGTGCGATGATAGTGACAGGAATGAGGATGATCATTTCAAACCATTTCAGTATTATTGTTATTGTTATTGATAAAAGAATATAGAAGTTATCTTTAATTTATCTTTATTCCCAACTATGTATCTCTTTTATTACGATTCAATTCGTCTTTCTTTCAATGTTTCATAATTTTATTTATATTTCTTTATCTTCTTGGTTTAAGGTAAGAATACGAGAGAAACTGCACTCAACTTGATTGGCGTTAATTCTATCCAAGTAGTGTTCAAAAGAATATTTTAAATAATTATTTAATGATAATTTATAAAATAAGCTTATATAACAGTACAACATCAACGTCTCAATAAGAAAATTGTTGATTAAAAAATAGTATTGTTATTTATCATGAAAAGTCTCATATGGATTCTTCATGATTATGATGTGTCAGTGATTGTACGAAAAATCAGGATGATCGCAATTGAAGTCACAACAAGAAATTTATTGATAAAAAATAACATTATTATTCATTGTGAAAAAAACTCTCACGATGTTTTAGTGAATATAGCGTGACAGTGACAGAAATCAGGATGTTCACAATTGAAATGTGAAGTCAATTTTTTTTCTTGAAATCCCAGTGTCATTATTTTTTTATCTGACGGGAATTCTTCCTGATTATGACATGGCAGTAACAGTGCTAGAAATCATGATGATCGCAATTGAAATCAAGACAAGAAATTCATTGATTAAAATAAAAATAGCATTGCCATTTATCTTGAAAAAGTTCATAGGGATTATTCATAATTATGATATGTCAGTGATGTGACAGTGATAGAAAGCTGGATGATTGCAATTGAAATCACGGCAAAAAATTTATTGATTAAAAAATAACATTGTTATTTATCATGAAAAGTCTCACAGGGATTCTTCATGATTATGATGTGTCAGTGTTGTGACAGTGATAAAAATTAAGATGATCACAATTAAAATCACAACAAAAAAATTTATTGATTAAAAAATAACATAATTATTCATTATGAAAAACTCACACAATGTTTTCGTGAATATGCCGTAACAGTGAAGAAATCAGGTATATGTGCAGTCAATTTTTTTTTTCTTCTGGAAATCACACTGTCATTATTTCTTGAAATATCTTTTTATTAAAAAAATATATTGTGAAAAATAATTGTAAAATTAATAGTTACAAACTTAGGGTTTAGTGTTGTTTACGTGCACTACTGGACACTTTATGTATTCTTTCCTTGTTTTTTTGTTCCTGGTAGGAATATGTATTCTTTCACTTTCAGCATAAACAACATCTATTTGGAGCACCAAAAACAGAAAATCGTCCTTTTCAAACCAAAGGGCTTTGGTGAAGTAAAAGCTTTGTGCATAGAACTGTTAGAAGGCATTTATTCGTGCACGTGAGGCATGCGCCCCAATTGATCAAAACGTCACTCTATTGTATTGTTGATATTATATATAAAAGTTAAAGAAAAATATTGTTGCAACAACATTTACAATATAAAGAGAGATAAAGAGAAATAAAAAAATTAAAAGTGTAAAATGTGATAATTAAGTAATGTGATGTAGAAAAATAAAGAAAAAAAATGTTATACAAGTTGTTGTATGACTATATATTCCAAAATTAAATGTATAAATCTTGACCAATATTGATATATATTAGTAGAGGGATGCAAGAACAAGAATATGTCATGGAAAACGAGCCAACGGAGTAAATTTTCAGCATTCATACCAACCACTCAATGATCCTCTTTTAGTATTTGATGATTTTTCCAAGTGAGTAGACTCAAGTGGTGAAATTTGTGAAATGAAATAAAGAAATTCATACAATAAAAATATACATTATTATATATAATATTGAGAGTAAGAGAAAGTCACAAAAAATATCATTGAGAGACAGAGGAAAAAAAAAAAAGTACCACACATGTGATGCGTAATGTAATTTAGAAGTATAAAAAAGGAATGGATGGATGCCATGACTATATTTATGTATTCAAGTAGTTCAAGATTGGCCAGTATTTTTTATTTAAAAAATATATACAAATGTAAACGTTCATGTGGAAAGAGAAGAACTGAATATATAAAAAAAGAAAGCAAATAATTGTTAACCTATGCCATACATGACAATTTTCTTTGACACAGGACAATTTTCCTCTTAGTTCCACGATATAATTTTCTTCCATCACCAACTCCATCAAGTAATAAAAAACAATTATAATATACATAATAATTTTCTTAGTTATGTAAAGATTTCTGCTAAAGTGAAAGTTAAAATATATATCCGATGTGATATAAGATAATTAAAAACATCACAGTATATAAATAAACAATTAAAATTTCGAAATTTATGAACATTTGCTTATAATACGTGTATATATATTATAACTTTGAGTTTGAAGGTAAATTACAATGAATAACAAGGTTCAATTCTTAGCAAATATATCTTCCTCCGTTCCATTACCATCCTCTTGATCCCCTATCTGTAGAATTAAATATAAAAAGCTTTAGACCATTGCATGCATTCCAAAATATCCTTAATTATAATTAAGCACTCTGCTTTGTTGAATCAAATGACACTTTTGAGTCACGACTCTTAAATTCAAGAACGCGCGTCATTATTGTCATAAGAACATATATAAGCATTAGGTTAACCCAAAACAATCATGATATTAGGTTGGGGAAAGTCAAATAATATGGACTTTCTCATCCATAATGTCAAAGTATCCCATTTAATATATGATCCCACCTTCCCTCTAAATATTATATGATTATTGTGGTTCTTCTTGCTCCATTCTCCTCATAGATGACCATTATATGTCATGGGTACAAGTCATAAGATTCGAATTAAAATGTGCAGGTGAACGACCAAACTAATTTATTACGAGTTTAAGTGCATGGAAGAATATCAGAAATGGTGCATGACGATAGAGTACTGCTTTTGACTTAATTAGTCAAAAAACGACAAAAGGCCAAAAACTATACGTGATAGTGAGACTGATATTATTATTTTATGAATAATGGAAAACTATTTGTGATTTTGATAAAGGAAGGGGTGTTTCTGTCTTTTTACATGAAACCCCTAACGATCTCTGTAACAAACTTGCTCGTTTTCCCGCCAAATCTCAAGGTTCATCAATGGCGTCCTCACTCGCTCTCCTCCTTCTCTCGTTCTTCTTCTTCTTCTTCTTCTTCTCTCTGTCCCGTGCTCTTCCCCTCGAAGCCATATTCGACGCCGCTGATGTTCTCTCCGATTCAGGTTTCATTTCCATGGCCCTCACCCTCGAAGTCGTGGCCAAAACCCTTCTCGAACACTCCCCTTCCGCCACTGTCTTCGCTCCTTCCGACTCCACCTTCAAGAAATCCGGTCAGCCCTCCCTCGATCTCCTCCGCTTCCACTTCGTCCCCCTGCCGCTGCAACCGCCGAGTCTCCGGCTGCTCCCCGCCGGCGCCAAGATCCCGACGATGCTCGCCGGCCAGTCTTTGACGGTGACCACGTCTCCCTCCGGCCGCACCACCTCTCTCAACAACATCAGGATCACGGCATTGCCGATCTACGACGACGGTTTTCTCCTAGTCTACGGAATCGATAAGTTCTTCGATCCAAGTTTTCAGTACACTGGTCCAAATCAGAGACCTAATCCCAATCCCAATTGTCCAGCCAACAATCACACTCTGAGTTCCTCCGATTCCTTCGACCAAGCCATCGAAACCCTAAAATCTGGCGGCTACTCCGCCATGGCTTCGTTTCTCGGAATGCAACTCTCCGACGTCACGGAGCAGAGTGGAATCACGGTGTTTGCTCCGGCGGATGAGATGGTGCTGAACCGTCTTGGAGATTTCGGAGAGTATCCTTCGTTCTTTCGTCGCCATGTCGTGCCCTGCAAGCTTCTGTGGAACGATCTAGTGAACTTCGGTGATGGTTCGGAGTTGCCGACGTTCTTGGAGGGGTTCTCCATAAACATCACGAGATCCGGTGGCGTTTTGATTCTCAACGGTGTGCCGGTTTTCTTTCCGGATATATTCTTCAATGACAAGGTTGTTGTTCATGGTGTCAGTGATGTTCTGGCTGTGCAAGATAACACCCGTCGGGTTGTGGACTATTTCTCTGACGTTGATGACGACCAGAATGTGTTTGACCCTGGTGAATTTTGAGGCTGCTTACTGTAAATTTTCAAGTTACTCATGAGGGTCTCTGCTTTCGTCAACTTGTGATTTCAGAGTGTGTTGTAGACTTAGATTTCATTTTCCATGTACATGACATGAAAGATTTCTTTGATTGCTATAAGTGGCTAACACAAGGTTGAAACTTCCCAAATTGTTTGTTCTATTGCTTATTGTGATTAATTTCTTATCCTAGATTTGATGTCATTCACACAGGAAAATAAAATGCTAGATAGCGAGAATTAATTGGAGATAATAGGAGTTAAATTAGCTGGCATTGTTATTCATGTTGAACTTGAATAAATTTTGGCCAAATTCTCCCTCTCTTTTGGAATATTAAGCACTATTCATATTATTTTCACCATATTACACCCATATTAAGTATTAACATTGAAACAAAATTTGATCCCTCTTTACTTCTCTTCTCTTTCCTTCCCTGCGGGTGACAGAAATTTCAGATCATAGTTTCATTTGTAACTACAATAAAAGCAGAACCTTTTAGTGACCATTGAAGGAAATTTTGCTGGGTTGATAACTTGCAAGTTGTTACTCTAAAACATATTTACACCTGAATGCCCACTTTGCTGCTCCAGTTAATCGATTAATGCAAATTCTTCTTCCCAGTTCCCACGACAGTTGTGAACATGCCCATACCATTACACTTTTTTTTGTTTTTGGTTTATGAACCTACCTTCCAACATCATACGGTGGAAATATAAAAATGAAAACGATAAGAGTTACAAGTGTAACACCAGTGAAACCAAATCTAATAAGCAGGCCAAGCATAAAACAGATCAAATCGCTTCTTTTTTTTTTTTGTTTTTTCATATGGACAAAATGTATAGTACACTAGCTTTGGCTATATTCTCTTCAAACTCAAGATGCAGCTTCGCTCCACCTTTGTTTCTTCTCGTTGTATACGGTACAGTAAAACAATAGTAGTCTACTTTAATAACTAGTTTTCTATTGTACAATCTATACTTCACTATTTGCATTTGACAGTGCTAAATTTGTGCTGTTGTGGTTCTTGTTAAACCTGTTCTTTATTTTTTCTGGTAAGGATAGCTTCACAAACACTTCTCCCCTTTGGGGGCGGTTTGCATAGAGTATCCAGAGAACAAGGCAGAGCAGAACACCAACTGAAATGAGGCCCAGTCCCACATTAGTAATCTTAAGGAAATGGTTTAATGGAGGACAGTAACTTGAAGTGATTCCTGTGAACGCATCTCTTACGAAATTGCAATTCTGAAGGCTAAGTAAAAGTGGAGTATAATGTTCTAAAGCATAGCTTTCATTTGCCGCAGCTGCTAACTGCAAGTAAATGTCTGGGGTCACCCTGCCAACTGTGGTGCACACACCAGATTCAGATACCTCACATACATAGTTCTTCCAGACCTGGAAAATTTAGACAACAGATTTGATTAGATTCTGTGTATATCATTGGCAGAAATAGACATTGGAACATGATGCAAAAGTTTAGAACAATTCAAGAGCAAAATTAAGAGATTATTCTTTTCATCCAATTTCACTCTGTTAATATTTTTTTCCTTTAGTTAACTGATTGGCAAATAATCAAAATAGTTACAAGTTATCTAATATGTTTTCTGTTATAGCCATTTAGTATTATACACAAGCCAACCATGTATGTATGGAAACACCAAATCTAGATTTCAAATGCCAGTAGATCACGTCTAACACTAATAAGAGATAAGAATTGATAAACATAAGAGCATAACCTCCAGGCTTTATCCAGTTCAGCTGGTTAAATACTAAGTAGTACTTAAACCCATTTGCAAAAGTGGTGGAAGGCCCTATTGGGATCAATCCACCACCCATTATAAATTTAAAAAAAGATACAAACTTTCAGAATAATTCAAATTTCCACCAAAACATAGACATGTATATCATTTCCAATTAAACAAATGGTTTGAAGGACATATGTAGCTCATTGTTGTCTAATCTTCCCACTTTAAGCAATCAACTAAAATCCAAGGCTCAAAAGAACTAACATTTCACTCTGTCAAAAACATGCACACTCAAATTTGTTGGGTTGGAGGTGAGGGGGAGAGAAAGGGAAAGAAAGCTACCAAAATTCAGCATGTGGCAAAGCTAACTGTTAGAGAATATCTCCTATTTAGGGAAATTAGAATAGAATAAATGTATTTAAGGAAACTAGGAAATTACATTAAGTGTTGATTTGTATAGTTGTATTTCCTTATTTTTGTATAGGTCTATGTTTCCTTATTTTGTACAGATTATATTTCCTATGTTTCCTTTATTAGTGAGTGTAAATCATGTATATAAATATACAGCTGCTGAGGTATTCTTCCTTAAGCAATTCAACAATCCTATTCTCTACTTCTACATGGTATCAAGAGCTTACTTCCTGTGGGCCTGATAAAAGTTAGAATCCTAGTTCGCTGTCCGCTGTCCCTGTCCCTCTCTCACAGTCCTGACGTCCAGCAACAGTCCGACCACCGTCCAGCACTGTCCAGCACCGTCCGGCCACCTGCAGTCACCGTCCGGCAACCGCAACGTCAGAAACGGACACAGAAGGTGCCGATCTGTTCATCCCCGAAAACAGCGCCGCCATCCGCTTCCGCACGCGCCCTCACGCGCCGCCACCGTCCGCTGTCCTTGTCGGCGCGTGTAAGCCACGCGCCGCAGTCCAGGCCTCCTCTGTCCGTTTTGGGGGTCAAATACCCCAAAAGCCAGATCTCAGTCCGTCGGTCTTCTTCGCAGTCGCTATAATGGCATTATCCACATCCTTTTCTGAAGTTGTGACAGGAAAGCAACCTATTTTTTTGTCCAAAGCTGAAATCCAGGAGTATATGCAGTGGAAGGCAGCCAAACAAAATCAGTCAGCCACAACTACAATTGCTCATACCGGTAATCCTACAGTTTGTATATCTCATACCAATCATAATCCGACATCTTGGGTTATTGATTCTGGTGCTTCCGACCATGTGTCTGGTAATCGGTCACTATTTTCTTCTCCTTTATTTGAGATTTCTCGCTCTATTACTCTTGCTAACGGTTCTAAAGTACCAGTCCAAGGCATTGGTCATGTTTCTCCCACTGAATCTATCTCATTAAAATCTGTCCTATTCATGCCTGGATGTCCCTTTAATTTGATTTCCTTGAGTCAACTCACTCATTCACTTAATTGCTCAATCACCTTTGATTCTGATTCTTTCATTATTCAGGATCGCGGTACGGGGAAGACGATTGGTGTAGGACATGAATCACAAGGACTCTACTATTTGAAGACCACGTCTCCAACAGTATGTGCTGCTACTGAGTCTCCCCACCTTCTTCATCAACGTCTAGGTCATCCCAGTCTGCAAAAACTTCAACTAATGGTTCCATGTCTTGCAAAATTGAAGTCCCTAAATTGTGAGTCATGTCAACTCGGGAAACATACCCGTTCTTCCTTTCCTAGTCAGGTTCAGAATCAAATAGAACCTTTTGCTGTTATTCATTCTGATATATGGGGTCCAAGTCGTGTCTCTAATTCATTAGGATTCAGGTATTTTGTCACCTTTATAGATGACTTTTCTAAGTTTACTTGGTTGTTTTTTATGAAAGAACGGTCTGAATTATTTTCTATCTTCAAGTCATTCTATATTGAAATACAAAATCAATTTGGAAAATCAATTAAGATCTTAAGGAGTGACAATGCCAAAGAATATTTTTCCCATGAATTTTCATCATTTATGTCATCTCATGGTATTCTACATCAGTCTACATGTCCCCACACACCTCAACAAAATGGTGTGGCTGAAAGAAAAAATCGTCATCTTATTGAGACTGCCAGAACTTTGTTATTACATACAAATATGTCTCTACATTTTTGGGGGGATGCTATTTTAACAGCTTGTTATCTAATTAATCGTATGCCTTCTTCTGTTATTAATAACCAAGTACCTCACAAATTATTATTTCCTACAAAGTCTCTATATGTTGTCCCTCCTCGTGTGTTTGGTTGTACTTGTTTTGTTCATAACCTCTCTCCAGGTACAGACAAATTGTCTCCTCGTGCTATCAAATGTGTCTTTGTCGGCTATTCCAGGCTACAAAAAGGGTATCGGTGTTATTGTCCTTCCTCACATCGTTGGTATATTTCTGCAGATGTAACGTTCTTTGAAGAAACACCATACTTCACCTCTTCTGTTGAGTCTAATACAATCTCTGATGTATTACCAATTCCCTATTTTGGTCCACCTCTGTCTCCTTTGCAGGTTTCCTCACCTGGTTCTATCCAGCCTGGAGAGACTCAGTCTGGTACTTCACAGCACCCTATCATCACATATCGACGAAGAACACAACAAGTTCTTCCACCAACAGAAGACATAATAGAAGATCCTAGTGATTCATATCCACCTCCAACGGCTTCTCCTATCACGACCCTGCCAAAGTCCTCTCAATCAAGTCCTCCCATTGCTCTTCGGAAAGGTATTCGTTCCACTCGAAATCCTCATCCCATCTACAACTTTCTCAGTTTTCATCGTTTATCACCATCATATTTTGCCTTTGTATCTTCTTTGTCCTCTGTTTCTATTCCTAAGAGTGACAGTGAGGCACTTTCTCATTCGGGATGGAGGCAAGCTATGATTGATGAAATGACTGCTCTTGAGCATAGTGGCACATGGGATCTCGCTCACCTTCCTCCGGGGAAGAAAGTTGTAGGATGCAAATGGGTATATGCTGTGAAAGTTGATTCGAATGGTTGTATTGATCGTCTTAAAGCTCGCTTGGTTGCTAAGGGATACACTCAAACATATGGCCTTGATTATAGCGACACATTCTCTCCCGTCGCTAAGATGGCTTCTGTTCGCCTTCTTCTTGCCATGGCAGCCATTCGCCATTGGCCGTTACTTCAACTTGACATCAAGAATGCATTCCTTCATGGAGACCTTGCAGAAGAAATCTATATGGAGCAACCACCTGGGTTTGTTGCTCAGGGAGAGTCTGGCTTGGTGTGTAAGTTGAAGAGATCTCTTTATGGTCTGAAACAGTCTCCCCGAGCTTGGTTCGGGAAGTTTAGCACAGTGGTACAAAGGTTTGGTATGACTCGCAGTGAAGTTGATCATTCAGTGTTTTATCAACATAATTCAGTTGGTAGGTGTATTTATCTCGTGGTTTATGTGGATGATATAGTCATTACAGGTGATGATCATGAGGGAATCTCTCGGTTAAAGAAGCATTTGTTTGATCATTTTCAAACCAAAGATTTGGGTAAACTAAATTACTTTCTTGGTTTGGAGGTTGCTCAATCTAGAAGTGGTATTACAGTTTCACAAAGGAAGTATGCTTTAGATATATTGGAGGAAACAGGAATGATAAATTGTAAGCCTGTTGACACCCCCATGGATCCAAATAGCAAGTTGTTACCAGATCAGGGGGAGCTCTATCCAGATCCTGGCAGGTATAGAAAGGTAATTGGGAAACTAAACTATCTTACTATAACCAGACCAGATATCTCTTTTGCAGTCAGTGTAGTAAGTCAGTTCATGCAATCCCCTTGTGTTGATCACTGGAATGCAGTGACTCGAATTCTGAGATACATTAAAAATGCTCCTGGTCAAGGGTTGGTTTATGAAGACAAAGGAAACACTCATGTTGTCGGATATTCAGATGCAGACTGGGCTGGTTCTCCCATTGATAGACGCTCCACTTCAGGTTACTGTGTCTTTGTAGGTGGAAATCTCATATCTTGGAAGAGTAAGAAACAACAAGTTGTTGCTCGATCAAGTGCTGAGGCTGAATATCGTGCTATGGCATTGGTTACTTGTGAACTCATCTGGGTAAAACAGTTGCTTAGGGAGTTGAAGCTTGGTAACGTCAACGAGATGAAGTTATATTGTGATAACCAAGCTGCACTCCACATTGCGTCCAACCCAGTCTTTCATGAAAGAACAAAGCATATAGAGATTGACTGTCACTTTTTCAGGGAAAAGGTTCTTTCCAAGGAAGTTGTCATTGAGTTTGTTAACTCTAATGACCAACTAGCAGATATTTTGACAAAGTCCCTTCGAGGTCCTCGAATACAATTTCTTTGTGGCAAGCTTGGTGCATATGATTTGTATGCTCCAGCTTGAGGGGGAGTGTTAGAGAATATCTCCTATTTAGGGAAATTAGAATAGAATAAATGTATTTAAGGAAACTAGGAAATTACATTAAGTGTTGATTTGTATAGTTGTATTTCCTTATTTTTGTATAGGTCTATGTTTCCTTATTTTGTACAGATTATATTTCCTATGTTTCCTTTATTAGTGAGTGTAAATCATGTATATAAATATACAGCTGCTGAGGTATTCTTCCTTAAGCAATTCAGCAATCCTATTCTCTACTTCTACACTAACAATAAAGTGAAGTGATGAAAATAATACCATTGAAGCATTGGCAGATGAAACTTCTTGAGCTGTACATTGACGTTCTTGAAACTGAGAGTCAAAGGGATAGCATAAAGGCAGCATTGCAGGCCCAGACTGATTGTAGTAACCCAGATTACCTTGTGTTGCATTTGTGTTTGCAGAGTTATAGATGAACCGATTAACAACACTTGCAATATTGGTGACCACTTGTTTACTTTGAAAAAGTGTTTGGTTTGTGGTTCTCTGATCAACACATGGAAGGACATTACTAAGAGCAGATTCTCTGTGTGGATTTGTTACCCATTCTCCCATAGCCATACAGGTATCAGAAATAGCACTGTAATAAAATAATTTACTCATGTCAGGTTTGGTTGTTAATTTGAGCTTTTGAACAGAAGACAGAAATTTCCATGATATAAAGATAATTGGATTTCAATTCAATGGTATCAGTTCATGTCAGGTTTTGTTATGGATTAAGTAAATCTTTGAATTGAAGAAAGCTGGGGAAGGGGATAGAGGGGACTGATGCAATGAGTGCAGAACATCTTTCGAAGGGTAAATGAATGACCAGAAGGAGCCCAGAAAGTGAATAAAGTTCTCCCCAACATCTTAAACTGAATGAATTCCCTGAGATATAATAGCTTACTTGTTAAGGATCATGAACACTCCACAGAGTATGAATGTAGTTGCAACCAGTAACCATCCAGTGATAACAAATCTGCAAAATATTTTGAAATCAGACTGAAGAACATAAAAAACATCTTTCAGATAGATAGGCATGATAATAAGCAAAGGTAATATCAATAGACCATAAGGAAGCATGGCTTACATGAGGATTGCATGTTGATATCCAAGGACAGACAAAACTGCAAAAGAAAAAGGAGACATTAAAACCTAGATCTCTACCATATAAATATAAGATTAGCTCAATTTATTTAAGATGTTATCATCAAGACATCAACATATACCTAGCCCAGTTAGAGCCAGGAGAAGCATCACTGCTGCCACGACAAACAAAGCTAGACGCCTACAAAATGTGCAGAGTTTAGCATCATATGTGGATAGAATATTAGATTGCGTAATGAAGAGCTCTCAGTTTTAAGATTGCATACACATCATTGAATACTCTTTTAATCTTAACAGAATTTTCATTTGTCTTCTCAGAAAGTGTATCTGCTGCAGTATTTAGATCCACATTCAACTTGTCAATATCATCCATGATATCAGATGGAAGAAGCATCTGGGTGATGTTGATATTTTTTGCAAGGGAGAGATACTCCGTGACATTTCTCAGAATCTGCACTGTATAGTCTGACTGATTGACAAAATAATGGAGGGTATCCAAGGCCTCTCCATGGAATTTATCCTGCCCAACAGAGAGTAGGATACATCCAGTCCTGTGTGATTAAGAGAATGGGACATGTTATCAACCACATCTAAATTTTTTATTAATAGAACACTGAGCCAGCAGTGTAAACAGAAATTTCACTCGTACAGCATGCAAACTGATTCTCAATTCCAAAGCAGAACATATTTATGATTTTGAATTACTAGTACAGAAGAATATTTGGTTTACGATCCGGGCAAACGCTACTAAGAGTAGCTTCTGCCTGAAACGTGAATCCAGTGTAAACCAAAGACACCAGCAGATTATTATACAACAAGCTTTCTGTATCTATGATGAAAATGTCAAAACAAGGGATTGTGAGAAAATAAAACATATAGTGAAGAAGATAAAAAGAGAAACATTCAATTAAAGTAAAATGTCTTACGCCGCAGCAAAGGTGAATGATATAAGCAGTACAAGACAAATCCTTTGCGAACGATTTGATCCTTTGTCCTTAATATTAATTCCCCATCCACAACATAGATGAATCATAAGTGCCAAGCCAAATGAGATAAACCATAAGATGGCAAGAATGAAACCAGCTGCACCAGTGAATCCAACTGACTGCAAATATAATGGTAAATTTAAATAAGGAAAAAAAATCTTCTGAAGGATAACAACTTACTGAAAAACAAAGGAAGTGAAATAAAAATTAAGCTCAAGCTAGAAAGACAGATTAGGTATACAGTATACAGAGCAATGTTTGAGCACAGTGCCTAACAACCAATCAAAAGCTCAAGGTACATGAACAATAAATAAGGCATCAAAGCTCTTGAGCTTTTGATTGGTTGTATCTAATAGACACTATGTTCATGCAAAGATTATTCATGTATAGATGTACATCTCCAGCTGTTAATCATGTAGCAGTGGCCATGACTTCAACGTGCAAAGTAAACAGCACTTGCTCATTACCATCAGTTTCAAAATTCACCGTATTTACCAGATATCAAGTATGATGACGATTCACATTTCCTACCGAGATCCAATATATAAGTAGACAAACAGTTAAAACATATTGAACAAGAGGATTCTCCATTTCAATCGAATACACAAAAGATCTAGGATGCTCAATAAGAAATGTAAGGCAACGTGCTGGAACTTCATTTCTTACAATGGAATTGGCACTGAGAACAGACTAAATCATCCATCCATTTTAAGAAAAATGATGATAAATGAAGGAATCATAGCACTTACGGCCCAATAATGCTGATCTGCAAAATCCCAGCCACCTCGATAACGTCGAAATCCCCGTAGAATGTCAGGCCTTTTTGTCCTATTTGCTGCCAGGACAAGAGTATCATCAGTGTTAGGTCCTGGTGCTGGAGCCATTTGTGTGACTTCATTTTGCCACGAACCCAAATTCTCTTCTCCTCCTCCTGGAAAGTGGGAATGGAAAATAATAATGTTAAATAACGACATTTGATAGCAAAACAGATTAATCAAAATCTGCATAAAGCCAACAAGGAAATGGAAATATCCAAATTTTTCATCTCTGCAGACCACATAAGCATGTATCAATAAAATTTGCTTATTTCAGGAAACCCAACAAGATTAAACGAAGCAAGTTTTGATCTTTCCTTCCAAGTCCTCAAGCTTTCCAAGATCTGCATATAACCCATCACCATATTCACAAATCACAATGAATGAGAAACACAAACCTAGGATAAACTTCATGGGATGCCTGATCGACCCACTTGGAGGTAAAGCTGAAATCGAGCTGAGAGACAGTAACATGGTGAAAAGGAGCAAAGAAAACCAAAACCCATTGAAGGAAAGGGCCTTCATTGTGGGTTCCCTGAAAGATAACTCACTTCACTTCACTGATCACTGCAAAGGAAACCACCCCACCCCATCCCCGCCATTTTGGATTCTGAGTCCAACCCAAGTCCTGAAATCTGAAACAACAAATCCACACCGCCAAGGCGCGGCACAACATTCATAGTCACCGTCAGAATCAGTGACCCCCCTCGTGCCTTTATGAAGGCAAACTAAAGAACTGAACTTTGGAGATTAATGGGAACAGAGAGAAACGACAAAGGGCAGGGTCACATGGGGTAGTGTACTGATAAAGACTGAAGCGTGAGGGAAAACGAAAAAGGCGGGTTTGATTATAATCATTTTAGTTACTAATTAGCGTAAATTACGTTTTATTCCATGAAATTTGGTTCATAAACCTTTTTTGCCCTCGCGTGGCGTATAACATTTCATTTGTTTATGTTATGCCCCTTTTTTTGACTATATTCTGTGATTCGCAACTGCAAATTGATTAATTAATTTTATTACTGTAAATGAAACCAATGAATTTCCTTGACCGACACACACTACACTACTACTTGTGTTAGTGGTGGTAGCACTGATTGGTTGTGGTTCACTTTTTGTGCTTTCCTTTTCTTTTTAACCTGTCAATTTTTACTCCAATAAAGTATAACTAATTATCTCATCTTTGTTGGAGTTTTGGGAAATGACAACTTGTGTCTATCCATATGCTCCTAATCTTACTTAAAGTTTTTCCTAAAAACATTGATACTGTATTTCATTATTCGACAAAACGTAACTACCATTTTATAACATATGACACATATATGGTTAATGGGGCAAATAAAATTACGTTCTGAAAGCAGTAGGACAAACAAGGGGCAATATGGGCCACAACGCATCTGTCAGTCTGCTACCGATGGTGTCACAGGGGGGTGGCGTGGGATAATTGAAACGAATAAACGACAAGTATTTCTTATACATTTTTTAATATATGTTCTTATATATTCTTATCTTATTATCTATAATATAAAAATAATATATTAATGACGTAACTAATTTTAATTTATCACAGGGAATTGGAAACAGAAGGAACCTGCATGTTGAGTTGATGTGGTTCTTTACTTCTTCAGCTTCAGGATACTTGTTATTGTTAACCACAAACAGTTAATCAATGCATAATGACAAGGTGGAAAGAAATATTATCTAACATGGTGATTAGGTTCATCACATGATCATTCTGTTAGCTTGGCCTTCGATTTGGTGAAAAGAGAATCAGATTAGGTGTGATTTGAAGGGTGGGTCCTTGAGAAATTGCCATCTAGAGCCATGCTTTGCTAAATAAATTGATGTGGCTCTGAATACATATTGTAGTTAGGTTTTTCACCCGGTGCACATTCACAAGTTTAGTCACAGCGGTGGACCGGTGGCCTGGCCTGCCCAACTACAAGTGGATGGAAACGAATAGATGACGTATTTCTCGTAGAAAAAATATTTTAAGAGATCCATTATTTCTATAATAAATTATATAACATTTTTTTATTATTTTTTATTATATCACTTATCACATTTTATATATTTTTTTTTTATCTTTTTCATAATTATAAGAGATTGTTGTACAAATATAATTTCTCACATTTTTCATATATGTATATAGTTAGATCTTGATAAATTAATAATCAATAAATTAATAACCTCTTTAAAATATTATTTTTGTTTTTTCCTAACCACTTTATAAAATTAATAATTTTAGTAAATTATAACTTTTAGTAATATTCTTATATAACTCTATAGTCCGTTCAATATTAACAATTAGGAAAAAGAATATAAGATCATGTTGAACTTTTAACCTTTTTGTAAATGTATAACATGAACTTTCACTTTATTCCAATTAATCATTAAATTTTTTCATTGTTGAAATAAGTCATTTCACTAAAATATATATATATATATGGAGTTAAATAATTAATGGAATCAATTTTAATCCCTTATGATTTTGTGTTTTGAATATTGAAACACATAAAATAAAAGTAAATCAAAGAGAAAAATTTATATTTTCTATTATTAAATTCTATTAGATTCCAAGCATATTTGATTTCTAAAAATAAAATGTGATTGTGTTCTTTTAGTTTAGTTTTTTTTAAAATTTTATTATATATGATTTTTGTATTTTAAACATCTTAAAAGGTGGAGATTGGTTCATTAATTATTTAATTTCACATCAATGAAATAACCTATTGTAATAATGATAAAAGTTTAAGAATAAAGTATGACAAAGTAATAGTTGACATTACCTATTTATGGAAATGAAAAATTCAGTGTGATTATTTACATTTTTTTCTAAAAACTTATAGTTCTCTAAAATTACAACACAATTAAGATAATTTAATAAAATATGAATATGTTGTTATTGATTTTATCTTAAAATTTAAATTTAGGTGGATTTAATTTAAATGGAATTAATTGGTTAGTAATATGATTTTATTGTGTTGAATGTATTTATTTCTAATACAATAAACTCATATATTGAAACTTTATTTAATTAGACAAAACTATGAGTACTGTTTAAGTATTGAAACCGAAAACAATAAACAAAATTCTACTCATTTAATAAATATATATCCATAATAAATATTTTAAATTAATTCATGAAATAATATATGTGTGTGGGCACGCGTGTTAGTGGTATGTAATGATTTTTCATGTAATTAAATTTATATTTTTTTGGATTAAAATGGTGCTTTTAAAATTAATAAATTATTAATTTATTAATTAATTAATGTTTTTTTTTGTAATTGAGGAGGAATAAAGTCCAAAAAAAAAACTACAATATAGCCTTATTAAATTAATATAATTTATGGTTTTCATATTATTAATTTATAAAAGTTTTACTCTATATATATGCGTGTGTATCTTTTGACAGTGAATAAACGTGTACAAATAACGTAACTAATTTATCAGGTTAACCCCCAAACAATTAACGAATGCCATTATCTATTATGATTAGGTTCACCATATCATCATTCTCTTAGCATGGCCTTGGATTTGGTTAGAAGAGAAACAGATTAGGTGAACTAACTAAAGGGTGGGTCCCTCCCTGAGAATGAGATAAGGCCATTTAGATTCCAATGCTTTTTGCCAAATGAATTGCCGTGGGCCTGCATTTTTTTCCTGAATATTCTCCCATCTGATCTGAGAAATGAGGGACTAATTTCCCAGATTATTAGGTGTTAAAGTGGGCATTCATCCTAATGATATTTATTTTTATATACACATGAATAGAAAGATCAGGTCCTATAACACATACACAAGATATCCAAAATTTTTACTCGATCAAAACATGTTAATTTTGAGTGTGATTGGCTAGCCATTTCAGCTAGCCGAGTTGAAAATAGTAGCTGAAACCAAAAAAGCTACAAAAAAAGTTGTGTTTAGGAAGGTAGTTTAAGATAGTTTTTTTGGATAGCTATATGTTTTTTTAGAAAAGCTACTTGAATTAACTTTTCCAAAAAAACTCCTATTTATTTTCAACCACCAGCTAAAATTTTTTTACAAATTTACCCCTCATTAATGTTTCACTCTCTTTTCTTTCTGGGTTACTGTCCCCTTCCCTCACTCTCCTTCACTTCACATTCCTCCCACACCCTGCCATTGCTGAGATGGTTTTTCTCATCTCGTACTGCTCTATTTTCTCCATTCAACTTCCTCATCTCGAGTTTTTACAAGTCGAGCTAAAAAAAATGGGTGTTATTTGGGTTTTTAAAATAAAGACTTGAACCTTACATTTTTGCGGGTAGTCAGAACTTTAAGGGCTATTTGGCCTTTTTTTTTTGAGTAATGAGCTTTATCGAATTGGACTAAAATCCTAAGAATTATTCGGGCTTATAAAAAAAATACTCGGATCTTACATTTTTACTGATCGCTACAATCGAGTTAGCTCATTTTACCAACACTAAAAAATGAAATGAGATAGTTAAATATTTTATTATTTAAAATAGAAGTGAAAAAATTCCATTTCAATTTATTTAGTACTCGATTTTGTGTTCTTTAATTTGGATAAAATAGGACGAAAAGGTCCTTTTTCCCCTTTATTCATTATTTAAATATTCAAATAACAAAACAAATTATTTATTTCAGTTTATCTTTTTTTTTGTCAGAAGTACGATGCTACCATATACTAAGGACCCAAAAAACAGGTCCAAGATAAGGCTACATATTACTGAAAAAATAACAAGATGGATACTGCTGTATTGGGCCGGTGCCCCCTTTTCATCTTGGCCCTGTTTTTTGGGTCCTTAATATATGGTAGCATAGTACTTCTGAAAAAAAAAAAAAACACATGTAGCCTTATATTATTTGGATTTCTTTTTTTTTTTGGTGCTGTCTACGGTACTTTACCGCATGGGTAATGTACCGACACCACTCCCACTATTAGCCATCAGATATATTAATTTTTTAATTAACGGTCAAGATCTTTCACCTGCAACCGGTTACCAAGGTTATATTGGTTGATTTTGTTTCTTCCCCACATTTATTGTTAATTATGTTTTGACCCCGCTGACATCATTTTTTTTTTGAAACAGATGTTGCTGGATTGAAGGCCCAGATACATACACACATATTTTTTATTGCAGCCCATATAAATTTTTGGTCCAAATGGGTAATGTTCCATGAAGCGGACAATATTTTTCGTTGGTATTGAATATAACAAATATTATTTATTTTAACATATAAGTAAATTTATCGATTTTTAACATAAGCACATTTTGTTGACATAAATTTATAATAAATTAGGGCAAATTTAGTTAATAAATATTTAAAAAATATTAAAAGACGCACACAAATTATTACTTTATTTAATACAAACCTACTGTTAGATAAAAATAAAAGGAAAACATATACATATGGAAAAAAACCTATTGTTAGTGCTTAATTTAATAAACTTACTGTTATATATATATATATATAACCTATTTATCAAATTGTATTAAAATATTTATATATTGAAAAAAACCTATAGTTAGAGTTTCGACGAAAGCGTGACCACCATTGCCACCATGGATGTTATAGGAGGGGTTAACCTTAAACCCTAATTGTCTTTTTGGCCAGTAGTGTGGGAGTTGTGGGTCAGTTGGTTATTCGTTTGGGGTGGAGGTCATGGGTGGTTATGTGGACACCGTGTTGAATTTTTGTTATTTATTGCATTAAGTCCTAATTTTGGTGATTTATATTCATTTAAATAGTAATTAATTGACGGAAAATAGAAATTTTTGCCGATTAATTGAGGGGAAATTACCGGGAAGTCCATTTGTGGGTAGGAGGAGTTGGTTTGCGTTTCGTAGGGTTTCGGCGAAAGCGTGACCACCATTGCCACCGTGGATGTTGTAGGAGGGGTTAACCTTAAACCCTAATTGTCTTTTTGGCCCGTAGTGTGGGAGTTGTGGGTCAGTTGGTTTCTTTTTGCCGATTCGTTTGGGGTGGAGGTCAGGGGTGGTTATGGGGACACCGTGGTGAATTTTGGTTATTTATTGGATTACGTGCTAATTTTGGTGATTTATATTCATTTAAATAGTAATTAATTGACGGAAAATATAATTTTTCGCCGATTAATTGAGGGGAAATTAACGGGAAGTTCATTTGTGGGTAGGAGGAGTTGGTTTGCGTTTCGTAGGGTTTCGGCGAAAGCGTGACCACCATTGCCACCGTGGATGTTGTAGGAGGGGTTAACCTTAAACCCTAAGTCTTTTTGGCCCGTAGTGTGGGAGTTGTGGGTCAGTTGGTTTCTTTTTGCCGATTTGTTTGGGGTGGAGGTCAGGGGTGGTTATGGGGACACCGTGGTGAATTTTGGTTATTTATTGGATTACGTGCTAATTTTGGTTATTTATATTCATTTAAATAGTAATTAATTGACGGAAAATAGAATTTTTCGCCGATTAATTAAGGAGAAATTAACGGGAAGTCCATTTGTGGGTAGGAGGAGTTGGTTTGCGTTTCGTAGGGTTTCGGCGAAAGCGTGACCACCATTGCCACCGTGGATGTTGTAGGAGGGGTTAACCTTAAACCCTAATTGTCTTTTTGGCCCGTAGTGTGGGAGTTATGGGTCAGTTGGTTTCTTTTTGCCGATTCGTTTGGGGTGGAGGTCAGGGGTGGTTATGGGGACACCGTGGTGAATTTTGGTTATTTATTGGATTACGTGCTAATTTTGGTGATTTATATTCATTTAAATAGTAATTAATTGACGGAAAATATAATTTTTCGCCGATTAATTGAGGGGAAATTAACGGGAAGTCCATTTGTGGGTAGGAGGAGTTGGTTTGTGTTTCGTAGGGTTTCGGCGAAAGCGTGACCACCATTGCCACCGTGGATGTTGTAGGAGGGGTTAACCTTAAACCCTAATTGTCTTTTTGGCCCGTAGTGTGGGAGTTGTGGGTCAGTTGGTTTCTTTTTGCCGATTCGTTTGGGGTGGAGGTCAGGGGTGGTTATGGGGACACCGTGGTGAATTTTGGTTATTTATTGGATTACGTGCTAATTTTGGTTATTTATATTCATTTAAATAGTAATTAATTGACGGAAAATAGAATTTTTCGCCGATTAATTAAGGAGAAATTAACGGGAAATCCATTTGTGGGTAGGAGGAGTTGGTTTGCGTTTCGTAGGGTTTCGGCGAAAGCGTGACCACCATTGCCACCGTGGATATTGTAGGAGGGGTCAACCTTAAACCCTAATTGTCTTTTTGGCCCGTAGTGTGGGAGTTGTGGGTCAGTAAGTTTCTTTTTGCCGATTCGTTTGGGGTGGAGGTCAGGGGTGGTTATGGGGACATCGTGGTGAATTTTGGTTATTTATTGGATTACGTGCTAATTTTGGTGATTTATATTCATTTAAATAGTAATTAATTGACGGAAAATAGAATTTTTCGCCGATTAATTGAGG